>OX578285.1:62731405-63106405 GCA_951217055.1 Gerris lacustris
GCTTCTGCACAAAGTACAAAAAGAAACCTAAAATATCGGCTCTGGCTATGTCTGTGCGTAGCTTGTTTCTATTAATGAACTACTATAGCTAGGAACGAAAAATTCGGCACTCAGGTGCATCTCGGCATTTGTGTCAACTGGACACTTTTTCAATTTTTCACACTTAATATTTTCAAGATGGTGGCCAATAAGGCGGGTGACTAAAAAAAATGTTTTAGACACCATGACGTGTTATATATCAAATTAAAGGTCTTGAAATATAGAAAAAAAATTAAACTATTAATATTTCATACCTAATATTTTCAAGATGGCGGCAAATATAGCTGGCGACTACAAAAACGTTTTTAGTCACCATGGCAAGGTAAACATTAATTTAAAGGTCTTGAAGTGTAGAAAAAGAATGTGCAACTATTACAATTTTACACTTAATAATTTTTATCTACTTGCGGCAGCAAAATGAGCATTATTGAACTGATTTCGGGCAGAGATTTTTACTGCCTAGGCGGTAAAATGAGGAAACATTTTACTGTTATAATGTTGGCAATAACAGTTTATACTATTATCTCTACCATATAAAATTATATATTATAGTTCAGTACGTAATATTTAATAAATAAACGTTTTAATATTAAAATAATTTGTTTACATTTGTTAATTCTGTTAAATAAGTTCAATGAATAGTAGATCTTTAATTAAAAAAATAGCGGAGTCACTGGCCACACTGCAGCTTCATGTAAACATTCAACATTCATATTATTATTATTACTGTCATTCTAGATTAGACTAGCTACTATTCTTGATTTATTCTACTTACTTCTTTTATTCTAAGCAATAGAAGGTATCTTTAATACTTTTAGTAATTTTTTAGTAAAAATATAAATAAATATTTTATATTGCGTGCAATATTCATTCAGAAGTTTTGTGAGCTATAAACGTGTGCTTTGTATTTTGTTGTTATAGATTCAGTTTGCTATTCACTTATTGTTATTATTCCAAAGCTTCTTATTTGATTTCTTTATCAACATTAATTTTAGTTAATACGTATGTTATTATCTTATTATTGTAACATAGTAATTAACTATGTTATATTAATAAAGATGATATGTTAGCAGTTTCATTTTTCTGCCGCCCGTAGATCAAATGTATACAACAAGGCAGCAAAGGAAACATTTCTACCTCGTTTATTCATTGCCTGCCTCGGCTGAGCCTCGACAGTCAAGTCGGTAAATTACCTGCCTCGGCTTCGCCTCGGCAGTTAATTATCATGGCCTGTCCTCGCTTTCGGCTCCCGTCAGTAAAATTCCATTTTGCTGCCTAGTTATATAAATAACTATAACTTAATCGTACAGAAGCCGGCGATTTGTCTGTGTCTAACGTTTACGTGTCCGAAGATAACCTGAGTAAAAGTTGACCGATTTAGTTGAAATTTGGTATACATGATCCTTTTACTAATACTCGGGCTAAGTTCGTAAACGTGAGCTTCAAATTTAAAATTAGAATTTCAGGACGGGAAAAAATTCTATCATGACCTATTCGATGAGACAAACATTTGTTACAAATAACATTTTTTAGCAAAACCAACAACGGCACCGCTATGAATTAATAAAGATCGCTAAAACTATTAAAGCTGGCCTAAACGTTTAAAATAGAGAAAACAACCTTTTTACCGATATCTTACGTTCTAAGGTAACGGTTTTAATAAAACTTCATATACACCATCTAAATTTCAATGGAAACAGGCATGTAAAATTTCAACTTGATACATATACAGTAGTTTTTGCGCATCGAATTGTATTACATAATTGAAGTGGAATGGCCGGGACGTGTAGAAGAGTTAAGGAATAGTAGAATAACCCTTCTCCCCCACTGCAGGACTCTATTACTTGCATATTCAAATAATATCAACTCATCATGATTAACTATCTAATATTTATTCCATTACGCTCGCTTCAATGATAGAGCCACGCGATGCCTAGTAATATTATTATTTGAGTACAAATAGTAGTAATAATATAAAATCTGGGATGATTGTGACGAAAAGTATAATTTGAATACGAGTTTTGTTAGTTATCTTATCTAATCTGATGTGAATATGAATTAGCTTTACTTGATAAGGAAATGTGTCCCTTAAACTTAACTAGTCATATCTACATACATCTCTGTCGATTGACTTTGCTTATATTATGTATTTCTCTTTCTCTTTTAAGAGTGATTGAACTAAGGGGAAATTAATAATTTATTTAAAATTATTTATTTATTAGCCTAATTAATAAAATAATTAAATATTACACGCATCAATTTAACGGTACTATATATTGGATTTAAATGTTTATTGCACTGTCATAAACACATAACACCTAATAATTATAATCATATACTCGGTATTTTTGCAAATACCGGCCTTTTTCTTAAGGTTATAATAAAAATTAATTACTTAATATTAAACAAATTCTCAATATGTTGTGTAAAAGTAATAATGTGAACTTCACAAATTAGTATAAAAAAGTCCAGTCATGCACCATGACTTAATGAGCGAATTTTCAAAGAAATCTGCGTTTTATTGGCTTATGATAATATTGGAAAATTTTGGTTTAGAATTTGCTCGGGTGAAAAAAAAAATTGGTACACAGGGGTACGGGGTACAAAAGTCAAAATAGTATTTACCCTTCAAGATGCATGTCGTTGGAAAGCTCTTTAAGAGTACAGTAATTGTTTTTATTTACACTTTTATCATATTTTCACATAAAAGGGGGGTAAAATGGAAAAAACACGTTTTTTGACCCTATATGGTCAAAATTTGACCCCTAAATGGACTCCAAAAATTCTGGCCAACGAACTCATCCTTTCTTTTGATATTATTGACATTTTAAAATTTGTTTGAAATTTTTAAGTGCATTCTAAGGGGAGATATCGTCTGGAGTGACACATATATACATATATACATACATATATACATACATATATACATACATATATACATACATATATACATACATACATAAAAAAAAGTGTTAAATTTTAGGAATCGATTCAGAATGGTCTAAAACGGATTTCCATGGAAAAATTTTTCAAAAATTCGCATTACAAAATTTTGAAGCCATTGCAATAGCGTAATTTTCTTTGAAAATTCGCTAAAAAGCCGCCCCTTACACCGAGTTTTAATGGACGAAAACGGGAACATGATTTATTCACGTATATATTTGGGCAGTGTTATTTATTTATTTTTTAATTGAAGCTATGTGATCGTTCTGAAGAACGAACATTTTTATGTCACCAATTTCGATTTCAAAAATTCCAATACAGAAATCCGTTGCACTCACCAGAAAACATTTCTGGTTCGAGTTTGTCCGTCAGTCTGTCCACAATTTTATCATTCATATAAAATAATTTTTACCTCCAGCAGGGAGAAAAAGTGAACTTTCCTCCCTAGTTTACAGGGAGGGAAGTTACTCATTGCACCCGGTCGGGTTAAACAGGGAGTAATGAAAAATAAGTAAGGGAGTAATCATGAAGTTCATGATTCCCTCCAGTGTTGCCCTAGATAAAGCACAAGTAAATTAGGTTGGTGCTAATACACATTTCATTTACTAACTTTTGTTTAATGCCGAAATCTATAATGTCATCTTAACACATGTCATGTAAACGGTTGCCATAGTGATTCATCAGTAAAGGAACAAAACAAGTTAAAAGTGGAAACATAATTTCTAAATGTAGATTAACTAATCCATATTTAAATACATCAGCTGTCAGCACCATTCAATATACACACGACTCAGCTTCCAGCTGATTCTCCCATTTAATTTTAGCATTGAAATTCAAATAATTGAAGCGAGCGTAGCGAGCTTCCTACATTCAACGAAGTATGCTCCGTGTCTGTGTGTCTGTGTGTCTGAAACGTACGACGATAACTTGAGTAAAAATTTACCGATTTTGATGAAATTTGGTACACATGTTCATTTCACCAATGCTCAGGACGAGTTCGTTGGACAACGTTGCCTGCCCAAGCGTTCGCGCGCAACGCTCGAGTAAACGTACGCTTTAAAGGTAAAATTGGAATTTTTGAACGGGAAAAAAAATCTAACATTATCTATTCGATGAGACGAACATTTTTTGCAAAAAACATTTTTCAGTAAAACCAACAGCGACACCGCTATGAATTAATAAAGATGGCTAAAAGTATTAATAAAGCAGGGAGGGAGATGTGTGGTTAGAGGAATAGTAAGAATGCGGGGTGGTTCCTTTACTACTAGCCGCTGTACTACTATCATACCCTATATCTATCAACTCATCATGATTCATGATTATTTATTTTTTCAATATTCAATACATATTTATTTCCATACGCTCGCTTCAATAATAGAGCCACGCGATGCCTAGTTATTATCTATAATTTAATTTTAACGTGATTAAACTTATTTAGAGAATTGTAAATATTATATCTAACTATATTTTTTGTTGAATAACGTAATTTAAAATTAAAATCTATCCATATTTTTTTTCTCCCTTCTGGAGGTTAAATCTTGTACGTACCTTGGGAGTAAAAATCACTTGCACCCTCGCGATAATTAAAGCGAGCCTAAGCGAGCTTCTTACATTCAACAAACTATGCATCTTGTCTGTCTGTCTGTCTGTCTGTCTGTCTGTCACACGTTTACGCGTGTGACGATAACTTGAGTAAAAGTTGACCGATTTAGTTGAAATTTGGTATACATGTTCCTCTTACTAATACTCAGGCTAAGTTCGTTGGACAGCGTGATCCGTCTAAGAGTTCGCGCGCAACGCTCGCGTAAACGAGAGGTTCAACAATTAAATTGGAATTTCAGGACGGGAAAAGATTTTATCATCATCTATTCGATGAGACGAACATTTTTTTCAAATAACATTTTTTAGTAAAACCAACAGCGACACCGCTAAGAATTAATAAAGATCGCTAATACTATTAAAGCGGACCTAAACGTTTTAAATAGAGAAAACAACTTTTTTACCGATATCTTACGTTCTAACGTAACGATTTTAATAAAACTTCATAGACACCATCTAATACACAATTGAAACAGGCATGCAAAATTTCAATTTGATACATGCAGTAGTTTGTTTGTAGCAAAGAGATACATATTATAACTAGGCATCGCGTGGCTCTATCATTGAAGCGAGCGTATAGTAATAAATATGTATTGAATATTGAAAAAAAAAGATTATTGTGAATCATGATGAGTTGATAGATAATGGGTCTGGTAGTAGTGCAGCGGCTAGTAGTAAGGGAACCACCCCGCATTCTTACTATTCCTCTAACCACACATCTCTATTTCAATATTTATAATTTGTATCTCTTTGCTACAAACAAACTACTGCATGTATCAAATTGAAATTTTGCATGCCTGTTTCAATTGTGCATCCGATGGTGTCTATGAAGTTTTATTAAAATCGTTACGTTAGAACGTAAGATATCGGTAAAAAGGTTGTTTTCTCTATTTTAAACGTTTAGGCCCGCTTTAATAGTTTTAGCGATCTTTATTAATTCATAGCGGTGTCGCTGTTGGTTTTACTAAAAAATGTTATTTGAAAAAAATGTTCGTCTCATCGAATAGATGATGATAGAATCTTTTTCCGTCCTGAAATTCCAATTTAATTTTTGAACCTCTCGTTTACGCGAGCGTTGCGCGCGAACTCTTGGACGGATCACGCTGTCCAACGAACTTAGCCTGAGTATTAGTAAGAGGATCATGTATACTAAATTTCAACTAAATCGGTCAACTTTTACTCAAGTTATCGTCACACGCGTGAACGTTACTGACAGACAGACAGACAGACAGACAGACAGACACGGAGCATATTTCGTTGGATGTAGGAAGCTCGCTACGCTCGCTTCAATAATTGAAAAGGAGATGTATGGTTAGTGGAATAGTAAGAATGCGGGGTGGTTCCCTTACTACTAGCCGCTGTACTACTCTACCAGACCCATTATCTATCAACTCATCATGATTCATGATAATCTATTTTTTCAATATTCAATACATATTTATTACTATACGCTCGCTTCAATGATAGAGCCACGCGATGTCTAGTTAACTTAAAAATTCCAAGACAGAAATCCGTTTCAGACATCAGGGAACATTTTTGGTCTCGTGTCTGTCTGTCGGTCTGTGTGTCCGCGAATTATGAAACGTGTGACGATAACTTGAGTAAATGTCGACCGATTTTGATGAAATTTGGTAGACATGTTTATTTTATCAATGCCCAGGACGAGTTCGGTGGACAACGTTATCCGTCCAAGCGTTCACGAGCAACGCTCGCGTAAACGTGAACTTCAAATTTAAAATTGGAATTTTAGGTCGGGAAAAAATTTAACTTCATCTATTCAATGAGACAAACATGTTTTTCAAATACATTTTGTTAGTAAAACCAACAGCGACACCGCTATGAAGTGATAAAGATCGCTAAAACTATTAATAGTTTTTATCTACGATTGATACGAAATATAAACATTATATCTTTGTTTAGATGCGTAGAAAGTGATTATTTACGTACTTGTCTTCATTGCGAATGCGCGTCTCATAGTTCTGAATAATTCCACTTCTTTACCACGCTAGCGCGGTAAAGAAGAGGAATTCTTCAGCTTTACGCACGATTAGCGAGTTTGTTTACATTTAACAAAACTAATTTGCTGTTCTTTTTTTAAAGTAACTGTGTATATCGAGTTTTTAGTGAAAAACAATGAGTGAATCAAGTGACTTTGACAAAAATGTGGAGAATAATACTCCTCCAGAAATAATTAATTCACCAAAAAATACAACTCAAGAATTAATGCCATCTTATCAAGAGAGAGAGATACGAACTTACATACAGCAACTTTATTTTTTTCTGTATTTATTATTTAAATCTAACAATACAGCAACTTTATTTTTTTCTGTATTTATTATTTAAATCTAACAATCGTAGATAAAGTACGGTACGCAACTCGTGAGAAAACGGCATTTTGCATTGCTCGTGTGGTTTTACTACCCTCGCTGTCGCTCGGGTGCAAACTACACACTCGCATGCAAAATACTACTTTCCGCACTCGACGCGTAATGTACTATTACACAATAAACAATATAACATTAAAGTAATATAACAATAATTTTATTAAAATTAACATTAAACATTAACATTTAACATTAAAATCGGATTTTAATGTTAATATAACAATAAAGTACATGATAGGATGCGAGGAAGCTATGTGCCACACTAATTGGAAGTCAATTTTTTTATGTTTTAAATAAGGTTTGAGAAATTTATCCCTAATAGCAATGCATAAGAGTATAACACTATTTAAAACTGATGGCGGTGTAAATACCGCCACGCGAGTGTACTTGTGTACAAAAGGCGCGAGCGCTCGAAGGTTAAGTATATGACGGCTTGCGGCTTGACTATATAATATACCAAATACAAATGAATTAAGATTTGGCAACACCGCTGGACGTCTTATTGGTGCAGTTTACTAAAAGTATATACAGTTGGACGTGATATTAACTTATCAGTGGACAGAATATACATATAGTGCCACATCGGCGGTAATTTAAAAAGTTGTCATAATGGTGTAGAAATGAAAGTGGAATTACGAGAAAATGTATATTGCTAATAAACATATATATTAAAATTTTTTGCGATCAAAACTCTATATTAACCCGCAGTACCTTATAATTGAAAGCAAATTATCAAAAATGTTGTTATTTCATGAGGACGCCAGAATGTATGATTTGTAAAAAGACGTCTCAATACACAAAAATGTATATATATATATATATATAATATATATATATATATATGTATATATATATATATATATATATATATATATATATATATATATATATATATATATATATATATATATATATATACATATATATATATATACACACGTAATCATATACATTATAACCTTCATTTATTCTGTATTATAACCTTATCATGACAACAAAACCTCCCCTGCCTTCTGATTGGTCGACCAGAGCTCACCCCATCAAGATGACTAGCGTCTAGCCATAGAAATTCGGCTGCGAGCCGAGAGCACTCAAGTGGCAATATCTAAAACTAAAAAAAGGTAGTTGGCTGCGAGCCGAGAGCCTCTAGCGGCAACTTTTAAAACTAGGGAAGGGAGCCTTGAGTAAAGGTTACAAAAGTTGACACGGTCAGGTTATTAAGATCTGTCATTTTCGTAGTTAGGGAAACTTGTCATGTTATTATTATTATCTTATATCTATATCTATCGAGACGAGAGCCTCGAGCTCACAATCATAATAAAAATATAAATTTTGTCAGATTAACAGAAGGATTTCATCTATTATCAATTAAATATAAATAATAAGTACCTAATTTAATGTGATTAACTTCATTTAACGCAACCTTGTTTTAGGTATGTAAATTAATATACAATAGTTATTCGTTGATACGTGTGTCTGTGTATTGTTGTTTATTAGTTGCTGTTACTATTTATTTATGTCTATTTGATATCTTATGTCAAACTAAAAGCATTTCATTCTTGTTGTGAACGAGATCACAGATGCAACTTAAGAGTTCTTATTAGTGTTATATTATGCCCTAATACTAGATACTACGTTACGAAGTTTTGATGAAAATAAAATGTTTAAAAAAAACTACACAAAAAGGGTTCGTAGGTTATTTAACAAATTGTGATAAACGAAAGGAAATTGTGTGTATTTTAAATTAGGGTTCATAAGGTGTTGAAGTTGTTATTGTAAGTAACTGTCTTTACATTTAACACCTCCTGCCAACATTTAGCTATGGTTTTTGTGTTTGAGCTATCTTACGTACAATAAGTGCAAAGTTCCAACTATTTGTGTCGGGTGTTTTCGGAGATATAGGGGGGTTTAATAGCTTCAGACAAAAATTATAAACACACCCTAAAAATCAAAACACAAAGAAACAGAAACAGATTGGCTTTATGGTGCCTGGCCCTGTTTACAACTTAACTTTAACTTAATGCATTTATTGATAAACTATAATAAAGACTTTTACAACTAATATGACAATTGCAGATTTTTTTATAGAATAATAAATATGATTCATTGATACATGAATACTATTTTTAATTGATTAGTAAAATTTTACTTTTAATGGCTGTTTTTAGATGATACTTGCCTGTTTAGAAGGAAATATCTTGTTGTCTGATTCATTTAACACTTGTCCATGCCATTGGGAGATGAGCAAAGAGATGACCAGTTAATGGTTTCAATATTTATTGAACCAATAAATATTGATTGAACCAATATATATTGTCAATATATATTGATCCAATATATATTGACTCTTCGATTTAACAAGTTGCTTTCATCCAGGCAGAAAATGAAGTCAATGTTAACAAATGGCCTATGTTACAATGAATGTTTCCAACTTATACACTGCTATTGCTTCATGCACTGAAAGGCTTCAGAATGTGTAAGTGAGTAATATAATAGGAAGAAACAAATTTACAAGAAAAAGAATAAGAATAATACCTTGTCTCTATTTTCAAAAATTTTAATCTAATTGCAAACGCAAGAAAGAGGTAATAGTCAGTTTAATCTTAAATACCTCCGGCCTTAAGATTAATTTCCTATCAATACTAGATATAGTCTGGTGTACTATGTACTTCAGTGTGGATCACTCCTACACTCATTCCACATGCATATATATGCAATAGCTAAACTTACATAATCAACCATTGGAGGCGCTATTCCTACAGGCTGTTGGGGTCTTCAAGTTTTAGTCTAGGTAAGAAGTATACTAGCCGACAACTTCAGCTACTGGTCACTTGTGGACTACACCCTGGGCAACATCTCTACACAATCACCCTCAGGCCGTATGAATTCTTTATTTACATACTTCTTACTTTTATTACAAATTCACTATTATCTTAATATTTATATAATTGGAATGGTGTCTGCACATTTATCCGATTGGATTCAAATTTTGTATTTCCACAAAATGAGTAGTCCTGATAACGAATTTAAGTTTAGAAATTCTGTTTGTCTGTCCGTCAATCAGGTCTAGACGGCAGAACAGATTTTGTTGGTTTTTGGGTACAATATTAAGCTCAATTGGTACAATACTAGCTCAATATGGGACAGAGAATGGGGCTTCTAAATGGATTTAAAAATTCTAATACATTTTTTATAAAAAAAAAAAAAATGTATTAAACTAAAGTTGCAGAAGAAGCTACGGACAATATTTTAACTTCTGTGAAAATTTCTGAAGGAAGAACTGTTAAAGAAATATTTAGATTATTTTTTAAACAAATGTTGATTAAATTAATTAAATAGTTTATAAATCATCAAGAAGATAATAGTTTATAAATCACACCTTACCATGCTTAAACCTTTACTAACATAATTATCACACTTCTTAATACACTAAAATAAAATCTACATGTGTTTATGTAGTATAATAATTTCTGAATTATGTTGATATCTGCCAATAGGGATTTTATAAAATTGTATCCCTAAAGGGAACATAGACACAAAGTAAGAAACGTAACAACCAAGGGAATTGAGCCCAGACTGATCTTCAAAAGTCCGGAAGTTACTTCTTGAGAAAGGGCTCCTATTTTGGAAAAGACATGGGGGAATACAGAAGGAAAATGGAGCTGCTTTCCCCGGAAAGTTAACTTTTAAGAATTTTTCTTCAGTAGTCGGAATCAATTTTTTTGATTTTAAATTTTATCACAAATTTGGGATTATGCAAATTATCTTATCCAAGGGGAGGGGGTATAGAAATAAAGGGGAGGGATAGAATCTAGATATTATTGCATAGTAAAATAATTTAAATGTTTCTTGATGGTTGTTTATAAACCCATCAAAATAAAAATAACACACTCTGTAGCGAAGCCAGGGTATCCAGCTAGTTTAATATAACTTTATTACTTACTGCACTAGCCCCTTATTATTTGATAAGATAATTTAATTAAATCGTTCATTTTAATTTATTATTTATGATTATCTGTTGAAGATAACTTTTGTATTTTTTTTACTTCCCTTTTTAGAATTGATACGCAAATTAGGCAATGAGTTTGGGATTATATATTATTTCCTCATTATCGTAGGTATGTACTTTGAAATCAACTTCTGGCAAAGCATTAGATGGTAATGTGGAGTGCAGGTTGTTGCTCCACTAATACTTTGCTGAGTGTGAGTGGTTTCAAAGTTACTTAGAAAACTGAGGTAAAACTTAATAATACAATAAGTTAAGAATTCATTTCTAAGTACTGGTTTTGAGAAGTTAGAAGTCAACTCTCATTTAAATTTGAAGAAAAATAAAAAAAATAATTTGCTTGACAGTAGAACACCAGGAAAGTAATAAGCCAATTTCATTTAAAATAAATACATCTTTAATTACGTTAGTTATCTTTAATATCAACCTAAAGACAATTAAAGCAAGTTTGAAAGAACTTGAAATTAAAAAGAAACATTATTTCATTTAAAAAAAACAACAATATTTTCTTTAAAAATTGAATAAAAACAAGTTTAAATAGCATAAGAAATAAATATATAAATAATATATTTAAAAAAAAAATCACAAGCTATTTTCTATATTTCTTAAAAAAAGAAAACATCTGTTGTTACGAATGATACATAGGTAAGTATCTATTTAATTTGAAAATAAAAAAGAGTATTTGTTCTTCGTATAGTTTTTTCCTGTTATTTACATTTTATCTAATTCTACAACTAAATTAATTTTAACATAATATTATACAAACAAAATATCTATTCGGCAGTTATCATTATAATAACTTAATGTATTACCCTTTTTTTTATTTAAATGTACAAATCATTATTGTCCTATAAATAAATAAAATTCTCAATAGAGTCTACTAACAATATATTTATTAGAAGCAATTATAGTCCAGGAGGTACCGTGCATAAAAGTAACTAACTAAAATCAACTTGATATTTGATCTACAAACAGAAATCTAAGGGAACATTTAAAAAATCACAGGGAAGTACTTGCGTCCAAGTACTTCTTAGGGTTTTGTAGTTGATTAAGCATACCCGTTATGTAATTATGATTTTTATTCTTCGATCCTCAGGGTCCCGGGTTCGATCCCCCAGGAGGTCACAATGTTTTTTATAGGTAATAACGACAAGATAAATTACCATTTTTAGGACAATTTCATCGCCCAACCATACGGTGTAACCATGACTCATTTCAAAATTTTAAGACCAGCCATTATATAAAATTTGGGGGGGGGGGATTTTTTTGGAGGTATATTTTGACTTATAAAACCAATAAAGAATTAAAAATTTAAAAAAGCAAATATGTATTTGTATCCTACTCTTCAGCAGCTTTCATTTGATACCCAACTCAAAATTTTTAAAAAATAAAATTTTGGGCGCACTCCAAATTTTCGCGCACAAAATTAGTAATTTTTAAAACCTGGGAATGAACTCCCGGAAATATCATCGCCCTACTATAAGGTATTAGTATGAATTATTTCAAAATTTTAGCGCCAGCCGATCTATAGTGGTTGGGGGGGGGAAATTTTTTTTGGGGTATATTTTGATTTTTTTCCCCTATAAGGAATGCAAATTTTAAAAAAGCATATATATATTTGTGTCCTACTCTTCAGCAGCTTTCATTTAATACCCAACTCAAAATTTTAAAAAAATAAAATTTTGGGCGCACTTCACTTTTTCGCGCCCAAAATTAACAATTTTAGAAAATTTGGGATGAACTCCCGGAATTTTCATCGCCTCACAATAAGATATTAGCATGCATTATTTCAAAATTTTAGCGCCAGCCGATCTATAGTGGTTGGGGGGGGGGGGGGATTTTTTTTGGGTATATTTTGATTTATTTAACCAATAAGGAATGCAAAATTTAAAAAATCATATATATATTTGTGTCCTACTCTTCAGCAGCTTTCATTTGATACCCTACTCAAAAATTAAAAAAAATATAAATTTTTGAGTTTACCACATTTTTTCGAATTGCGCATGCGCAAATCTAATTATGAACTTCTGTATATTTTTCCTGTGGTTGGGTCAAAAAGTTGCACCAGTGTTTCAAATTTCAGTATTTTCGCTTAAACGGTTCGGGCCCTATGAACCAAAGAGCGACGGACGGACGGACACATCACCCTCGGTATAAGGGTTTTGAGAAGTATCTACAAAACCCTAAAAATATTCACAAGTATAGTGAAGGTAGGCTCTATTAGGTAACACAGAGGTATCAAAGGAATTTGCTACATTAAACACCCATTTAATATTGCATGATATAGACAACAATAACAACAATTGCATTTTCCTGATGAGCATTCTTTTGCTTGGAAAATGTTAACCGAAAAAATTAGCAGTGCCTAGTTTTACAAACCCCTTTGATTTATAAAAAAAACAAAAATGGTTATCGCTATAATTTGTATTGTTCCAGAACAGGATTGTACAATTCAAGAGGTAATAGGCTCAGAAATTTGAAAACCCGGGGTAGTAGAAAAATCAATGGGACTTGCCCAGCTTCAATGGTAGTAAATAAAAATAGTGATGGCTCACTTGATGTGTGTTTCATTGTAACTCATTAGGTCACGAGCATGATTTGGGACATTTACAGCTTTTCGAAGAGTCTCGCAATGAAGTAGCATGCAAACTGGCTGAAAGAGTAGGTACCAATTAATTTTGTATTAGAGAAGGTAAGAAGGACTGCTTTTCAGTTGAAAGCATATATCGGGACACGTTTATTACTAAGAAAGATATTTATAATATCCAAAAAGCTTATAATCTTAATTCTGATGGGAGTCGCCATTCGAATGATGTGCTAAGTATTGATGCATTTGCGGAGCAAGATAAGGTGTCAGAAAATTGTGTTTTGCTTTAAAAAAGACAGGGAGAAAAATCTCAAGAGTTGTCTTTTCTGAATAAAGAAGATTTTATAATAGGCATTATGAATACTGCATAATATGATTTATTAAAATTGTATGGCAAAGATGTAATCTCTATGGATTCCACTCATGGGCTAAAATACGACTTTTTATTAACGACTATCCTGGTTTAGATGATATAAAATCAAGGTTTTCCATGTGCATTTTTATTTTCCAATAGAACGAACACGCAAACCATAACAGTATTTGTAAGAAGAGATCGCAAACAAGTTGGAAAAATAATAAAGTGTTCATGAGTGATATGGATCCATCTCTTTACAATTCATGGCGAGAAGTTATGGGTCCATCTAAAAAGTTTGATTGGGTAGTGTCAAACAAATTCACTAATAAAAGTTTCTCAAAAACTAATTAACTCCAAATTTAAATAGCACTACAAAAATACTGTGTCTCTGTCTCCTTCTAAACGTACGATGGTGAAAATTTGTCAAACAAATCACAAAAACGTCACTACATAAAAAACGGGGGACACATACAGAAACGAATGTAAAGCGCGCAGCAAAAGTTTAAGTTTATTTTGATTCGATTTGAATTGACAGCCAGGTGGGAATTCCCGAAAGAAACACCCTCCTAGTTTTAAAAGTTGCCGCTAGAGGCTCTCGGCTCGCAGCCAACTACCTTTTTTTAGTTTTAGAAATTGCCACTTGAGTGCTCTCGGCTCGCAGCCGAATTTCTACGGCTAGACGCTAGTATCAAGATGGCGTTACACTAGAAGCTAAAAACCACGAAAAAGTTTTGCGCCGGAAGGTTATTGTCGTGTTATAGTTGTACTCAACAACAGGTTATAATAATAGTTTTTATTTACCTTACCGTATCAGTTTTAAGTTTAGTGTTATGTTTCTTTTTCTTTAGCAAATTTTAATTGGAGTAATTTACTAATGTGCCTATTATAGTGCCTTTATTTTTCTTTAATAAAAAGAAATATTGTTTTGATCAAAATTTTTTCACTCCCTTTTAAGAAAACAGTGAGAAAGAGATTTCGTACTTCACCAATTTTTGAGTTCTGCAAAAACACTAAAAACGTTAGTGTGAACTCAGACACCTCGAAAAATAAAAGAATAGCTCTTCAGCCAGAACTCAGTACTTACTTTCTTTAGCCAGAATTCAGTAGTGAATTGTGAATATATATTTCTAATAAATTTCATTAATGTAAAAGAGTACAGAAATTATTCATGTTAAAAAATCTAAACAATTTTGACTGATGTAAAAAACGGGGGATAATTGAATAACATTACAACCATACGAAATTGGCAGTCTATTTCTCCTTTATTTTTTTATAACAATAAAGGGAATAATGCAGCTTTCATGAAATTTAGGTGAGCTGTTTTGTTGATTTCAAAGAGTAATGTGATTATATCAACATTAATTTTATACTCCGGGTTCGGGGTATAATGAGTAGTATTTTTCTTAAAGAAATATAATAAATTATAAGTCCTATTCCTATTGAAGCTTATTCAATTCAGCTAAATTAAACTATCAAAATACTTTTTTCAAACAAAGACCAGCCTCTTTAGTATTCTTTATTATAAGTCTTAGTCTTAGCCTAGCAGAGTTCAAAATTGTTCTATGAAAAATGTTTTCCTGTTATTTAGGTACCTGTAAATATTTTTGTTTAGCAAGTTTAGGTTGTACAAATTAAAAGAATTAATATTGACTCCACTCTTCATTTCCAATCCAAGTCTTGGAAAATAAACAAGTAGTTCCCTTTTCTTGTTACCTACAAATACTTAAAAACACTTAAATGTTACCTTTATACAGAAAAAAATGATAACTACATATTACAATTTATTTTTTAATTACTATTATACAGATAAATACTAAAAAAGTAACGCATAACATACTATTCAGTAAACCCATACAACGTTCACAGTTCACGAGTTATAAGTTATAACCTTCTCTTGTTGATGAGGTTCAATTGTAACCTATTATTTAGGATTGTAACCTTCCGGCGCAAAATTTTTTCGTGGTATTTAGCTTCTAGTGGCGTTACCCCCTCCATGGCTCCGACCTACACCGGCATCGCCACATCGCCATCGTTTGAAAAATTTCTTCTCGACCCAACTCTCGAAGCGAGACGTCGCGTCGTCCAGCTGCAGCTGACGTTCTACTCGTCCTAGGCCGGCCGGCCGATTCCGTTTTTATTATATCATGTTTTCCCGCAGTTAATTCAATTTTCTTTAATTTTTGAGCGAGATCGCGTCATTTCTTTTTTGGCTCTGTTTAAAAATAAATTTTAAAGACCGGTAACATCGAAATCGCCATGGCATCCTCACCGACTCTTCCAGCCAAGCAGCCACCATCTGAAGCCTTACAACCAACAGGTGATACAGTTGCAAGCTATCTTTTATCTAACGTATATATGTATTTTTTCTATACAAAATTACTTTTATTTAATTCTGAGTTCACCATATGTTACCCGCCTATTTTTATAGCGTGCTCTATTGGCAGGCAAAATTCTAACCATTAGGATTGCCCCAATTATCCACTAGGCCTACATAATATTTAGCTTTTACTATATAGAGGTCTTTTAATTCTCCAAAATAGATACTAAAAATGTATTCAAACAATAAATATTGCTACAATGGAGGATGGTTACATTAACTAAGCGAAACTGAAATACACATTAAACAGCCTCAATATGGCTTTCATCATCAATGGCCAGAGCCCCTTCGAGAGAGGCTGACAAGAAAGGCAATATTTATTATTGAAAAATAATATTCGTATAATAATATTAATTATAATTAAAAATAATGTTAGTAAATTTTAAATTTGTAAGCCCGGGTGTGGTGGTCAAGTTTATTTTTAGTGGCAAGCAGTGTGATGCCAGTAGTAGCAGTAAGAAAGTGAAGTTTATGGGCGCCCGCCCACATTCCAAAATGTAGGGGGGGGACTTTTTTTCGGTCTCATTCTTTGTATATTATTGTTAGCTTGTAATATTCTTCATTATTAAAGAATTAATGTGATGTGTGTGTATGTAATATGTGTGTATACGGACAATTTATCCTTAATTGGTAGAGACTACCAGATACAGATTAGGTAGTTGATGCTTTGTATTGCTTCCGAGCTTACCGAAGCTAACGGAAGCATTATTTTTTATTTGATTGATTACTAGCCTTCACTCCGCGTGGGGCTCATATGCTGTATGATTCCTAAATTCCTATTATCATTTAGGCCTAGCAATTAAATAAAATGCCTAAATAGTTTTGTTTCCAAAGTCTTCTAGGAATAATATCAGGACTATACTACACATCATTCATTCGTAGTATGGAGTCTATCTATATATTCAAAAAATAGCCAATAGAAACTAATAAATATAGTAATAAATAACAAAAAGAGAAGCATATAAAAATTAAGAAAATAAACGTAGTCAAAAATCAAAATAAAATAATAAATAATCGATTTAAAGAGCATTAGTGTGAGGTTTAAGAAACCCTAGTAAAAATTAAATCGGTCAACAATTGTGGACGCCATAAGAGCTCAAAATTTATTCTATTTAAGGTAGAACTGATGGAGGTATGACAAAAAGTCGTAGGGCCCAGTTGAAGATCTTTTACTGATTTAAAAGATACCGCTAGTGCAATCTGCTTTTCGATACGATCTACCTTTTATCCGCAATATGCCTCCAAAAAAAACTTAAATAGTTACGTCCGCCATCTCTAATTTTTTAAGGGGATAGGGATAAACATTTTTTTAAAAAACACTTTTCGGTTTCTTTCCAGCCGCTTTGGGCCCAAAATTTATAAAAATTCCCCCCAAAATTTCTGCTCTATGTGGTCTAAAAGTACCGAAACATTTTGATTAGCTAGTCTGAGAGTTTGGGTTATGGTGGGTCAACCTAAATTCTTTTAGGTTGTTATTTTAAAGCATTATTTTTTTCTAAAATTGTATTAACTTTGGTTCTACTCGATATTTTTAGATGAAACCAAGCATACAAGATGCGCAACATGTTTGCGCTCACATCTGAAAAAAAAAAAAAAAAATCGATTTCGTTTAACCAGTTTTGTGCCTATATAAAGTCGGACTGGTGGCGACAGACACACATACATACAGACATAGATACACACATACATACACGGAAATATTTAGGGCCGGATTCGGTTTTTGGAATGTATAAAATTAAAAAGTATCCAAAAAAAATATTCAGAACTGACCAATGTACAGACAAAACTTTAATTTGATATATTTAGATATATAACTTTTTTTTAGTGTTATTATAAAAAAAATTACAAAACGGTGTTTTGTCTATTATTGATGTATTTTTATTATATTATACTACAACGTTTAATTGAATCGATAAGTAATAATCTTGATGTTTAAAATTTTCCTTTGTTATGGGCAAAAATATTTTAATGCATATAATTATAATTAACTTAATTAATATTAATTAATAATTAACCCTCTTGCAGTCATCTAATCGAGCTGAAATTAGGCTACTAACTCTTTTGTTACTCAGGAGTTTGCCATTCTTATGAAATAGTCTTCTATACTTTTTTCAACCCCTTATCGACCCAACACATATAAGCAAATATACGGGGGGGGGGGGGGATGTTATTTTGTACAAATAAAACTATATTTGTTTTTATTTTAATTAGTACTAGCCTTTAGGCCCGTAGCAACGGGCAGAATGTTGCCTTATCAATAAAAAATCATTTCATGGTGAGTCGTCGCCATCGTCGGGACACTTCTCAATTATAAATAAATACATAAATGAATAATTAGGGTCCGTAGGCAAAACCAAGGACCCTTATATTTTCCTGCGTGTGTCTGTCCGTCCGTCCTCTCGCGTGCTCTCACGGCTACACCTTTCGTCCGATCACTTTGAAATTTGGCATGAATGTGTCTTGTATTTGCCCACATATTTTAAAAACAGCGACTTAAAAAAAATATTTTTCAAAAAAATTAGGGTAAAAAAACTTAAGGGTTAAATTTTTCTTATTTTTTTTTCGACGCCGTGAGGGGTATCATATGAAAGGGTACGTCGAGCTGATTACAAAAATATATAATTCTTTGGTTATAACTTTGATAGGTCGAGCGTAGGCGAGTTTGAAGCGGGTTTGAAACGTGTCCCCCCCCCTCTATCTCGCTTATGTGAAGTGCAAAAAATCTGAAAAAATTCCTTAAAATTCTTCGACCAAAAGTAAAGATACCACTTTTTGGAAATTTCGATAAAAATATTATTTTATTTTTTATTGACAAAATACGTTTTTTTTATAATTATGGTCTTTTCGATGTATTTATATGGTTGTAGTCCGGTTCAGTGGCAAAAAAATACTTTATCAGAGTGTGTTTTGAGAATATCAGACCCTTAGAATGGTTCAAAGTAAGCTTTTTAGCATTTTAAAAGAACACTGTTTATACTCTTTACAGTTAAACACTATATAGTGTGGACTAAGGACCCTCGCTGTGTGCTGACTAGCACACACTTGACCTGTTTATTCAAATATAAATTAAAAAAAAAAAAAATCTGAAAAATCATTAATTATATTCAATATGAATGTGTAACGGTCTTCGGTTATACTTAAACCCAAAGAGCCAAATGAAGTCTAGTTATTTCTTATTAATTGAATTAAAAGAAAAAGAGCTGAGAGTTAATTAGTTATATTTAAAATGAATGAGTCTCGTCTCCTTTATCAGTGGTCTATGCTGAAGCCAATGAGGCGTCTCTAGATATACGTCAAAAAATTTGCTTTAAAAAATTATGTTTTTCACAAAGATATTGCTAGGAAGAATGCGGTTCTAACGGAGCAAGTCTTTACATATCCCTTCAGTGGCGTATCCAGCGGCTAGGTCTGGGGGGGGGGGGGGGGGGGGGGGCACGTGCCCCCTGTGCCCCCCCCCCTGGATACGCCACTGTATCCCTTTTGGGTAAAAAACAAGTCACCCCAATATTCGATGCATTGATGCTACTTGTAGAGATGCTGCCTGAAATTAAAATAATGCAGAACCATATATCCGAAAATATTGATTACGTATCTACAATAACACCATTAGAGTTACCCCCGGCAAGTGAGCAACATTATATCTTTAGAAGATATTAATAAGACATGGCCAAACGCTGAATATATATTTACAGATGGTTCTAAAACCTTGGAACGTGTTGGATGTTCATTTGTTAACATAACTACCGAGGAGATGATGTCTTGAGAGCTCGCATCTTTTCACTCCATCTTTTCTGCTCAAATGATAGCGATGTTAAAGGCGCTACAATATATCTCTGAAAGCTATAAAGAAAATTTAAAATTTATTATCTTTACCCATAATCAAAGCGTGATTAATGTGCTTGAGAATATAACGCACATACATCTCCAGAATTACTTGATTCTAGAAATTATAAAAACACACTATAAAATTACTGAGAGGGGTAATTCTATTATGTATGCATGGATTAAAGGTCATTCAGGTATTATAGGCAACGAGATGGCTGACAAGCAGGCTAGAGAGGGATCGGAAGATACAGAGTCTCTGCCTTATAAAATAACAATATCTGATGCGTTAGCTAAGTTTAGAGCGATAGTCCGAGATATCCGTGCATGCAATTTCAATAATGATAATAAAGCTCATTTTTATAGAAATGTCCAACCAGAGATGCCTGTCAAGGCCTGGTTCAGTGAAACAGGAAATAAGGAGCTAGTAACCATTATTAATAGGCTCAGATCTAACCATGGGATATGCCCTAAATATCTTAAAACCATAAAGCCAATAGAATCAGATCAGTGTGCAGTCTGCCAAGAAATAGGAGATTTGGAACATGTTCTCATGACTTGCAGAAAATTCAATGAAAGTAGACAAATTTTATTTAATAAAATTCCGAAAAGAGTACAAAGGCCGTATAATTACTTCACATTATTAAGAACTAAAGATAAAGATGTTTACCATGCAATATACAGATTCATCAAAACAGAAAAAATAAAAATCTCATTCAAATATTTTATACTTAAATATTATTTAAAATACTAAATACCATTTTTATGGCTATATGGTAAAGCTTACCAATGCCAAAAAAAAAAAAAAAAAAAAAAAAAAAAAAAAAAAAAAAAAAAGTCTCGCGCTGTCCAGTTATACTTAAATAGAAGGAGCCACGTGATGTCTAGTTATTTCTTATTAATTGTATTTAAAGAAAAAGAGCTGAGAGATAATTAGTTATATTTCAAATGAATGAGTCTCGCGCTGGCCAATTATACTTCATATAGATAAAATAGATATAATATTATACTGTTTAAATAGAAAGTTTTAGGCCGTCATATCCAGTGCCAAGGATAGCTCAGGGGTAGACAAGGGTAGCTCAGGGAGGGTGTTAACAATTGGCTTTTTTAACAACAGCTCTTTTACCCCTAGACCAAACAAATCATTTGCTCTTTTTTGAATTTTGGCAATAACTCTGTCACTGGATTCATTCGTTGACATATTATAGTATACTAGCTGAATACCCGAGCTTCGCTACGGGGTGTTTTATTTTCAATTTAATGGATTTATAAATTACCATCAAGAAACATTTATATTATTTTACAAAGCAAGAATATCTAGATTCTATCCCTCCCCCTTATTTCTATACCCCCTCCCCTTTGATAAGATAATTTGCTAATATCCCAAATTAGTAATTCATTCCGACTAAATTTTTAAAAAGGAAAAGCAGTGGTATTTTCCTTCTGTACCCCCCCCCCCCCCCCTCCCCGTGTCATTTTACATCCCTTGGTTGAAATTGGAATTATCTTTTATTAATATACATGCTTACTGCTTACATCCAAAATAAGAGCTCTTTCTCAAGTATTAACTTCCTAACTTTAGGAGATCGGTCTGGGCTCAATTCCCCTTCTTTTCTTACTCTGTCCTTATGTTCCCCTTAGCCAGTGGCGGATTAAAGGGGTGGGCGGGGGTGGCGACCGCCCCCCCCCCCCCCTTGATTATACTTTTTTTTAACGGCTACCAAATTTCGTATCAGAAATGCATAAAAGCGCTGTTTTGAGAGGTAATATTTTCATAATTTTCCGAGGGAGGACCCCCAGCCCCGCAATATATCCTCCCCCCCCCCAATAATAAACTTCTGACGACGCCAGGCGTCCCGGAGTTGTCCCGGTTTTGGACTTTATATCCCGAACTTGTCTCCCGAAAACACTTTTCGGGACGCCAAAATGTCCTAGTTTTCGCAATAGAGACGCCGATAATAGATTCGTTTAAACAAATCCACATATTCTGATAATTTATTTTATAAAATAATTTATAGATGCGTAGTTTTAGCAAAATGTTTGTTATTGCCTATCTAAATCAACCGCATTTATTCCAATAAAAATAAGTACGAGTATTAGCTTTGATTCCATGGTCTTCAAATAGATATAATAACTTATCTAAATTAATTTACATAATTTAATTATTTTTTTATAATTTTTTTTTCTTCATGAAAACTCCCCCCCCCCCCCTTCCTTAGGCTTTCCATACTCCCGAAACCCCTTGGAGGGTCAGATCGCCACCCCCTAGATGACACCCTTAATCCGCCACTGCCCTTAGGGATAAAATTTTAGAGAATCTCTATTTGCAGATATCAATATAATTTAGAAATTATTATACTACGTATACACTCGTAGATTTTATTTTAGAATTTTAAAGAAGTGTCATGATTAAGTTAGTAAAGGTTTAGGCACGGTAAGGCGTGATTTATTAATTATTGCCTTAATATCTAAAAATAAATCTAAATATTTTTTGACAGTGATTGAAAAGTAATTTCTTTAACAGTTCTTCCTACAGAAATTTCCACAAAACATAAAATATGGTCAGTAGTTTCTTCTGCAATTTTGGTTAAATACATTTTTTATGAAAAATGAAATAAGAATTTTGAAATCTATTTAGAAGCCCCGTTCTCAGCGTTTTATATCCTTTATCACCCGCAGAATTAAGCTTAACATTGTACCCAAGAACCTCCAAAATCTATTCAGCCATTTGGACGTGATTGACGCACAGACAAATAGATATAAATTTTTCTAAGCTTAAATTCGTTGTCAGGACTACTCATTCAGTGGAAATACCCCATATTCTCTCTCCACAGCTCGGGCCTTCATGTTCTCTAGTGGAGAGAACCTTATGTAGAGCTGAAATGTAAAATCAATAAAATAGATGAATTGATGTACTAAAATATTATTTATGTATTAATATGTTTTATTCAATAAAGGTATTTAAAAAAAAAAAAAAAATAATAATAAAAAATAAAAATAAATAAATAAATGAATAAATACAAAATTTTAGCCCAATCGGATAAATGTACAGACACAACAATTATTAGTTTTTTATACATAGATATAGATATTTTTTTCCATTTTACCCCCCTAAATGTACATAACAATAATTGTACAGTACTCTTAAAGAGCTTTTCAACGGAATGCATTGTGAAGGGTTTTCATTACTTGGACATTTGTACCCCGTACCCCTGTTACCAAAATCAAAATTTCGAAAATGCATGAAGTCAGTGAGCTTCCCCTTTTCCTCTTGCTTTGAAGGTCAAGTGTGCTAATTTTCATTGAAATCGGAATAAAACGGTAGATTTTAATAAAGAACACACACACACGCGCCCGTTCGCGCGCGCGCGCACACACACTTACGTTGACATTTCCTTTTTACCCCTTTCCTAAATGAAAATAATGACAAAAACGTACATTACAATTACTTTTCTCTTAAAGAGCCTTTCAACGATATGCATCATAAAGGGTACCTATCAATTACTTTGACATTTGTACCCCGTACTCCTGTGTACCAACATTTTAACTTTATAATCTCATGTAAGCAGTACACTCATAGACTCTTCATTTATATAAGATAAAAGACACTTATAGACAGTCTTCATTTATATAAGATGTAGTTATAGATATTTTTCCATTTTACCACCTCCTAAATGAAAATATGACAAAACTATACATAACAACAATTACTGTACTTTTAAAGAGCTTTTCAACGATATGCATCATTAAAAGTATTCATTACTTTGACATTTGTACCCCGTACCCCTGGGTACAAAAATAAAAATTTCGCAAAATCCTTTCTTAGTGGATGCCTATGATATGAACCGAGTATATCCTCAAAATTTCTAGTCTCTCGGTTAAGCAGATTTTGCTGTGCGTTGATTCTATGTCAGTCAGTCAGTCAATCAGGACATTGCCAATTATATTATAGATGCTCTTATAAATTTTCTATCTTTGTTTATTTTGCTCTATATAAGTGAAATTTTGTTTTATTGAGTTAAGTTGTCTACAGTTTATTTACGGGAATTATAGACTAGTAAGAAAGTATGTTATTTTAGTGTTTTGTTTTCTCAGTAAAAAAAGGGCAACATGGTATCTGACTGCCAAGAATTGTAGCGACAGTCATAATAATATTTCTACTAACAAATTTCTTATGACATTTCCCATTGTTATATGACTATTATTATTGTTGTCTAACTAGCTCTATAGAAGAAAATATGCATATAAAATAAATTTCAAAGGGCAACATTGATTAATCAGTTTCTAACAGTAAAAAAAACTCAAAGAGAAAACTTAATCAGTTTCAATAGCAAAATAATTAGAATGCAGTCCTTAACAGTATAAATACACTGCCAATTAGTGTGGCACATAGTTTCCTCGCATCCTATCATGTACTTTATTCTTATATTAACAATAAAGTTTTATTACTTTATTCTTATATTGTTTATTGTGTAAGAACAATTAAAATTTTTTAGCGATCTTTAACACTTTATAGGGGTGTCGCTGTAGGTTTTACTAAAATATTGTATTTGAAAAAAATGTTAGTCTCATTGAATAAATAAGGTTTGCTTTTTTTCCCGACCGAAAATTCCAATTTTAAATTTGAAGTTCACGTTTACGCGAGCGTTGCGCGTGAACGCTTGAACGGATAACGTTGTCCAACGTACTCGACCTGAGCATTGGTAAAATAAAAATGTCTACCAAATTTCATCAAAATCGGGCAACATTTACTCAAGTTATCGTCGCACGTTTCACGATTCGCGGACACACAGACCGACAGACAGACAGACAGACAGACAGACAGACACGGAACAAAAAATGTTCCCTGATGTCTGAAACGGATTTCTGTCTTGGAATTTTTAAAATCGGAGGCATAAAACTTTTTTGTTCTCAAAAGTGAACACAATGCTTCCGTTACCTTCGGTAAGCTCGGAAGCAAAAATCAATGAGCAAGAATGATAGTCAAGAAAGCTCATAGAGCAAAGTTAATCAGTTTCTTATAGTAAAAATAGCCCAAAGAGCAAAATAAATAACTCTCTAATAGTATAAATAACTCCAGGAGAAATTGACCAGTTTACTGTTAAAAAACATCAATGGCTATTGTTTTATTGAAATCGGTTTGGGCAACTTTATGTTCATTGAAGCGACTATTATCTTTAAACATTTGCTAGTGCTAGGTATTATTGTTTTGTGTCGGGCAAGCTAACCAATTTTGTTCTTTATTCTATTACTGTTTGATTTACTAGGTGTAATTTTAACAAATTTTCGCTAAGAAAAAACTAATTTTAGATCAGTTTTTTTTCTAATAAATATTTTAATTCAGATTGATCTCCTGGGCCCTTTGACAAAATACATTGCACCACTTAGATGCATCCCAGAAGCCTATGTAAAGGAGCTTGTTAAAAGTGAAACGCTCAGATAGAGGGAAAATCACAGATCTAACAAAGAGGACAGGCATGGAGCACTTGAAACAACATACTCTAAGTTTAAAATGGCAGTGGGTTGGACATGTCGCCAGAACGAATAATTATTCGGATGCGGTGGTAAACTGATTAATTTTCACCATCAAGAATCATCTTTATTTACTAAGCATAATAAATGGGAATACATTTATATTTATGAATGTCAAAATGTTGTTTGTTTCCAAGCACATTATAATTAAAATATATGGTTCGAAATATAGAGAGTAGAGATGTGTTTCACACTGAGATATGATCACATTTAAAAGAAGTTTAAAAGTGGCATATAATTTTGTTCTGAAATAGCCTAAAATCTTGTTGTCTAGTTCGTAAAAGAGTATATTTACATCCAGCAATAGTGTTATTAATATGCTTACATTCTTTTAAGCCCTTCTAAACTTTTTATTGATTCTTAACTTCAAGTTTAGGGTGTCAATGCCCTACCATTCTGCGTTTCCCGACCTTTGGTACAGAAAGAGGTCTACCCAAACTTCCCCCCTATTAGAATTTGGGGTAGGTCATAATATATTTCTTTTTTCGCCCTGCGCCTTCAGAATTAAACTTGTCTAACAACCACCTGCATTAATTAAAATAAACAGGTCAAGTGTGTGCTAGTCAGCACACAGCGAGGGTTCGTAGGCCACACTATATAGTGTTTAACTATAAAGTGTATAAACAGTGTTTTTTTAAAATGCTAAAAAGCTTACTTTGAACTATTCTAAGGGTCTGATATTCTCAAAACACACTCTGATAAAGTATTTTTTTTGCCACTGAACCTGACTACAACCATATAAATACATCGAAAAGACCATAGTTATAAAAAAACGTATTTTGTCAATAAAAAAAAAAAAATATATTTTTTCGAAATTTCCAAAAAGTGGTATCTTTACTTTGGTCGAAGAATATGCAGGAATTTTTTCAGATTTTTTGCACTTCACATAAGCGAGATAGAGGGGGGGGGGGGGGGGGGGCACGTTTCACACCCACTTCAAACTTGCCTACGCTCGCCCTATCAAAGTTATATCCAAAGAATTATATATTTTTTTAATCAGCTTGAAGTACCCTTTCATATGATACCCCTCACGGTGTCGAAAAAAAAATTAAAACATTTTAACCCTTAAGTTTTTTTACCCTAATTTTTTTGAATTTTTTTTTTTTAAGTCGCTATATTTTTAAAATATGTGGGTAGGTACAAGACACATACATGCCAAATTTCAAAGTGATCGGACGAAAGGTGTAGCCGTGAGAGCACGCGACAGGACGGACGGACGGACAGACACACGCAGGAAAATATAAGGGTCCTTGGTTTTGCCTACGGACCCTAAAAAACGACTAAACGTATATGACATCTCATATACTTATAATAAAAAAATCGTAAAGGTAATATTACAAAAAAACTGTATGTACAGGTCTTGTCCAAGGATCAATCTTTAGGCCGATCCTGCAGTGATAAAGGTTATTTTTTGTCCTTCCTTGGTCTCATAGATGAGGACGCAAAGGTAGGTTGGACTGATGGAGATCATACGGTGTCACTTACAAATGAGATAATGCGGGGTTAATAAGCTCAGTTGAGATCTTTACACGAAACGTTCGGGCATTGTGAACTTGCGCCGGCGATCTCAATGGCGTGTTTTAAGTAGCGTAGGCACTTCTCACATTTGCATCATGATTTATTATCAAGTGAGAAATTTCGATTATATTTCTTTATCCATCCGCGTTAATAATTATGTCAGTCTTTAGAGACGCATTTGCTCAGTTCAAGCCTTTTATATTTCAATATGTCAATATTTAGCTCGTTTTAAGAGTTAACCCTTTATCCTTAATTTTCGCTGACAGCAAGCCACAGTCCCGTGGCAAAAAAAATCCTCTTCCGTTGGTATTACTAATGCATATCAGTTTTCAATTTAAATAAATTATTTTATAAATATGTCACGCTACTATCTATAAATTGTTCTTTTTTTTGTTTTAATGTTATGTAAAATGTATACAATTAATACATTTTATTATTATAGTAAAACTATTTGTTTTTCGGTCAGTAAAACCTCAAACGAACTCATTTATCCCGGTTGAGTGGAAAGACCTAACTTTTGGGTTAAGGATCCTTCACTTGCCTAACCAACGGCCCTATATTTGCCTAAGAGCCTTTCTCTCCAGTCGGGGGGTTGTTGTGTAGGCCCGTTTTGGAGTGAGACACCTAAAGCAATACCACTCGGACAGTGCATATAGAATCATCGCACTCTTAAAATCAATAAATTAACATTATGGAGTTTAAATGGTGGTAGGATACGGTCGCCTGGTTACGCTGCGTAACCAGGCGACCGTATCCTACGTCATAATGGTCATGTCACTTAGTGATACCTTGTAGTGATTGCTTGTCACTTCTACGTATATTTCGTTTCTCAAGAAACCAAGAATCTTGAATCCTACATTTGATGAAATAAGAAGCAATTGTTTTCAAGGAAGCACGTAATAGGAAAGAACACCGTAAATAATAGGTATATTGAATCTAAACAAAAAAATTATAGCATCGAAATGTAACCTTATATTTATATCTATATATATAAAAGTCAACGTATGTGTGTGTGTGTGTGTGTTTGTTCTTTATACAAATCTACAGTTTTAGCCCGATTTTGATGAAAATTTGCTCACTTGACCTTCAAAGCAAGGAAAAAATCAAGGTCTACATGAATTTTCGAAATTCAAATTTTGGTACACAGGGGTACGGGGTACAAGTAATGAATACGGGGTCAAAGTAATGAATACCCTTCGTGATGCATATCGTTGAAAAGCTCTTTAAGAGTGCAGTAATTGTTGTTATGTATAGTTTTGTCATATTTTTATTTAGGAGGGGGGTAAAATGAAAATATAGCTATATCTATATATATAAAAGTCAACGTATGTGTGTGTGTGTGTGTGTGTGTGTGTGTGTGTGTGTGTGTGTTTGTTCTTTATACAAATCTACAGTTTTAGTCCGATCTCGATGAAAATTTACACACTTGACCTTCAAATCAAGGAAACAATCAAGGTCTACATGAATTTTCGAAATTTTAATTTTGGTACACAGGGGTACGGGGTACAAGTAATAAATACGGGGTCAAAGTAATGAATACCCTTCATGATGCATATCGTTGAAAAGCTCTTTAAGGGTACAGTAATTGTTGTTATGTACACTTTTGTCATATTTTCATTTAGGAGGGGGGTAAAATAGAAAAATATAGCTATATCTTATTTGTTCTTTATACAAATCTACAGTTTTAGTCCGATCTCGATGAAAATTTGCACACTTGACCTTCAAAGCAAGGAAACAATCAAGGACTACATGAATTTTCGAAATTTCAATTTTGGTACACAGGGGTACGGGGTACAAGTAATGAATACGGGATCAAAATAATGAATACCCTTCGTGATGCATATCGTTGAAAAGATCTTTAAGGGTACAGTAATTGTTGTTATGTATAGTTTTGTCATATTTTCATTTAGGAGGGGGGTAAAATGGAAAATATAACTATATCTATAAAAGTCAACGTATGTGTGAGTGTGTTTATGTTCTTTATACAAATCAACAGTTTTAATTCGATCTCGATGAAAATTTGCTCACTTGACCTTCAAAGCAAGGGGAAGATCTCTGTCTACATAAATGTTCGAAATTTAAGTTTTGGTACACAGGGGTACGGGGTACAAATGTCAAAGTTGAAATCCCTTCATGATTCATAGTGTTGAAAAGCTCTTTAAGAGTACAATAATTGTTTTTACGTGCATTTAGGGGGTAAATGGAAAAATATATCTAAAAGTCAACGTATGTGTGTATGTTCTTTATACAAATCCATAGTTTTAGTCCGATCTCGATAAAAAAATGCACACTTGACCTTCAAAGGAAGAAAAAATCAGTGTCTACATGAATTTTCGAAATTTAAATTTTGGTACACAGGAAACAGGGTACAATAATGAATACGGGGTCAAAGTACTGAATACCCTTTATGATGGATATCGTTGAAAAGCTCTTTAAGATTACATTAATTGTTGTTATGTACAGTTTTGTCATATGTGTTTTCATTTAGGAGGGGGTAAAATGGAAAAATATAGCTATATCTTATATAAAAAGAAGAGTGTCTGTATGAGTTTAAATTTAAGTTTGGTACACAGAGGTATGGTACAAGTAATGAATACGGGGTCAATGTAATGAATACCCTTCATGATGCAAAAGCTCTTTAAGAGTACAGTAATAGTTTTTATGTACAGTTTAGTCATATTTTAATTTAGGGGGGGGGGCGAATTTAGGATATTTGTAATTAGCTCATCAAAGAGGAGAGGAGGGGGTATAGAAATAGGTGGGAGAGATAGAATCTAGATATTCTTGCATAGTAAAATAATTTATATGTTTTATTATGGTTGTTTATAAACTTATCTAATTATAATAACACTCCGTAGCGAAGCACGGGTACCCAGCTAGTCTATAAATAAAAGAATAAGAGTATCTATATGAGAGAATGTCTTTTATACAAATCTACAGTTTTATCCCAAATTGATGCATTTTTACACTCTTTATCTTCCAAACAAGGTAAAGGTCACTGCCTACATGATTTTCCGAAATTAAAATGTTGGTACACAGAGGTACGGGGTACAAATGTCCAAGTAATGCATACCCTTCATGATGCATATCGTTGAAAAGCTCTTTAAGAGTACATTAATTGTTGTTAAGTACGTTTTTGTCATATTTTCATTTAGGAGGGGGGTAAAATGGAAATGTATATCTATATAAGTCAACGTATGTGTGAGTGTGTTTATTTTCTTTATACAAATCAACAGTTTTAATTCGATCTCGATGATAATTTGCTCACTTGACCTTCAAAGCAAGGGGAAGATCTCTGTCTACATGAATGTTCGAAATTTAAGTTTTGGTACACAGGGGTACGGGGTACAAATGTCAAAGTTGAAAACCCTTCATGATGCATACTGTTGAAAAGCTCTTTAAGAGTACAATAATTGTTTTTACTAGCATTTAGGGGGTAAATGGAAAAATATATCTAAAAGTCAACGTATGTGTGTATGTTCTTTATACAATCCATAGTTTTAGTCCGATCTCGATCAAAAAATGCACACTTGACCTTCAAAGGAAGAAAAAATCAGTGTCAACATGAATTTTCGAAATTTAAATGTTGGTACACAGGGAACAGGGTACAATAATGAATACGGGGTCAAAGGACTGAATACCCTTTATGATGCATATCGTTGAAAAGCTCTTTAAGATTACATTAATTGTTGTTATGTACAGTTTTGTCATATGTATTTTCATTTAGGAGGGGGTAAAATGGAAAAATATAGCTATATCTTATAAAAAAAGAAGAGTGTCTGTATGAGGGTACATGTCTTTTATACAAATCTACAGTTTTATCCTAATTTGATGAATATTTACTCACTTTCCCTTCAAAGCAAGGAGTAGATCACTGTCTACATTAATTTTCGAAATTTAAATGTTGGTACAAAGGGGTACGGTGTAAAAATGTCGAAGTAATGGATTCCCTTCATATCATACATATCGTTGAAAAGCACTTTAAGAGAAAAGTAATCGTTGTTATGTACAATTTTATTTAGGAGGGGGTAAAATGGAAATTTATAGCTATATATATATAAAAGTCAACGTATGTGGGTGTATGTTCTTTATACAAATCTACAGGTTTAGTTCGATGTCGATAAAAATTTGCCCACTTGAACTTCAAAGCAAGGGAAAAATGACAGCCTACGTGAATTTTGGAAATTTAAGTTTGGTACACAGGGGTATGGTACAAGTAATGAATACGGGGTCAATGTAATGAATACCATTGATGATGCAAAAGATCTTTAAGAGTAGAGTAATAGTTTTTATGTATATTGTTTTGTCCTATTTTACTTAAGGGAGGGGGGGGGGGGGGAATTTAGGATATTTAAAAATTTGCTTATCAAAGAGGAGGGGGTATAGAAATAGGTGGGAGAGGTAGAATCTATATATTCTTGCATAGTAAAATAATTTATAATGTTTCATTATGGTTGTTTATAAACTTATCTAATTATTATAACACTCCGTAGCGAAGCACGGGTACCCAGCTAGTCTATAATATAAGTGGCAATGTCCTGATTGACTGACTGACTGACATAGAATCAACGCACAGCAAAATCTGCTTAACCGAGAGACTTGAAATTTTGAGGATATACTCGGTTCATATCATAGGCATCCACTAAGAAAGGATTTTGCGAAATTTTTATTTTTGTACCCAGGGGTACGGGGTACAAATGTCAAAGTAATGAATACTTTTAATGATGCATATCGTTGAAAAGCTCTTTAAAAGTACAGTAAATGTTGTTATGTACAGTATGTTGTTATGTATATTTTCATTTATGGGGGGGGGGGGGGGAATGGAAAAATGTGTATAACTACATCTTATATAAATGAAGAGTGTCTATGAGTGTCTTTTATCTTATGTAAATGAAGAGTGTCTATGAGTGTACTGCTTACATGAGATTATAAAGTTAAAATGTTAGTACACAGGAGTACGGGGTTCAAATGTCAAAGTAATTGATAGGTACCCTTTATGATGCATATCGTTGAAATGCTCTTTAAGAGAAAAGTAATTGTAATGTACGTTTTTGTCATTATTTTAATTTAGGAGAGGGGTAAAAAGGAAATGTCAACGTAAGTATGTGTGCGCGCGCGCGCGAACGAGCGCGTGTGTGAGTGTGTTCTTTATTCAAATCTACCGTTTTTTCCAATTTCAATGAAAATTTGCACACTTGACCTTCAAAGCAAGGGGAAAAGGGGAAGGTCACTGACTTCATGCATTTTCGAAATTTTGATTTTGGTACACAGGGGTACGGGGTACAAATGTCAAAGTAATGAAAACCCTTCACGATGCATTCCGTTGAAAAGCTCTTTAAGAGTGCTGTGGAGTGCTGTACATTTAGGGGGGTAAAATGGTAAATATATATCTATATCTATGTATAAAAAACTAATAATTGTTGTGTCTGTACATTTATCCGATTGGGCTAAAATTTTGTATTTATTAATTTATTTATTAATTTATTTATTTTGCTTCCGAGTTTACCGAAGGTAACGGAAGCATTGTGTTCACTTTTGAGAACAAAAAAGTTTTATGCCTCCGATTTTAAAAATTCCAAGACAGAAATCCGTTTCAGACATCAGGGAACATTTTTGGTTCCGTGTCTGTCTGTCTGTCTGTCCGCGAATCCTGAAACGTGCGACGATAACTTGAGTAAATGTCGACTGATTTTGATGAAATTTGGCAGACATGTTCATTTTACCAATGCCCAGGACGAGTTCATTGGACAACGTTATCCGTCCAAGCGTTCACGCGTAATGCTCACTTAAACATGAACATCAAATTTAAAATTGAAATTTTAGGTCGGGAAAAAAATCAAACTTTATCTATTCAATGAGACAAACATTATTTTCAAATACAATTTTTTAGTAAAACCTACAGTGACACCGCTATGAAATGTTAAAGATCGCTAAAACTATTAATGGTGTTCGGCAATAAACAATATAACAATAAAGTAATATAACGATAATGTTAATGTTAATATAAGAATAAAGTACGTGATAGGATGCGAGGAAGCTTTGTGCCACACCAATTGGCAGTCTATTTTTTTTTATTATTATTATTATTTTTAAAATACCTTTATTGAATAAAACATATTAATACATAAATAATATTTTAGTACATAAATTTATCTATTTTATTGATTTTACATTTTAGCTCTACATAAGGTTATCTCTCCACTAGAGAACATGGAGGCCCGAGCTGTGGAGAGAGAATATGGGGTATTTCCACTGAATGAGTAGTCCTGACAACGAATTTAAGTTTATAGAATTTTATATCTGTCTGTCTGTGCGTCAATCACGTCCAAATGGCTGAATAGATTTTGGAGGTTCTTGGGTGCAATGTTAAGCTTAATTCTGCGGGTGATAATGGATATAAAATGATTTGGTAGCTTTATATCTAGCGGAGAACGGGGCTTCTAAATAGATTTCAAAATTCTTATTTCATTTTTCATAAAAAATGTATTTAACCAAAATTGCAGAAGAAACTACTGACCATATTTTATGTTTTGTGGAAATTTCTGTAGGAAGAACTGTTAAAGAAATTACTTTTCAATCACTGTCAAAAAATATTTAGATTTATTTTTAGATATTAAGGCAATAATTAATAAATCACGCCTTACCGTGCCTAAACCTTTACTAACTTAATCATGACCACTTCTTTAAAATTCTAAAATAATCTACGAGTGTATACGTAGTATAATCATTTCTAAATTATATTGATAACTGCCAATAGAGATTTTCTAAAATTTTATCCCTAAGGGGAACATAAGGACAGAGTAAGAAAAGAAGGGGAATTGAGCCCAGACCGATCTTCAAAAGTTAGGAAGTTTATACTTGAGAAAGAGCTCTTATTTTGGATGTAAGCATGTATATGAATAAAAGATAATTCCAAATTCAACCAAGGGATGTAAAATGACACGGGGAGGGGTACAGAAGGAAAATACCACTGCTTTTCCTTTTTAAAAATTTAGTCGGCATGAATTACTATTTTGGGATATTAGCAAATTATCTTATCAATGGGGAGGGGGTGTAGAAATAAGGGGGAGGGATAGAATCTTGATATTCTCGCTTTGTAAAATAATTTAAATGTTTCTTGATGGTAGTTTATAAATCCATTAAATTGAAAATAAAACACCCCGTAGCGAAGCACGGGTATTCAGCTAGTATATATATATATATATATATATATATATATATATATATATATATATATATATATATATATATATATATATATATATATATATATATATATATATCAGCAATGTAATACCGTGTTTATGCACACTGCAATAGGCTACACAACTTGTGGGAGACACCAAGGGATGTGCCACGCAAGCGTGACCCATAGGAACTGTTCCAACATCAGACATTGCGTCATTAAGATGTTGGCTCGGCATTACGCCATGTCCTGCATCGTTTCGTCGCGTCCGACTCATCGCAGGGGCCCGACGATGCCCACCCACCACTCTGGACCTGAGATATATATATATATTACATTGCTGTTGTGTTTTGCCATCCAAGCAAGTATGGCGGTATGAGAGCACGCTCGTCTCTGACAAGCCTTACATCTGATCTTTTTGATCTGGTACAGGTCCAGAGTGGTGGGTGGGCATCGTCGGGCCCCTGCGATGAGTCGGACGCGACGAAACGATGCAGGACATGTATACAGTGACGTACACGGGGGGGGGAAGCCCCCCCCCCCCGAAATGATTACATAACTTGGCCCCGCAATACATTAAAACCCAAACGAGCTCAGTAATATCAGATGAATTTGAATATTCTGTAAATATTTCCCAATAAAAGGAATTAATTAAGTATTATATTAGGGTGTGTATGCACTTAATCGCCGCAATTGCGCTCGACCGGGATTTTGCCGGCAGAATTAAATCATTAAACATTATACCGGCCCGATTGTCTGCTGGGCCATATTTTTTCCGATAGAATAAAAGCATTAAACACTGTACTGGTCCGATTATCGGCTGGGCCCGGACTTTTGACGATAGAATTAAATCATAAAACATTATACCGGCCCGATTGTTAGCTGGGCCCGGATTTTTGCCGGCAGTATAAAATCATTAAACACTTTACCGGCCCGATTGTCGGCTGGGCCCGGAATTTTGGCGATAGAATTACCTAAAGTCATTAAACACTTTACCGGCCCTATTGTCAGCTGGGTCCGAATTTTGCCGGCAGAATTAAATCATTAAACATTATACCGGCCCGATTGTCAGGTGGGCTCGGATTTTTGCTAATAAAATTAAAACATTAAACACTATTTATCTGCTGGGCCCAATTTTTGTCGATGGAATTAAATTAGGGCGCATAATTGAAGTCTTTCCCAATTGCGGCATGACACGTACTTAAATTAAATGAGACCCGAGGTAACTCGGACTTTTGCCGATGAAATTAAATTTATTATATTAAGAGATGCAAACTAGACTGGCTTAAACGGGGAAACGATAGGACAAGGGAGTTGTTTGATTTTATTAGCAAATTTTTGTTTTGGACCAGGATTGTGTGTAGAACACTACGTGGGTCCTCTTGCCTATGGCATTTCCCGGGCTCACCGACTCGGGACTAGTATTGGTCAATATTAAGTGTGAAAACAGAGGCAATATTATTAAATCGGTTAGCCATATTGTGACAAAACTTTTTCATATTACATAGTAATACTAAATTTAAGTCCAAACACTCAAAAAGCGCTCAGAAAACATTTGATGTTAAATGTCCCAATTAATTACCTAGTACGTATCTTAACAACTATACTCCTTCAATTTTAATGAAATTGTGATGGCAGGTAATTAGCATAATAATTAGGCATTGTTGGTCCCATATAAGTTCCAACCTTATGCACCCATTTATTCCCACCTATGTCTTCAAAAGTACTCATCTGATTTTTATGAAATTTGATCGAAAGTAGCTCACAGATGGCCCCAGATTAATTTCAACCGTCAGCGCTCTTTAAATTTTGCTAAATTGATACTTTAAATCATGTAAAAAATCAAACCAATTTTGACAAATAAAAGGTTGGAAAAGCATAAAATCATTAAAGTTTACGAAATAGGACGCGAGGAACCATTATGCACTAATTGAAAGACTATTTGACATTAATTAAAGTATCAATCTAGCAACATTTTAAGTGCGCAGACGTTTGAAATTAATCTAGATTTATCTGCTGACTACGTTAAACAAACCATTCAAATTTCACAAAAATCAGATGCGTAATTTTTAAGATGTAAGTGTAAATAAATGTATGTCTGAGTGCATTTGGAAGAGAAACGAATAGGTGCAGAATATTGCAACTTATATAAAACCAGCAATCCAGCAATGTTATAACCTGGCTAATAATGACATACCATACACATTTCATTAAAATCGGACAAACAGTTTTTAAGATAAGATGTTGAATCGCAAAAATTGACCGAAAGGCATGCATGGGACGCAAAATGTTCCCCTATGTCTGAAACGGTTTTCTGGCGTAGAATTTTTGAAATCGGAGACATAAAAATCATGACTTGGGAAAATTAAATAAATTTGACGATAATAGGTTTTAAAGGCATAAAACTATTAAAGTATACGAAATAGTACATGAGGGAGCTAAGTGCCACGTTATCTGGCAGACTATTTACCTATGGTTACATTGTTTTTTATTGATTACAACAAGTAATTTGAAACCCATATTGAGGTCTGATAGCTAGAGTTTTTATAAAGTTGTGCAACCTCTTTATAAGTTTTAGAAGTATGACATTTTTTAGTTGTCATTTAATAGGATTTTAATTTGATTAAATATGAGGTTAGAAATCGAAATTAGATTGTTAAAAGGGGTAGAAATTAAAATTATAATAAATTATGGGGTATGCTAAACCCGCATATAGTCACTCAAGGTTAAGTTGGGCCCCCCCCCCGAAAAATTTTTCTGTGTACGCTACTGTATATATAAATATACTAGCTGAATACACGTGCTTCGCTACGGGGTGTTTTATTTTCAATTTAATGGATTTATAAACTACCATCAAAGAAACATTTAAATTATTTTATAAAGCGAGAATATCTAGATTCTATCCCTCCCCCTTATTTCTATACCCCCTCCCCTTTGATAAGATAATTTTCTAATATCCCAAATTAGTAATTCATTCCGACTAAATTTTTAAAAAGGAAAAGCAGTGGATTTTCGCGCCCGTTCGCTCGCGCGCGCACACACACTTCGTTGACATTTCCTTTTTACCCCTCTCCTAAATGAAAATAATGAGAAAAACGTACATTACAATTACTTTTCTCTTAAAGAGCATTTCAACGATATGCATCATAAAGGGTACCTATCAATTACTTTGACATTTGTACCCCGTACTCCTGTGTACCAACATTTTAACTTTATAATCTCATGTAAGCAGTACACTCATAGACACTTCATTTATATAAGATAAAAGACACTCATAGACACTTCATTTATATAAGATGTAGTTATACACATTTTTCCATTCCCCCCCCCCCATAAATGAAAATATGACAAAACTGTACATAACAACATTTACTGTACTTTTAAAGAGCTTTTCAACGATATGCATCATTAAAAGTATTCATTACTTTGACATTTGTACCCCGTACCCCTGGGTACAAAAATAAAAATTTCGCAAAATCCTTTCTTAGTGGATGCCTATGATATGAACCGAGTATATCCTCAAAATTTCAAGTCTCTCGGTTAAGCAGATTTTGCTGTGCGTTGATTCTATGTCAGTCAGTCAGTCAATCAGGACATTGCCACTTATATTATAGATATATCCCGGCGCTGGAGTGTATTTTTCTTTGTCTGTTTCCCGTAGTTAATAATATTTAAATTAAAAATTAAACTTTCCGTAGTATGAAAACTACCAAAATCTTAAAATTGAATTTCGAATTGATTGTACAAGGTACAGGTACTAATGGAGTACTTTATAATTATAAGCGTTGATTTATATACATTTGATTTGATTACAGGGGCGTTGATTTGAAATTTGATTTATATACAGGGTGACCGGAAGTTAACCAGCCAAACTTTATGGTTAGGTACTATGGTCAAATTGGAACAAAAAATGTCGAGTAAGCATATGCCCATTTCTCAATAGTTCTCGAGATATCGATTTATTTCTTTTTTTTAAGTGTTTCACGAAAAGTTTCAAAAAAATGCCTAATATCTCAAAAACTAAATGAGATAGAGAAATTATGCTAAGGAACAACTTTAAAGAGCATAAAAAAACCTTTCAGAGTCACTCATTTATTTTCAAATTATAAGCTGCTAAGCATCTTTTAAGTCCGGGTACATTTGAAAATTTGATTTTTTTTAAAATCGACCACGAAATACCTGAGCTTTCTTCTCTTAACTGAGGGATGCTAGAAGTGTGGCAATTTCAGGAAAAACTTCTGCATTTCATAAGCTTTCAAATGGTATAATTAGAGTTTAAGATCAATGGACTAGTTTTTGAATTATGTTGGATTGAATGTTACCAGACGAGAATTCTTTTGGTTAGAATCACAAACAATTATTGTACAAATGCAAAAAAGGTTTCCCCGAACGAAACCACAACACTTCAGGTTTTTCTTAGGAAATTCGACGCTGAACAACAAAGTTCCAATAAACATGGTTCCTGAAAAGCTTCGTTTTCGAGATATTCGCAAAACAACACCATTTTTGGACGTTTTTCATTAAAATTCTCAAATAATACACTTCTTATCATAAAAAACCTTGCAAAAAAAAGTCCTACAAATTTGGGCCCACATTTTACTTGTATTCAAGTTATTAGCATGTTTTTTTATTCTTTAATTTTTTCCATTAATTTCAATTTACGGTTAATATTTAAAAAGTAGAGGCGATAGAAAGTCACAGTGCGTTAGTGAAAAGTTCATTCAGAAATTTAATGAACTTTTCATTAAATTAACATTAAATTTCTGAAGGAACTTTTCACTAACGTGACTTTCTATCGCCTTTACTTTTTAAATATTAAGCGTAAATTGAAATTAATGGAATAAATGAAAGAATAAAAGAAATGTAAAATGTGGACCCAAATTTGTAGGAAATTTTTTGTTGCAAGGTGTTTTGTGATAAGAAGTGTATTATTTGAGAATTTTAATGAAAAACGTCCAAAATTTATACAGAAGGATTTTGCGAAATTTTGATTTTGGTACACAGGGATACGGGTCAAAGTAATGAACACCCTTCATGATGCATACCGTTTAAAAGCTCTTTATGAGTACAGTAATTGTTGTTATGTTCAGTTTTAACATATTTTCATTTAGGAGGGGGGGGGGGGGGGGGGTAAAATGTAAAAATATAGCTCTATCTTTTATAAAAAGATGAGTGTCTGTATAAGGATATGTCTTTTATACAAACCTACAGTTTTATCCCAATTTAATGAATATTTACACACTTTTCCTTCAAAACAAGGTGAAGGTCACTGCCTACGTGAGATTACGAAATTTAAATTTTGGTACACAAAGGGTACGGGGTACAAATGTCAAAGTAATTGATACCCTTCATGATGCATATCGCTGAAAAGCTTGAAGAGAAAAGTGATTGTTATGTACAGTTTTGTCACATTTTCATTTAGGAGGGGATTAAAATGGAAATGTATATCTAAATCTATTTATATATAAAAGTCAACATATGTGTGTGTGTGAAATGTTCTTTATATAAATCTACAGTTTTAGTGCGATTTCGATGAAAATTTGCACACTTGACCTTCAAAGCATGGGGAGGGTCACTGTTTACATGAATTGAAACAGGGGTACGGGTGTTCATGAAACAGGGGTACGGGATAAAAATGTCAAAATAATGAAAACCCTTCACGATGCATACCGTTGAAAAGCTCATTAAGAGTACAGTAATTGTTTTTATGTACATTTAGGGGGTAAAATAGAAATTATATCTATATCTGTATATAAGAAACTAATAAGTGTACATTTCCGATTGGGCTCACATTTTTTATTTCCACTAAGTGAGTAGTCCTGACAACGAATTTAAGTTTAGAAAATGTTATGTTTGTTTGTCTGTGAGTCAATCACGTGTAAACGGCTAAAAGATTTTGGTGGTTCTTTGGCTGGTGATGAGTGAGGCTATAAAACGTTTTGGTAGCTTTATATGGGGCGGAGAACGGGGTTCTAAGTAGATTTCAAAATTCTAAGTTCATTTTTTATTAAACATGTATTTAACCAAAATTGTAAAAGAAACTACTGACAATATTGGTAAGACATTACTGGGAATTGAGCCCAGATCGATCTGCTTGGATAATTCCAATTTCAACCTCAAGGATAGAGGGATTAAGGAGGGAACCAAGGTAAAGGTGGTTTCACACCTATGGTCTCGGTACCGGTCCGATCAGGATACCTTTCTATGTTTTAAATGGCAGCATTCATACCTCCCGTCCCGCAATCCATATCGGTGCCTAACCTGAGGTGCCTTAAGCCCCGTCCACACCGGCCGCGCATCGTGTTTGCAAACGTTTGCAAACACTCACAAATATGACATTTTGGTGACATATTCTTGTGTCACTTTCTACTCGTATTAACCTCTCAAGTCATAATAATAAGTGGTACCACAAAATCTCAGACAAAAAAAAACAATCATTTTATAAAAATATTAGAGAACATGAAATCAGAACCTCTTACGAACTCCTGCATCCCTGTTAAGAAGGAACCGACGTTTTGCCTAAGGGGCTTAGCTTCTTGCCTACCTCTTTTTCGCTAACCCGTCGTCTGATATTATTTTTGTATACACAAAGAACGAAATATTTTGCGGTCTTCCTTCAAAATATACAACATTTTTACATCGAATATCTCTTTATTTACTAACAAAGGAGTTATATAAACCACAAAAATCACAATTATTGGCCAGCTTAATGCAGTACATACTAGAATAAAGTCAATTTAAAATAAAATAGACAAACAATTAACCTATTACGTTCATAATTAATGCTTTAAAAGTGCTGTTTTTTTTTTTTTTTAAATAATTTAAAAAATTAATTAATATTTAATCTTACCTTTTTAAAAATGCCTGTGCTTTAAGAAATTGCTTGCGTAAAACTTGTTGATGGGATCACAAATTGCGATGTTAGAAAATATAATTATTTTGATTGTAATACTAACATTTAACTCTATTCACTATTACGAATCAATATATTCCCGTCTAAATACAAAGTAAAGTTAATTATCAAGTTTAATTTTAAATTGAGACAAAACAGAAAATAGAAAAAAAAAAAATAAACAAAAATTTTAATGTATGAGTGGGATTGTCCGCCACATTAATTTCAATAATTATAACCGATAATTATAACCGATCGGCAGCATGATGTATTTTTGTTGTTCCATTTGCTAGAGAATTAAAAAAGTTTTAAATTTATTCCATTATTATATTATATCAAATATGTCGGAGGCTTTTAGCTGGTCATAGTTGTTGGATCTATATATAAATATTTTGCCTGAATATTGGTTGAGCAGTGAGGCATGCAGTTGTAACTCGGTTTCCATGCTAATCACTTTCTTTTCACATTATACGGAATCACTTCCATACTAATCTGATACATTTCCATGGGATTTGTTGACTTTTAAAATCTTAGTGGTTCATTTCTTCAGTAAAGTGACAATTTAGCGAATTTAATATTTAATGATTAACCTTCACGGATATTATGTATTGAGAATTTTTTTAAACATCTGTTTTATAATAATTTTTTAAATGACGGAGATTTAAAAAAAGACTTGAAACAATAATATTTTCACTCTACAGTATTTCTTTTTCATAATGAATTATTTTCTTGATAAAGACTCGAATTGAAGGACTGGAAAATCCCTTGTTTCATCCAAGTTTTCTTCATTTATGATAATTAACAAAGCTTTCTTATCACTTCAAAAACCTTCTGCTTTATAGAAATGTAATTAGTTATTATTCCAATAAAAATGTATTTAATAAAAAAACAAATATATATATACATATATATATATATATATATATATATATATATATATATATATATATATATATATATATATATATATATATATATATATATTACAATAAAAACAATTTGATTTCTAGGGCGTTCTTGGAAATGAAATAATGCCCAGAGGAAATGGACATATGCTTAGCTTGATTGTGATGGTAAGGCTAACGCAGAGATCATTGTATTACTTGAGCAAATAATTCTATTAAATGTTGGTTGATCCGATCTAAACTAAGACAAATCAAACTGCCAGAGAGACTATTAATCCAGAAAACGATAAAATAATAGTGCAACTAAAACAGGAATATTTGATATTTGGCATAGTTGTTTATTTAGGCTTGAAAATGAAGGAATCCAAAGTGCTGAAAGTTGTTGCAGAATCATTGAGATTATTTTCTCCGCCGAGTAGGTAGTTGCGTTGTTTGAGTTCTTAGACGCAATCCTATGCTTCCATTGTTCCATCAATTTTTTATTTTTTTATTTTTTTTTTTTTAGAAATCTTCTGTTCACTAGATATTTTTAGGGAAGAAACTAAATTTTAGTGTTAAATAATTGGGTATTCTGTCGTTTGCTTGTCATTATTTATCTCATAAAATTTTACTCATAATTTAACTTTTAAAAACAGTTAAATAAATAAATCATCCTTTGATAAATTAGAATATTAGGAAAGTATTCAAATATTAAAACAACAATTTTTTTTTTTAAAAAAACAAAAAACATTTAAGTTTATTTTGATTATTATATAATATTTTACTGGCTTTTTCTTTGGACTTATTTTTTTTCCTTCTTCTTCAATTTCACCTTTTCTATTGTTAATGGTAACAATTTTACATATTGAGCATTTTAGTTAAACATTTTTTTTTTTGCCCATTTTATTATTAAAAATACAACTACATAGTAATTTATGAATATATATTTGAGACATTTATATTTAATGAATATGAAACAGTTAATAACTTGTTTCGAAAAATAGATTATTATATTTTTATATAAATATATAAGTTTTTTTTTTTTTTTTTTTTTTTTAATAATAATTTTATTTATAAACCTCAATTTTCCGGTAATCCTATTATTTTAGGTACCCTCAGAGTTAAAATTAATTAAATGTATTAATAGGCTTGTCCTTTTCTTCTTTTTATAATATATACATTAATTTATCTTTATTCTTCCTATCTAGAGCAGTGCATTCCAACCTTCATTTGGGTAAAATAATATTTAAATGATAGCAGTGAAAGATATTATTTAATAATTATTTTTTTAGAAAAGCATTTACATTACTTTTACAACTTGTGGACGTAGTAATTATTGTCGGCTAATTTAAAAGTGTACTGATGCCACATACTTTCCTATAGTATGATTGTACTCCTTCGATTGTATTTATTTTATCTACGATTGATACGAAATATAAAAATAATATCTCTGTTTAGATGCATAGAAAGTGATTCTTTTCGTAGGTGTATTCATTGCGCATGCGCGTTCATAATGAGGTGAATAATTTATTTTTCCGCTCTAGGTCGGAAAAAAGAGGAATTCTTAACCTTAACTAATTCTAATTTGTTTTTAATTGAAGTAACTGTTTATATCGAGTTTTTAGAGAAACAGTGAGTGATTTAAGTAATTATGAAGAAAATGAGGAGAATTATACGCCTCCCGAAATAACTGATTCGATACAAAATACAACTAATGAATTAATGTCATCTTAATCAAAAGAGAAATACCAACTTACGTACAACAAGTTTATTAATTTTTTTTCTGTATTTATTATTAAAATCCACAATCGTAGATAAAGTATGGTACTCAACTCGTGCGAAAACTGCATTTTGCTTTGCTCGTGTGGTTTTACTACACTCGTATGCAAAATGCTACTTTCCGCCCTAGACGCGTAATGTATTATTTTTTAACCTTAATCTCTCGGCAGATTTTCGCGGAACCCCGGTTTAAGAATCACTGATCTAGAAACTAACATACTTTTCTTAAACAGTAAAATAGGTAATAGTCTTGATTAGTATTTCAATCACATCTGTTATTATATTTCAAGAAGGATTCAGAGGAAAAATGAAGCATTTTTTTTTATTTTATAGAGGACTATTTTTTTTTCAATAAATGCAAGTCTACAATTAGCATATCAATTACTCTCCACGAGTTTATTGTTAGGCCATTAAAGTTGCAATAAAAAAATTGTATTGTATTTTTTAGGTTCTTTTTTTGGAGGGGGGTGGGGAGGGGAAGGGCTCAAAACAAGGATCCTCGTGTAAGGAATTGAATAAAAGGTCAGGCTTTGAGTTCAAATATATTATATTTGGTTTTATTTTTTTACTTATTTATTTTTGGGCCATTTGTCCAAACATTTCGATTTTCGAGTCCCCCTCTTTATTATTTTCATAAAATCAACGAAAAAATATTTAAACAAATAATACTTTTTTTTTGTTTGTTAAACGAAAACGCAAGAGAACAAAGGTTTCAAGGGATTTTTCTCACGTTACATATATTTAAGTATCTCACAAAATGAAAAAATAAATAACGAAAATAACGTACGAGAGAGACTCGAAATAGTATAATTACGCCCAGACAATAAAATCCATTTGATGGCGGTTGTTACACGTTATGATTATAAAACGGTTTTCAACTTATATAACTAAATCAAACTTTTAAATAGCCACCATTTTGAAATGGCAAGGCCGATATATATATATATATATATATATATATATATATATATATATATATATATATATATATATATATATATATATATATATATATATATATATATATATATATATATATGTGTGTGCATGTGTGTATTTTTTTTATTATGTATTTACTAGTATTAGTTTTACGTCTCGATCAATAGCATAGATTATTACAGGATTATTATTATTTCAATACATGTTCGTTGTATATTAGATATGTGTAAAATACCAAAATATACAATCATTATTTTTTTCGTTTTAAATTGTAATGTAGTTAAATATAATATATAAAATAACAATTTCATAAGTTCATTAATAACTACATGCAATTTCCTCTTGTTCATTAGGATTTGTTGAATGGCCTACAGGCCCTTATGAGCTATAAGCACATTATTTGGGAAATTTCTTTTTTATTTGATAATTTACTCTTAGACCCTCCCTATTTTTCTTCTTTTCAATTTTAAATCATTTAATACTCCTATACAATTATAACAGATGATATATCATATAAATAAAATAAAATAAAAATATATTTCCCGATTTTTTCCTCTGTAGCCTTAAAGAAAATATATAAAATATTTATCTATGTGTTGAGTATATTTATATATAGAGAGAAACTTCTGCTAAGGGACACTTCTAGATAGCGGATATTTATGTAAGAACAACGATTCGTACCCTTGAGTAGATGTATTTTTTACTGTACAAAAGTACGGCACTTCTTTACATTGTTACTCTCCTTATAAAAAAAACAAACAAGAGCAATAATCTAAAGGTGTCCGAAATGTTCTTCTTTAGACTGTTACTCCCCTTATAAAAACAGAAGTGTGATATTCCTTTGTCCCAAAGTACATTGGACAAAACATCCCATTGTCTTAATAGTCATTTTGTCAAAGTCATTTATATTCTAAAAAAAAACACAGGCGAGTAAAAATCTAAAGAAGTAGCAACAGTACTCATAAATAACGACAGCAGGTCAAGTTTTTATTAATAATTTTGAGGATTATTTATTTATTTTTTGTTATAACTTGTTTTGTTGACTAGTGCAAACATGGCATTTCTTATTATAAGGTGGTATTCTATTTTGTTTCACCGAAATTCTCTTTAATATTATGCCACAACTTTCTATTATTCAATGCCTAAAAATATCACATCTTCATGTAAACTCTTGAAATCGATATTTTAAATATGTAGATATAGTGGATAAAAAAAAAAAAAAAATGTTTAAGTTTGCGTCCATTATTATATTTGATTATTTTTTCCTTCTTATAATTATTTTCATCCTCCCTGTTTGAAAGATTTTTTTAGCCTGCCAATTAGTGTGGTAAATAGCTTTAACGCATCCTATTTCGTATACTTCAATGATTTTGTTCTTAAAACCTTTTTTTGTCAAATTTATTTGTCAAATTTTCTCCCCGTTTTTTAGATATGACGAAATTGTTTTGATTTTTTAGATGAATTAAAGTATTAATTTAGAAAAATTTAAAGAGTGTAGACGGTTGAAATAAGTCTGGGTCCATCTGCGGGCTACTTTTGACAAACCATCCGAATTTCATAAAACACATAGAGGAACACTTTTGAAGATATAGGTGTAAATGAATGTATGTTTGCGTGCATATTGAAGAGAAACAGATAGGCGCACAAGGTTGAAACTCATATGGGACCAACAATGGGCTAATTGTGCCCAACCATCCAAATTTCATTATTATTGGACGAGGAGTTTTTAAGTTATGTTGGTTCGCAAAAATTTAGCGACAGGCTAATATTTATCAGTTTTAATGAATCTGATATCTTCTACGTATCTCCCCATGAGTTCGCGATTTACGGATCAAGGGATTTTCCAAAAGAGGTCATTTCTGAATAACAGACATAGGTAATTTTGTTCCTTATAGGTGTACGCTATTGAGAAGTTTCACTGTACGGAAATGTTAGATTTTATGGTAAAATCTATTGTCCGAGCTTTGGATTTTCCTTGGGCCCTCTCCCTGTTATTACTCTGGAAGTTTGAGGTTTTAACGTAACATTTATATTATTTATTTGTTTTATAATATTTATATATAATATAATATTTAATACTTATTGAAACATATAACATTAAAATTATTAGTAAATGAAATAAAAAATAGCGTGTGTTACATAGCATAGAGAGAAGAAAATTGTACTTCTCGACTCGGTATGCCATATTACACATAAAATACGGTTACCATACGCCATATTACACATACATTATGGTTACTTTTAGCCATATTACACATAAAATATATACTTACTGCACGCCGCATTATACATCAAATATGGTTATTATACCGTAGAATACATGAAATATGACAAGAATTTATCTTATTTTGTAAACATTTAAAAATAATAGAAAATTTAAATCGAACATAAAAAAATAGAGGAAGAAATTATTTTAGTACACTCTTAGTTTAATTATAAAAATAGGATATAATAGATAATACTTAAAATTTATACAAAAGTGAAAAGAAGGTTAATGGCACCATAAAAATTCACCTGACAAAATTTGGAAACGGGGCGACAAAATGGTTTCATGGATTGCCATTTTTTAAACATCAAATTACACACAGTGGGAACAGGGATTAACTGATCAAGATAATTATTTTAATAATCCTAATTTTCCGGTGAAGTTTTCGTGGATGTGAAATGTGAGATCGCTTCTAGTAATAGGCTACGACATGTCCAGAGTAGTCAAACATCGTCATGTTAGCTTAAGACAACGACCAAAACAGTTTGGAATCGATAAATCAATTTCTAACTATTATTCGGTTTGCATTGTTGTGGAAGTAGTCGATCATAGTTCTGTTAGGTCGAGACAACGACTAAAGCAGCGTGGAATTGATAAATCAATTTTTAACTATTATTCGGTTTGCATTGTTGTGGAAGTAGTCGATCATAGTTCTGTTAGGTCGAGACAACGACTAAAACAGCGTGGAATTGATAAATCAATTCCTGATTATTATTCGGTTTGCATTGTTGTGGAAGTAGTCGATCATAGTTCTGTTAGGTCGAGACAACGACTAAAACAGCGTGGAATTGATAAATCAATTCCTGATTATTATTCGGTTTGCATTGTTGTGGAAGTAGTCGATCATAGTTCTGTTAGGTCGAGACAACGACTAAAGCAGCGTGGAATTGATAAATCAATTCCTGATTATTATTCGGTTTGCATTGTTGTGGAAGTAGTCGAGCATCGTCGTCATGTTAGCTCGAGACAATGATTAAAACAGCGTTGAATCGATATACATATTCGATTCCTAATTATTATTATTTTTTTTTAATTATTAATTTTTCCGAGCTCGAATGGGCATGACAATACATTTTTGTGGAAGCAAAGTGTTTGCATGTTCACAGTCGTTTACTATTATACAATTTTACATCCTACATTAGGCTTCACTGGAAAACCTAGGTCTTTATGAAAAGAATCAATTTTTTTATGTCCCGATATCGATGTATCAATTATGCATTAATTAGTGACTTAACTTTTGTTATATATCAAGTTCACAATGAAACCTCTTGCATAATTTGGGCTCTATTAAATTTTTTCTTCTTTCTACAAGTAAAGGATCAAAACTGATCGTAGATGATAATCTTTAAAAAAAAATGTTGTTGGGATCCTCTGTAGACACGAACGCCATCGGGCCTGTAAACCCTTTGTAAGAGGGTTCTGCCCAAGACACGAGGAAAAGAGTGACAAAGAGCCAGAAGGGTGTGATTGGATCCACTAGGAATCCTACCTCCAGCAGCCTTAGCAAGGCGTGGATCCAAACGCCAACAGGCCTGTCGGACCCTTGGAAGAGGGTTCTGCCAGAGACATGAGGAAAAGAGCGGTGGAGTGTCAGAAGGGTGGGCTTGGATCCACTAGGAATCCAACCATCAGCAGCCTTAGCAAGGCATGGAACCACAGTGGATCCAAATGCCAGCAGGCTGGCAGACCCTTGTAAGAGGGTTCTGCCTGAGACATGAGGAAAAGAGCGGCTGAGTGCCAGAAGGGTGGGCTTGGATCCACTAGGAATCCTACCTCCAGCAGCCTTAGCAAGGCATGGAATCACAGTGGATCCAAATGCCAGCAGGCTGGCAGACCCTTGTAAGAGAGGTCTGCCCGAGACATGAGGAAAAGAGCGGCTGAGTGCCAGAAGGGTGGGCTTGGATCCACTAGGAATCCTACCTCCAGCAGCCATAGCAAGGCATGGAACCACAGTGGATCCAAATGCCAGCAGGCTGGCAGACCCTTGTAAGAGGGTTCTGCCCGGGACACGAGGAAAAGAGCGGCTGAGTGCTAGAAGGGTGTGCTTGGATCCACTAAGGATCCTACATCTAGCAGCCTTAGCACGGCATGGAACTACAATGAATCTATACGCGTTCAATTGGTAAACTTAAAATACAACTTGTATGTATTGTGCGAACTTTAGGTCCGTGGAAATGATCTTAATCACTTGACCCGATCACACTGCATGTGTAAACAATTAATTTACGATTAATTTAATTATATATTAAGTACATAAATTTGATTTTACATTTAAACACATAACTACTTGGAGTTTATAATTAAATTACATTTTTTTTCAAAGGGAAAAACTACAGGGGTTAACACCAACTTAATTCTATTTTTTAAAGAGAACAATCCACAGTACATTTTAAGGATTAAAGCTGATCTTATTATAGTCCTCATTCAGTAATTATTTATATGTACCGTAGTAAAATATTTGGTCCAGAATGTACGCAATGTATCTGGACACGATGAAAAGTCAATTTGCCTTAAACTTTTCTTTTTTTCATCAGTTTAAGTAGTGATGTTAGTAACTACTAATATCATTTGATGTTCGGATACACAACTAGTCATGTATGAGTAATAGGCATTAAAATGAGTAAGATACCTAAATGGTGTTTCTCAAGATAAATCTCTTTAAATAAAAGTAAATGTCTTTAAAATCGTGAAATCTCTTTAAAATCATTTAATGTTTGAATACACAACTAGTCGTGTATGAAAAAGAGGCGAGTAAAATGCCTAAATGGTGTTTTACATGTTATATCTCTTTAAATAAGAAAAAACAACAATTAAATAAGAATTTAAACACTTTAAACGAATAATATTTTGAGACATAACAGAATAAAATAATTATTTATAATTAAAATAGTTGATTTTCAATAATTAATTAAGAAAAATAAATCATTAATTTTCTATTTTTTATGATCATAAAAATATTTTTAAAACATTTTAAACATATTTATTTATAATTTAAAATTTGAAATAGAAATTTAAAAATAATATTTTACTATAATCATGCACATAGAAGCAATAAAAACAAATATTACAACAACATACTCGTATTAATGTATAACATAGGTGTTTTTTTTTTAAACAATTATAATTTCTAAGTAATAACGTGTTCCCTACTTTTTCCTTTATTAGTAAAATTTCAAAGGTTGAGATATAGAAAACAAAATGCATAACTCTGGTTTTGCTCAAAAATAACTACATTAATTATTATTAAAGTATATTCATTGTCTTTTGAAATGAATTGAAAATAAAACAAATTCAAACATGTTTGGTAAACATTTTTATTTTTTAAAAATCGTGACTTCAATTTTCCCCCAATTGTCAAAAATCGCAAAAAAAACAACATTTATTGTTTTATTTAAAATTATCCATAAAAATTAACGTGAAGTCGTCTTAATTTGAACCGAGAATACCGATAACGACCGAAATAACAATCCTTATTGATTTGTACATTTATAAGTTGCAAACATTATTACTTATTTTAAAAAAACAATCCATTCAATTTTACCATTCAAGTTAAATAAGATAATAACTAAATAATCCAATTTTACCTTGACTTTGTTTCATTTCAACTTGTATAAATATTATTATTATATATTACTATTGGTTTTAACTTAAATTTCCATGTTTTCCTATTAGTAAAAAAATGAGAAAATAAAATAAAATAATATATACATTTATATATATATATATATATATATATATATATATATATATATATATATATATATATATATATATATATTTATTTATTTATTACTCACGCACAATATACTTATTTCTTATTTGTTAAACATGGCTTTGATTTTAGGTTGATTTCTTGTTATCAAATAATTATGGGTCTAAAATTAATTAAAGACTTATGCTATCAGTTATCCAGTTAATGTTATATTTATTTCTTTAGTAATTTTTAAAAAAATAAAGTTCATATTATGTATTTAAAATTAAATAATACCTCTCTATTAAGACCTTATGTGAGAGCACTTTGAATTAAATGTATTTAAAATTAAATAATACCTCTCTATTAAGACCTTATGTGAGAGCACTTTAAAGTAAATGTATTTAAAATTAAGTGATACCTCTCTATTAAGACCTTATGTGAGAGCACTTTAAAGTAAATGTATTTAAAATTAAATAATACCTCTCTATTAAGACCTTATGTGAGAGCACTTTAAAGTAAATGTATTTAAAATGAAATGATAAAATAAATTTAAAAAATATAGTAATTGAAATATTGTAAATCATGTAGAGATATAAATAAAAACAAAACAAAAACATAAATCAAGTAGGAGCCCATGGTTCGATCCCCCGGGTGATCTTCTTTTTTTTTGTAATAACGAAGTAAATTAAATTTTTTCGGGAAATCTTCGTCGTCCCATCATAAGGGATTAGCATGAATTATTTCAAAATTTTAGGACTAGCCGTAATAGACTGATGGGGGAGGGGGCATTTTTTTGGGACATATATCAATTAAAATAAATAATGCAATACTTAAAAAAATATTTATATATTTGTAATCTACTCTTTAGAAGATTTCATTTGATACCCTTCTAAAATTTAAAACAAAAAAATTTGGGTCCACTGCGGATGTGCGCACACTATTTACAATTTATAAAAGGAGAGGAATTGTTTCGGGAAATTTTCATCGCCCTATCATAAGATATTAGCATGAATTATTTCAAAATTTTAGCTGTTATTGGGTGGTTGCGGGGGGTATTTTTTTGGGGGGGGGGGGATTTTGGTGGTAATAAGCACAATACTCATACAATGTTAAATATATTCGTAATATACTCTTCAGTAGCTTTAATTTGATACTCCACTCGAAAAAATAAAAAATAAAATATTTAACTTCTTTAAATATTTCCTATGTGTGGGTGAATGAGTTGCGCCTTTATTTTAAATTTCAACTCTAGCGTTAACGGTTTAGGAAATATGAACCAAAGTATGACCGATTGACGGACACATCACCCTCGGTATAAGCGTTTCGACCATTTCCTTCAAAACCTTAAAAAGTAATCAAATAAATTTATTTTTGTATAAAAGGTAAAACAATAACCAAAAAACATAATTCTCAAGCCCTTGACCATCAATTTTGCACAAAAAATGTTTATTTTTTCAAATATTATCTTTAATCTAACCCTACAATCGCTTAGTACTATTTCACAACCTTACATATTGCGCAATAATATAAATGGTCTAGGGCTTTTTAAAGGCGTCTTTCTGTTGTATATTTTTGTAGAATACCAGCTGACGAACAGTTGCCTTACTTAGCAGCATATCTAAGTTAAGTATAAGAATCAGCTTATAAGTAGAACTGTGCTGTAACATCATTATTTTTTTAATTCAATTAATCACAATACATTATTGTTTTAATGACTTTTAAAAGTAAAGAATGTAATTAATTTAGACCCAGGTAATCATAACGAAATATCTTTAAAATTAAATAATTGCACCCACAAATATTTGTTTTAATATATTATGTGTGGTGTATGTGGTATTTTGAAATTAAAATCTTAATCATATGTTTTAGTACCTTGTTTTTTTTTCATAAATATATAATTTTGTAACCCCCCCCCCCCCCCCCCCCTATTTAATACTTTTTGACAAGTCAAAATATCCTTTCCTTTTCTTTCTTTTAAAAAATATAAGTAATAATATTCATTTCTTAAAAAATATTCAGACTTATAGTTTTAAGGATATTATTAGTACATATTACTCATACATATAATATACACATTAAATGCAAATAATAAGGTGGTCGTCAAAAAATAAAATACAATATACGTTAAGCAGTGATTTCAGTTTCAGGCGGTTTGGGTTTGGCGATCAAAAATCCTAATTTTCTTCGATAAAAGTTAAAAATTGGAATGGTCGCAGTGATTTATACCTTGAATCGTTACGACGTATGTATCTTGGGAAGTTTGCTTTATTGTACCCGTGAGTTTGGATTTCTTTTCCGGAGGTTCTTTTCCCTCTTCTACATCCATCGCTTCATCTTCATCTTCATCCTCTTCTGAAGTTTCCTCTTCGTCCTCTTCAAAAGTTTCCTCTTCGTCCTCTTCGTAAAATGCCTCGTCGAAAAATGCCTGTTCCTCCTCATCGAAAGTTTCCTCTTCGAAAGTTTCCTCTTCATCCGGTTCGAAAGTTTCCTCTTCATCCGGTTCGAAAGTTTCCTCTTCATCCGGTTCGAAAGTTTCCTCTTCATTCTCATCTAAAGAGTTCTCTTGACTCTCTGCTAAAAGTGTCTCTTCATTTACCGGCCCGTATCTCATGTTGAATTCTTGGATTCGTTGTTCGGCAGTGTCGAAAGTGGCCCTTGGTCCCATGACTTTGTACCACTTGGCAGCCGTTGCCATACTAAGATTTATTTGGTCATCTAATTCTTCCGGAGACATGGGAAACACCTCTATGGCATCCAGTTTCTGTACAATAAAAAGAAATTATAAAATAAGTATTACATTTAATTTATTTTTTAATTTTTTAAATGTGTTAACACAAATTATGCATAAGGCCCTCACTAAGGCTATATTGACATAATATTTAATAATATTTAACTACAGTCTGTGCCAAATGAGTCTAAGTGCGTTGATAGCGTGGAAAAGTAAAACCAAATGGTGTGGGGAGCCAATGAGAACTTAGGATTTTAAAACCCTAAGCTCTCATTGGCTCGTCTTCCCATTTCTTTTACTTCCCCGCGCTGTCGACGCACTAAGACCCACCAAATGGAAAAAATAGTGTAAATAGTGTGAAAATTAAGTGCATCGATTGCATAAATCGATAAACATTTAATCAAATAATTTAAAATAAATATTAGCTAAAACTTTGATATTCGAGTTCTTTAATTTTAATTTCCGTCTACAAATTATAAAAAGCCTACTTATTAATATATATTTTTTTAATACTAATCATTTAATAAATCTAAAAATGCATCGAAAAGCAAAAATACTTAACAAAGATTTTTCGGACAACAAATATATACTTTTTGTACTTTTTCAAACACTTTTTGCAGGAAGTAATCAAATGCATGTTTGTTCCATAGAAATAAAAAATATTTGTAATCCTTTTAATGTATTTTAGATCACTTTTAAAAAAAAGAAGCAACCTTATATTGAGTTTTAGCAACAATATTATGATTCTGAACTTTTAAATAAATTTAGCTACTTGTACCATTTATAATTGGGTGAGATAATCGTATGTCTTAAAGGAAAAGTCACTAAGTAAAGTTTGTCCAAAATGATACAATAGTTTCTAGAACATTATATGGTCTATTTAAACAAATCTAAAAGTAACCAAGTAATTAGAAGGATTTCTGCGTATTTACAGAAAAAAACTCATTATATTCAATTTCGTACGATATTTATGGCAAATGAAAACTTACTACTGTTTAAATTATGTGTAAAATTTTGATATCTGGTAGTTAGTGACTTATACCTATAAGCACACTATATTTAGTTTTTATTTGGATTATTCCATTAATCTATCTATCTATACTAAATACAGTTATCTATTACAATAAATAAATAACAACAAGCTTGAACTAACATTGTAATGGAATATTAGGTGAACGCGATACGCATAGTTTGTAAAAACAAATATAGTAAGTACACAGTCAAAATGACTGACAATCCTTCAAATAATAGCAATAGTTAAAAAAATACCAACTACTTCCTGAGGTTTCAGCGTCGGTTCCAGAGTCACAAGGTAGGTTCCGAAAAAAAAAAAAAAAAAAAAAAAAACCAGAAATAAATTAAAATAAGAAATTATGAAACTTAAAAATAAAATCTAAAATAACTTTATAAAAACAATTTATTTATTAGTATGTGCATTTCGAAGGATTTTTTTTATAAACACATTTTACGATGAGAATTCTTCACAACTATTTTTTTTTTTTTTTTTTTTTTAATATTTAAATGATTTTAACCATTACAATATCATTAAGGAAGGAATTAAAATAGCTCAAGGAACCATCAACAAAAGGGTTTCCTTGAGTACTATGCACTAAATGAAGTAATAATTACTGACAACAATAAAATAGTTAAGCATGTTTTGCCAAGTTGCTTCCTCTCCCCTTCTAATCCTTGACTACTATACACTAAATGAAGTAATAATGACTGACAACAATACAATAGTTTAGCATATTTTGCCGAGTTGCTTTCTCTCCCCTTCTAATCCTTGACTACTATACACTAAATGAAGTAATAATGACTGACAACAATACAATAGTTTAGCATATTTTGCCGAGTTGCTTTCTCTCCCCTTCTAATCCTTGACTACTATACACTAAATGAAGTAATAATGACTGACAACAATACAATAGTTTAGCATATTTTGCCGAGTTGCTTTCTCTCCCCTTCTAATCCTTGACTACTATACACTAAATGAAGTAATAATGACTGACAACAATACAATAGTTTAGCATATTTTGCCGAGTTGCTTTCTCTCCCCTTCTAATCCTTCACTACTATGCACTAAATGAAGTAATAATGACTGTCAACAATAAAATAGTTTAGCATGTTTTGCCACGTTGCTTCTTCTCCTCTTTTAATCATTGACTAATATGCTCTAATAATGACTAGATGAAGTAATTATGGCTGACAAAAATACAATTGTTTAGTATGGTTTTTTTGCCCTTTTAAAACTGTCTTTTGAATCATTGTGTAAATAGAAAAAAGAAACTGTACATTATGATGACTAGCTTATGGTAAAACTCGTTGGCAGTTCTTATTTAGAAGAAATAAAGTATTCCTCAACAAAGTTTCATATAACGAATTAAAAAAAATAAAAAATCAAAATATGTACCTATGTATGATGTATGCATGTATAGAATAAATATAATTTTTAACTTAAACCCAATATCTTACCTGATTCTTCTTTTCGTTATCCTGCCACTCTTTAACCGATCGGCTTTTAGCCAGAGTTGACAAGAAGTCATTGAAATATTTCTTCTTATCTCAGCTACCATCATCTTCGGACAATAATCAAATAAATATATAAATAAAAACTTAATACAAACAAATATAAAGCAAACAATTACATTATAATCAGTAGCGTACACAGAAATTTTTTTCGGGGGGGGCCCAACCTAATTTAACTTATATGCGGGTTTAGCATACCCCATAATTTATTATAGTTGTAATTTCTCCCCCTTTTAAACACTCTAATTTCAATTTCTAACCTCATATTTAATTAAATTAAAATCCTGTGAGGTAACACCTCACACATATATAGGTAAGTGGTATGATATCCTAGGTATTATCCTAAGTGGTATGATATCCTAGGTATTATCCTAAGTGGTATGATATCCTAGGTATTATATCCTGGTATTATCCTAGGTAACACCTATGTGATGTGATCGTTCTAAAGAACGATTATGTCTCCGATTCCAATAATACCAAGACAGAAATCTGTTCCAGTTATCAGACATTTTTGATCCCGTTTCTGGCTGTTAGTCTATCTCTCGCTCAATCATTGCGAACAATTCTTAAAAACTACTCTTTCGATTTTAATGAAATTCGGATGGCAGTTAATTAACATATAAAAAGTCCATTGTTGGCCCTATATAAGATTCCTCCACAGGGCCTCCACCACATTTCTCCACCTGCCACCATTTTTCTTCCACATGTGCACACACATACATTTATTTACACCTTATCTTCAAAAATATTCATCTGATTTTATAAAACTTATCTGATAGAAGCTCACAGATTAATTTTAACTGTCTGCGCTGTTTAAATTTTGGTAAATTGATACTTTAAATCATGTAAAAATCAAACCAATTTTGACTAATTTAAAAAATGGAGGGAAAATTGAGCAAATTTAACATGAATAAAGTATCAATATAGCAATATTTTAAGAGCGCAGACGGTGGAAATTATTCTTGGGTTATCTGAGGGCTACTTTAAACAAACCATTAAAATTTCATAAAAATCAGATGATTACTTTTGAAGATATAGGTGTAAATAAATGTATGTCTGTGCGAATGTGGAAGAGAAATAAATAGGTGCAGAAGATTGAAACTTATACGTGATCAGCAATGTTATAACTTGGCTAATTATGACCTACCATCAAAATTTCAATAAAATTGGACGAATAGCTTTTAAGATATGTTGGTTCGCAAAAATTAAAGGACAGGCGGACACGGGACCCAAACTGTACCCTGATGTTGAACAGATTTCTGTCTTGGAATTTTTGAAATCGGAGACATAAAAATTGTTTGTTCTTCAGAACTGTCACATATCTTCCGTTTTCTTTGGTAAGCTCGGAAGCAAAACGTGATCCATACTGCAAAAGCAAACGTGGATTTGGAGCACATACGAATTTCAAATTTTTATCTAGAAGAGAATTCTTCTCTAAGAAAATTAAATACCTCTTGCAAAACAAAAGAATCATTCGCTGGGTAATTGCATGGGACATTTAACATCAAATGTTTTCTGAACGCTTTTTGAGTTTTTAGATTTAAATTTACTATTACTATGTAATATGAATCAGTTTTTTCACAAAATGATAAACCGATTTATTTATATTGCCTCTGTTTTCCCACTACATTTCGACGAACACTAGTCCGACCTGAGTCAGCAAGAGGGGAATGCCGCATAGACAAGAGGACCCACGTAGCGTTCTACACACAATCCTGGTCCAAAACAAAAATTTGCTACTGAAATCCACAACCATCATTTTCCCGTTTAGGCCAGTCTAGTGTGCATATTTTAATTCAATTTATTTTATTCCATCGGCAAAAGTTCGAGTTGACTCGGGCCTCATTTAATTTAATGTGCTTAACACCTAGGCCGAGCCGGCAATCGGGTCTATTATTGAACGCATCCCAATTTATTTTGATGCATAATTTCCATCGACAAAATCGGGCCTACCAGCAATCAGGCCGATTCATTGTACTCATCCTAATCAATTCAATGCACTTAATTCTATAGCAAAAAATCCGGGCCTAGCTGTCAATCGGAGCAGTCTATTTTTACGAATCCAAATTTAATTCATTGCATTAGGATTCGTAATGAATTGAAGCTGTCCTATAATGCAACCTATGCTATTGAACTGGACTAAAACCACAAAAAAAATCATTGAATTCAATTGGCGAAAAATCGGGCCCAGCCGAAATCCGGTCGATCAAGTTTAATGTTTTTAGTTCCACTGGCAAAAATCAAGGCCTAGTCGGCAAATGAGCCGATTTATTTCATGCATCCTAATTTAATTCAATGAATCTAATTCCATCAACAAAATTCTCGGTCCAGCCGACAGTCGGGCCGGTATAGTGTTTAATAAATTTAATTCCATCGGTAAAATCCAGGCCCAGCCGACAGTAGGGCCGGTATAAAGTGTTTAATAAATTTAATTCCATCGGCAAAATCCGGGCCCAGCCGACAGTCGGGCCGGTATAGTGTTTAATAAATTTAATTCCATCGGCAAAATCCGGGCCCAGCCGACAGTCGGGCCGGTATAGTGTTTAATAAATTCAATTCCATCGGCAAAATCCGGGCCGAGCTTATTTGGGGTGATTATGTGTATACACACCATAAGATAATACTTAATTAATTCCTTTTTTATTGGAAAATATTTACAGCCAATTCGAATGCATTTGTCATTACTGTGTTTTTTTTTGGTTTTAAGTGTATGGCAAGTCTTAGGTATGTAATCATTTCGGGGGGGGGGGGGGGGGGGGCCAGGGCCCCTTGGGCCCCCCCCTGTGTACGCCACTGATTATAATAACTATCTCATGTTTTTTACCGGTGCATTTACTAAATATAATTATTGAGCAAAATGAAATAAGTAATTCTAGTTGCAGCAGACACTCTTCTAAAATTGATTTCATATTATTTATGATTACTTTTTATTTTAAGCAACGATCACTGCAGGTAATAGGTGAGTCAGTGCATAATATAACACATGTTGTTTTTTATAACATGCTGGTTTTTAAGTTTTTATAGAAATAATATGTTTTAGAACTAAAATATTTAACTACTGTAGCTACATAAGTTATCACATTAATACCATACCAGTTACCAATTAGTTATTATTATTATTATTATTATTTTTTTTTTTTTTCTCAAAAACGGGAAGGAGTAATGTCATTGACAATATGATTACGAATAAACAGACATTTTTGTTTAATCTTACAGAATAATATAAGAACACAGAAGATTATTTTTGGGGGTATTATTATGATCTATAATAATCGAGTAGTGTACGAACGACGGCGACTACCCACTTTGAAATGATTTGTTATTGCTAAGCTAAGGCAACCATATTTTAACCAATGAAAATAAATGATTTTTTATTTTTTATTTGTTGGTCTTCAAATATATGTAATAACTTATCTAAATAGATATCCAAACAATTTATTTAATTTGACTTTTTTTCTATACATAAAATTAAGTCTGTTGCCACGGGCTTAACGGCTCGTTATCTATAATATAATAGGCGGTTTATATTAAAATGAGTATTACCACAGAAAAATAAAATAAATAAATATAATGTAGAAATATAGTATTAACAAAGAATAGTTTGCTCTCTACAAAGACGAAGGAATTTGTTGTTTGTTGGTGTTGGCAGATGACCCGGGTAAAGTCGGTATATCAAAAAGGATTTGTTGTTTCACATTCAGTGTTGACGGGTTTGTGCCCGTCGTAAACAGTTTGTGTTTTGCCTAGCAACTTCAAGAAAGGTAACGTTTTTTTCTCTTGTATTATTCATAACAAAATATTAATTAGTAATAAATTACTTATAATGCAAATAATCAATTACTTTTTATATTGATAAAGATAAAAATTACTTGTGTACCAAATATATTAAATAGAAAGAGGAGATAAAAGTTCAACTTAAGACTAATTTGTTTATATAATACATTGATTCCAAGCTTATCAAAGGTTTAGACAATGGACTTGGACGACAAAAAAGTGCCGTCAGTCGATTGAACTGAACTATGGGATGCCACTCACATGTACCACTATGATAAAATTAAAAAGAGTTTTAATGAATGAGGCCATCTTGAAAGTGAGGAGAACGAACCAAAAAAAAGGAACGGGTCAAGGTCACACATTCACGAACTGATTATCCACAAATGTTGGCAAATGTGCCTTTGGTGTGTAAAGCTTAAGGAAAATTCGGCTTGTTTAGGTTGTTTGCCATACCCTAGATTATAAGTGTGCCAGGATTCAGAGGGGCATCTGGAGACCTCGCAAGAACACAGTAATACAAACTTTGTTCAACTAAATAAAATGATTTCAACTTACTCTTGAACTGCTCGAGCATAATAAAGAATTCAGCAGGATCAAGGGCCATCTTGGTCGGTGATTTTTCTACACCTGTTAGGACCGGCAAATAGATAGTTTGTTTTTCCATTGGTGCCGAGTCTTCGTCCATTATGTCCATATTCGGAGGAGCAATTATGATTCTCTCTGGTGATGGCGGTGCAGTGTCGCGCTCGTCGTAATTGATGCGGTGTTTGAGCCTTCTACTTCTTCTCAGTGGCTGTTCCACTGTGATTTCGTCGACTCTTTCTCTTTCGGTGATAAGTCGCTTCACTTTCCTCCGAGCGTCCGTCAGTGTGTCTGTTTAGAAAAAAAGATAAAATTAGACAAATATTTGATAATTATCATTAGGCTGAAATGCCGGTCGTGGAGTGTATGTTTTGCGCATCTATTTCCCTTCTAAAATTAAAATAAATTCAATCTCAAGATAGAAATATATGAGTAAAATTATCACAAGATTACAATGGCAACTAAAAAATATATATTCTAATTACTGGACATCCTTAAAATTGTTCAGAGAAATTAAGAATAATAAATCATTGAATATAAATTGAAGAGTTGAAACTCATAAGGCTCTATAAGTGCCAAATCGGTTTCTGAAAAAAACTTATGTATGTATGGCACTTAAAGCCAAAAGAAGCAACACTGGGGAGGTGCTGCTATCTTGTGAGAGTTTTAACAAATATACAGTTCTACTTTGGCACTTAGACCTTTTTGATTATTACTAGGTTGGGCCTTAAATCGTTTTGAAGCCATCAACTCAAAATTATATTTTTTGTCACTTAGAGCCTTATGAATTTCAACTCTTCAATTGGAAAAAATGAGAGGTAAATTGTTCTACATTTACTCATAACTTTGAATAGTAATAATTTATCTTTGGCTTAGCGACATTAATGTGGCTAAATAGGATAAGGATGTTAGAGTGATTATTGTAGAAGAGAGTTGTAAACTCTTTGTCCAAGGTACGTTTATTAACAAAAATATGAGGTTCCTAGTTATTTATCGAATTTATTTTCATTGAATGCTTCTTTACAACTTAAAAGTTTGATCAAGACCAATATTACTAATAAAATTGATTTGAAGTAGAAAGGAATATTAGTTAATAGTTTAGGTGAGCGGAACTCCCACTATGAGCGTATAAACAAAGTTATTTGTGCTACTACTGCGCCAAGTGGATCTTTGTTGCACTAGACAGAAATGTTTGCGCACGCGAGGGCGGCATGGTTTCTCGAGTGAAGCCAAGACACTTTAAGCTCGTGTTGCACATTCAATTTTTTTCTGCTATGAGTTTTTAATTAGTTAATAAAATATAAAAATACATCCAAAATTACTGACACTCTGGCCAGGGTTATTGAGCTGAGCGTGAATTTTAATCTTAAACAATAAACATTTTTATTTATAAACAGCTGAAATCGAATCAATAATACTAGTATTTCTAATTTTTTATTAAAAATAATTTTTTTCCTGTTTTTCTCTTTTACCCCCCCCCCCCCTCTTAAATGAAAATATGACAAAAGTGAACATAATAACAATAACTGTACTCTTAAAGAGCTTTCCAACGACATGCATTATGAAGGGCATATACTATTTTAACTTTTGTACCCCGTACCCCGTACCCCTTTGTACCGATTTGGACCATTTCAGATGTATACCTTCCTGTGGTTGGTCTTGCCTTCCTATGGTTGGTCACTATGACCGTGCGGAATTTTGTGCGGATCGGTTCAGCCGTTCAGGAGGAGTATGTGTCTAACCAAATGCAAAGTGTAGTATAAGAGCTTCGTTTCGCTCAGCACAATTATTAAGTCGGAACACTGGAGTGCGGGAAAGTAGTGCGAAAAAGTAAATGCAGGAATCTGTTTTTTTGCGTACCTACTACTTTGATTGCAAGAGCAACTACTTTGTCGAGCATATATGGGATTTATTTAAGATATCATATACGTTTAGCCGTATTTTAGGGTCCGTAGGCAAAACCAAGGACCCTTATATTTTCCTGCGTGTCTGTCCGTCCGTCCGGTCGCCTGCTCTCACGGCTATACACCTTTCGTCCGATCACTTTGAAATTTAGCATGTATTATTGTCTTGTACCTACCCACATATTTTAAAAATACAGCGACTTTTTTAAAAATTTAAAAAACACCATCAATAGGGTACTACTTAAACTATACAGGGTTGCCTACGGACCCTCGCTGTGTGCTGACTAGCACACACTTGACCTGTTTCTTTTTTTTATGAGAGGGATAATAATGACTTATCCGGTGGTAAACATCCATTTACTAAAAAAGTTATACAATATAGGTTTCAGAGGGGTTGCATATGAGTTTTTTAAATCTTATCTGAGTAATAGAGGGCAGCAGGTAAACGTTAATCAGTCCTTAAAGGTAAAGGTTAATCAGTAGTTCTCAAGTTCTTGACGTAGGAGTGCCTCAAGGCACAGTACTGGGACCCATCCTGTTTCTTATCTTTATTAATGACTTGTTAAGTACCTCCCAGGTAGGTTTAAATGGAAATATACACGCTTTTGCAGATGATACTTCTATTATTTTGCAAGGTCATTCCTGGAAGGAGGCATTTAATAAAGCAAATTCTGGCTTAGAGGTCATTGGGAGGTGGTTCTTAAATAATAAATTAGCCCTTAATTACCAAAAAACAACTTACCTGACATTCTCACTAACTTTAACAGGACAACCTGATCCTAAAATTTTTAAACTTATTATACACAAACCTGATTGCTTATTGGACTCTGGCTGTAACTGCACTCCTCTTTGTAGGTCAACTCACACTAAATATTTAGGTTTAATTATAGATTCTCACTTGAGATGGGATAAACATATTGAATACCTGACTAAAAAACTAAGGCGAACAATTTATCAATTTGTTAGACTAAGATCTACAATGCAACTAAAAGATCTTAATATGGTATTCAAATCACTCATCTTGTCTGTCATTAATTATGGATTATCTATATGGGGTGGACTATCTAAAAACCATAGCTCAACCATTGGTTCTAATTTATAAAAGACTAGCTGAATACCCGTGCTTCGCTACGGGGTGTTTTATTTTCAATTTAATGGATTTATAAACTACCATCAAGAAACATTTAAATTATTTTACAAAGCTAGAATATCTAGATTCTATCAATCCCCCTTATTTCTTTACCTCCTCCGCTTTGATAAGATAATTTGCTAGTATCCCAAATTAGTAATTGATTTCGACTACTGGAGAAAAATGCTAAAAAAATTTAAAAAGGAAAAGCAGTGGTATTTTCCTTCTGTTTTATTAACTATTGTCTTAATATCTAAAATTAAATCTAAATATTTTTCGACAGCGATTGAATGGTAATTTCTTTATAAGTTCTTCCTACAGAAATTTCCACAAAAGATAAAATATTTTCAGTAGTTTCTTATGCAATTTTGGTTGAATACATTTTTTTATAAAAATGAAATAAGAATTTTTAAATCTATTTAGAAGCCCCGTTCTCTGTCCCATATAAAGCTACCAAAACGTCTTTTAGCCTATATCACCCGCAGAATTGAGCTTAACATTTTACCCAAGAACCTCCAAAATCTATTCAGCCATTTGGACGGGATTAAAGCACAGACAAACAGATATGATATTTTATCTACTCGCGGCAGCAAAATTAAACATTACTTAACTGTTTTTAGGCTGGAAAGTACTATTTCCCTGATTTGTCATTAAAATATTAAAAACAGGCAGGAAAGTAGTTAAAACAGTCAGGAAAATACTTTCTCTGCCTAGGCAGGGAAATATTTCCCTGCCTAGGCAGAGAAAGTAACAGTGTTTACCACTGCGTATCATAACCTCTTATTTTGGCAAGAACAGTTTATACTATTATCTCTATCTTATAACATTATATATTATAGTTAAATAAGTAATATTTAATAATAAATAAACGTTTTAATAATAAAATAATTTGTTTATATTTGTTAATTCTGTTAAATAAGTTCAATGATTAGTAGATCTTTAATTAAAAAAATAGTAGAGTCACTGACTATACTGTAGCGTCATGTAAACATTGAACATCCATATTATTTTTATTATTTAAGTCTTTCTAGATTAGACTAGCTTCTTTTCTTGATGTATCCTAGTTACTTCTTTTCTTTTAAGCAATAGAAGATATCTTAAACACTTTAATTAGTTTTTTAGTAAAAATATAAATAAATATTTTATATTGCGTGCATTATTCATTCAGAAGTTATGTGTTTATAAACGTGTGTTTTGTATTTTGTTGTTATAGATTGAGTTTGCTTTTCTCTTATTGTTATTATTCCCAAGTTTCTTATTTGAACATTAATTTTAGTTAATACATCTGTTATTATCTTTATTTATATGACACATGGTTATTAACTATGTTATATTAATAAAGATAACAATTTAGCAGTTTAATTTTTCTGGCGCAAGTAGATAAAATATTGTATGCAACAACGCAGCAAAGAAAACATTTCTGCCTCGTTTATTCATTGCCTGCCTCGGCTTCGCCTCGGCAGTCAAATAGGTAAATTACCTGCCTCGGCTTCGCCTCGGCAGTTAATTATCATAGCCTGTCCTCGCCTTCGGCTCGGAGGCTAATCTAATCACTCGTCAGTAAAATTCCATTTTGCTGCCTAGTTACATAAATAACTATTCTAAACTTAAATTCATTGTCAGGACTACTCATTCAGTGGAAATACAAAATTTGAGCCCAATCGGATAAATGTACAGTCACAACAATTATTAGTTTGTTATACATAGATATAATATATTTTTCCATTTTACCCCCCTAAATGTACATAACAATATTTACTGTACTCCTAAAGAGCTTTTCAACGGTATGCATCGTGAAGTGTTTTCATTACTTTGACATCTCTACTCTGTACCCCTATATACCAAAATTTAAATTTCGGAAATTCATGTAGACAGTGACCTTCCCCTTGCTTTGAAGGTCAAGTGTGCAAATTTTCATCGTAATCGGACTAAAACTGTAGATTTGAATAATGAACACACACACACAAACATCCGTTGACTTTTCTACTATACGTTGACATTTCCTTTTTTACCCCTCTCCTAAATGAAAATATGACAAAAACGTACATTACAACAATTATTTTTCTCTTTAAGAGCCTTTCAACGGTATGCATCATAAAGGGTATTCATTACTTTGACATTTGTACCCCGTACCCCTGTGTACCAAAATCAAAATTTCGCAAAATCCTTTCTTAGTGGGTGTCTATGATATGAATACAGATTTTGCTGTACGTTGATTCTATGTCAGTCAATCAGGACTTTGTCGATCTTTAAGGTCGAAATAGCAATGACAAATGTGGTAGAAGAGGGGGTGAGCCAGGTGAGCGTTCAAGTTTAATCCCTAGCCCTTATCTTTCTCTTAATTGTCAGTCATACTACCTAGTATGACGTCACAAAGGCGCCCGTGAAACTTTAAGTCATTACATTTATTAATAAGAAAAGGTAACAATTAAAATCGATTTAAGGAAGCGAAAACCCTTACGTCACACACACTTAGGTTAACTTGCACCTTGTCATCTTAAGTTTACTTGTATAATCCTTCATTTCTAATGGGATCATGTCATACAACCAATGAATTTCTTACTATTTGGCTGGAAACTGGATAAAGTCAATTCCCTCCATCCTAAATGAAAATATAACAGAAATGTACATAACAACTATTACTGCATTCTATAAGGGCTTTCCGAACTTTTGTACGCCATACCCCTGTGTAACAAAATTTAAATTAAGACTTACCCTTTTATACTCGTATAAAAGATTTTTCCAATTTTACCCCCTCCTAAATGAAAATATAACAAAATTGTCCATAACAACAATTACTCAATTACTGTTGTACTCTTAAAGAGCTTTTCAACGATATGCATCATTAAAAGTATTCATTACTTTGACATTTGTACCCCGTACCCCTGTGTACCAACATTTTAACTTCATAATCTCATGTAGGCAGTGACCTTCCCCTTGTTTTGAAGGAGAGTGTGTAAATTCATCAAATTGGGATAAACTGTAGATTTGTATAAAAGACACTCATAGACACTCTTCATTTATATAAGATAAAAGACACTCATAGACACTCTTCATTTATATAAGATGTAGTTATACACATTTTTCCATTTTACCCCCTCCTTTTTTTTTTTTTTTTTTTCTTTTTTTTAATTTTTATTTGAAAATTGCAACTACATAATATACACATGTTATAAGCAATTTTGATGCTTGTTGTTACAATGACATGATTGACATGAAGTGAGGGACTGTCCATTAACAGTACTCACAGATACTGACTTGGGATATTACATAAATAAATAAAAAAAAATGGTTAAGTATTGTTCAAAAAATCGCGTGGCCACTGCCTCTTTAGACGTCTAGGAGGATTTCCAGGAATGAATGGTAATGATAGGTTGTGGATTAAAGGATTGGGATGTTGGGATATGGAGTCATGAAAGGATTTGTATCGGGATATGGCTAGGTCGTGGACGAAAGGGACTTTAAGGTCATTGTGAAGGGTGATGTTAGAAACATAAAAAGGAGCGTTGACTATTCTTCTTAGGATTTTGGACTGTAGGGATTGGATGCGATAGGAGTTGGAACGCTTGGTGCAACCCCAGAGTTCAATACCGTATGACCATATGGGCTTAATTATTGTGTTATATATGAGTAATTTGTTATGTGTGCTGAGTTTAGATGTATGGTGTAGAAGTCTATGTAAAAGTTTGTAGCGTCGGTTGCAGTCTTGTCGTTTAAGTTTCGTGTGGTGTGCCCAGGTCAAACGGCGGTCAAGGTGTAATCCAAGGTAGCGAACAGAACTGGAGTGAGGGATAGGAATTTGGTTAAGGAATATTGGTTCACATATGCCATGTCTTAAACTAAACGTCACATGGACACTTTTGTTTTCATTAATTTTTATTCTCCATTTCTTGAGCCAGGTTTCCAGGAGTAAAAGATGTTCCTGTACTTGATCAGATGCTATTCTAGGCGATAAATTAGACGATAAAATACATTTATCATCAGCAAAGGATGCTAAAGTAGTGGCAGGATGTTCAGGGATGTCGGAAGTGAAAATGGTATACAGTATTGGACCTAGGATGCTACCTTGGGGTACACCTGCTTTTATAGGAAATATTGAGGAAGTGGAAAGGTTGTAGGACACATGGTAGAAACGATTTTCAAGAAAGGATTTTAGGATTAGATAGTAGGTGAAAGGAAGGACGCCCTTAAGCTTCCAAAGCAAGCCCGAATGCCAAACCCTGTCAAAAGCTTGCGCTTCATCTAGGAAGACCGCCGAGCAGTACTTTTTCTGCTCAAGGGAGGAGGCTATTATATCTACAACTCTGTGACACTGTTGGATTGTGGAGTGAAGGGATCGAAATCCTAATTGGTGGTTTGGGAGTATTCTTAAGGTTGTTATTATAGGATTAATTCGCCGGAGTAGGAGTTTTTCTAGGATTTTTCCCATCAAGGGAAGGAGACTGATAGGACGATATGAATTAGGTAAGTGGCAAGGTTTGGAAGGTTTGTGGATCATTATGATTTTGGCGAATTTCCATAAGGTAGGAAAGTAAGTTGTTCGAAGGACTGAGTTGTAGATAGAAGTAAGGTAAAGGATTCCTTTTTTGGGGAGGTTTTTAAGGATGTGGGAGGTGATAAGGTCATAGCCAGGAGCTTTATTTTTGGGAAGGTGTTTTATGATGTATAGAATATCGGAAGGGTTAAAGGCCATTGGGGGAGGAGAAAGTTGAAGAGGTGTAGAAAGATCTTGGATTATATTATTGGAATGGGTTTGGTCATAGATATCGGAATGAGGAGAAAACTGTTCGGAAAGGAAATGGGCAAAAAGCTCTGCTTTATCGGCATCGCTCTTTGCCCAGGTTTGATCTAATCTTTGGAGAGGTGAAGGAATAATCTTTTGTTTAAGGATTTTTTGAGTAGCTTGCCAAAGGGATTTGTCTTCAGTCGTCAAGTTTCTAGTATATTCAGAGAACTTTTCTGATCTGTATGTTGTCAAGGCTGTAGTTAGTTGTCTTGTAAGTCTGTTAAAGGTCAGTTTGTCACTAGGTAGTCGAGTCCGTTGCCATTTTGCCCTAGCTCGTCGTTTCTCGCTGATTAAGGTACGTATAGTCAAAGGTAAATAATAATTAGTCGTCCTGTGTTGTATGTAAGGTCTTGTACTGTCCCATATACACGTTTGTATTGTCTCAGTAAGTGTCTGAACAGCTACGTCTATGTCGTCAGGTGTCTTTAGTGATACTTTAAGGTCAAGTTTGTCTTCTATTAACTGTTGAAATAAAGTCCAGTCTACATGTCCATTTATTAAGGTAGTTTTTTTAGGGCTTGGAGGGGGACAAAGGTCTAGGATCAGAATAACAGCGCTGTGGTCAGAGGAGAGATCGTGAATGTTCATTAGAGTAGGATGGAGATTGGTGATCGGAGAGGTGACAAAATAATCTAAAAGGTCAGGTAGTTTGTTTGGATCAGAAGGCCAATAAGTATAATCAGGAGGGGAAAGGATTTGGTACCTTGAAGAAAGCATCAGGGGAAGTAAGGAATTTGTGCCACGAGGATTACGGGTTCTACACCCCCAATAGGGGTGTTTAGCATTATAATCTCCCCCGGCTATAAATCTAGGACCAAGGGATCGGAATAAGGAAACAAAATCTTGATGAGTGATAGGTTTGCTGGGAGGACAATAAACAGAGGAAATTGTGTAGTCAAGTGGTAAGGAATTTAGGGTTATGGTCGTACATTGGATAGATTCTGTAGGATTAGAAGGATGCAGGAAGTGGGAGAGGGAATTTCTAATAAGGATCGCACTACCCCCCTGTGCAGTGTTATTTGGATGGTCAGTTCTGTACGTTCGGTAGTCCTGTATGTGAAAGTGTGAGCGTGTTGTGAAGTGTGTTTCATTTATGAGGGCAATGTCGATCCTTTTATCATGTAGAAGAGTATTTAGTTCTTGTTTATGTCGGGTTACACCATTAGCGTTCCAGAGAAGGATGGTAAGAGAATTTTGGGTTAGAGAGGTCATTTTTTAGAAAAGGTGAGAAGGACGGATGTTAGCGATGAGAGAGTTTGAAGGATGGTGAGGAGAGGTTCTAAAACGGCTTTAAGTTCCGTTAAAAAGGAGTTGAGGGTAGCTTGTAAGGTAGCTGTAAAATCAATTGTGTTTGTGGATGGAGGAATAAAAGTAGGAAGACGTCTTTGAGGTAGGGGGTGAGTAGATCCTGTAGCCGTAGCGGTTGCGTAGCTGGACTGTGATGGAGGTTGGTCTTGGTTATGAGGGATGTGTGAGTGTGAATTCAACGGCAAAGAAGGGAATTGTGATGTTGCTTGAAGCGTAGAGATGTTCATAGGAGGGCCTGAAGAGCGTGACTGCGTGGTTTCTTTAGCGGGAACACTGTTTATAATTTTGTTGTTGTTGTTGTTGTTGAGGGTGCGCCAAGTTTCTTATGAACTTCGCACCCTCGATAATTGGCCGGATGTGCCCCGCCGCAAAGTACACATGTGGCTGGCTGTAAACGGTTGGTTTTTGGACAGTTAGCTGTGGCATGGTTCCCAGAGCATTTGACACATCTAAAACCGTAATTGCAGTATTTCTGCGTGTGATTATAATTTTGACAGCGCTTACACTGTACTAGCTCTTGTTTTTTAAAAGGTTCTTCTACCTTTACCTTGCAGTAATAGAGCTCAGTAATATTAAAAATATTTTTGTTGTTTTTGTCAGGCTCTAAATCAACGAAAAACAGAGGTAGTGGGGTTTTCGTTGTGGCATGTACTACGTTAGTGATATTCCGAGGCTTCAAACCCAATTTACTCAGTTCGTCTTTTATTGTGTCAGTAGAAGTGGTTGGGTGAAGGTGGCGGATTACCACTCTATAAGCCTTTTCATCCTTGACTTGGTAGGTGTGAAATTGAATATTTTTGGATTTTAAGTGACGTACCAAGGTTTTATATCCTTCAATTTGGTTAACTTGGATTAACACGTCTGACGACCTTGCCTTACAATTAAAGTTTCCCGCTCCAATAATATTTTTAAGATCATTTATGAAGTCAGTAAAATCAATTACATTTTTAACGAAAATTGGGGGAGGTCGAACAGAGCTGGAGTCATTGACTTCTTGATCTGGGTGTAACACATCAAAGGGATTTACTGTGGTGTAATTAGAACCTGAGGAAATGTTCCTTGGAATATCGATAGGCCTTAAAATAGTACCTTGTGAGAGCGGCGAGGGTTGTGCGGGGGTGCGGGTAATACGCCGGTGATCGAGTTAGACGCGATGAGTCCGACGGGTGAGTCTGCACATGGGAGTGGCCTGAGCGGCCCGCTTGGACGTCCCCTCCACCGAGGAGTCTGATCCCGTTGACTGTGCCATCGATCTAGACCTCTTCTTATTCTTTTTTTTATTGGTCATAATAGAACAAATATAATGTCTATTGTTTTGAATTGTTTGTTTACCTATTGAAGGTCGTCTGATAAGACTCGGCTGACCTGGTCCACCTCGGCCACCCAGCCTAATCTTATAGTTAATTCTTTGCTTGAAAAAATGTTAATTAAAAGAAAAGAAAACACTCACTGGTAAAAATAACTTCGGATATATAAAGAAAAAAATAAAAGGAACGCACTGGATTAAAAACGAAAAAGAACTGATGATTTTTACTATAGTAAATTTAAAGATAAAGAGGGAGCCGATACGCACGTGTCAACACCTTGGTATAGACTCCCTCCTAAATGAAAATATGACAAAACTGTACATAACAACAATTACTGTACTTTTAAAGAGCTTTTCAACGATATGCATCATTAAAAGTATTCATTACTTCGACATTTGTACCCCGTACCCCTGGGTACAAAAATAAAAATTTCGCAAAATCCTTTCTTAGTGGATGCCTATGATATGAACCGAGTATATCCTCAAAATTTCAAGTCTCTCGGTTAACCCTAGAACGCTAACCATATTTTTAATTATTTAATTAATTTTTTAATTAATTTTAATTAATTAATTGTTTTAATTAATTTATTATTTTCCTCATCATCGCTGATGGGATCAAAAAAGGCATTTTGTATATTCAAATCAGGGTCCAAATCACAACCGTTACCATTATTGTCAAATACGCTCTTTTTCATAATCGGTATCTGAATCGGTCATTTCCTTCATCAAGCGATAAATGTCGTTTGGATCATTGTATTTTTTCTCCATTATTTGACTATATTCATATTCTATTAACTTTATATAATTTAGACATATAAAGACAAAAAAAATATAACAATTTATACTTATAAATGAATAAATTACAATTATATTACCTTTAATTTGAAATAATTATTGAATTAAAAGTTAATAATATCTAATTTATAAGATTTGAAATGACCAAATAAACAATAACACGACATACTATTCTAAAAAATACTATTCTGCGTCAAAATGACCTACAAAAAATTTACGTGTAAGACTAAACAGGAGTCAAAATGACTCCGTGACTGCAGAAAAACAAACGATATGTCCTCTTTAGAATCTGAATGTGGAACTGATAGAAGTGTAGAAGGGTCATTCAAGGGTGGGAGATAGCATAGCTGAGATGTGGGAGTTCTGTGTTTTACAGACACCGTGCATTCGTAGTTTAAAAAAAAATGGGAGTCATTTTGACTCCAGGTTAGCTTTCTAGGGTTAAGCAGATTTTGCTGTGCGTTGATTCTATGTCAGTCAGTCAGTCAATCAGGACATTGCCACTTATATTATAGATTAACTAGCTGAATACCCGTGCTTCGCTACGGGGTGTTTTATTTTCAATTTAATGGATTTATAAACTACCATCAAGAAACATTTAAATTATTTTACAAAGCGAGAATATCTTGATTCTATCAATCCCCCTTATTTCTTTACCTCCTCCGCTTTGATAAGATAATTTGCTATTATCCCAAATTAGTAATTGATTCCGACTACTGAAGAAAAATTCTAAAAAAATTTAAAAAGGAAAAGCAGTGGTATTTTCTTTCTATTTTATTAACTATTGTCTTAATATCTAAAATTAAATCTAAATATTTTTTGACAGCGATTGAATAGTAATTTCTTTAACAGTTCTTCCTACAGAAATTTCCACAAAACATAAAATATGGTCAGTAGTTTCTTATGCAATTTTGGTTGAATACATTTTTTATAAAAATGAAATTATAATTTTGATATCTATTTAGAAGCCCCGTTCTCTGCCCCAAATAAAGCTACCAAAACGTCTTATAGCCTATATCACCCGCAGAATTGAGCTTAACATTGTACCCAAGAACCTCCAAAATCTATTCAGCCATTTGGACGTGATTAAATCACAGACAAACAGATATGATATTTCCTAAACTTAAATTCATTGGTCAGAACTACTCATTTAGTGGAAATACAAAATTTGAGCCCAATCGGATAAATATGTACAATGTACAGTCACAACAATTATTAGTTTGTTATACATAGATATAGATATATTATTCCATTTTACCCCCCTAAATGTACATAACAACAATTACTGTACTCTTAAAGAGCTTTTCAACGGTATGCATCGTGAAGTGTTTTCATTACTTTGACATCTGTACCCTGTACCTCTATGTACCAAAATTTAAATTTCGGAAATTCATGTAGACAGTGACCTTCCCCTTGCTTTGAAGGTCAAGTGTGCAAATTTTCATCGAAATCGGACTAAAACTGTAGATTTGAATAATGAACACACACACACACACACAAACATCCGTTGACTTTTCTTCTATACGTTGACATTTCCTTTTTTACCCCTTATAACCTTTAAAATTTATTTTAAACTTATTTTTATAATTTATTGGATAGTTATTTTTTTATCTTACGTCGGGTAATGAAATAACTATCCAAGTCTAGTTTAGGTATATTTTTTTTTAATGTAATAAAATTATCGTTTACCCTTGAGGGTTCAACGATCATTAGAAGATAAGGAGCCCGGCTTTGTTTACATCCGAGCGGCCAGCCCGAGCTACCTTCCCTTCGAGTCAGTCGAGACCCAGCAGTCTACGGGACGGTTCTCGACAGCCCCAAGTCTATTTTTTTAGAGTTTTACGCGTAAGCGGATTACGCGACGTAAAATTTTTTTTTTCTCATCTCGTGACTTCAGTGTCATTCGAAGTCAAGAGTGACCGCATCCTGAGCGGATTTTATTTGTCCGTCGCACTAAAGTGGCCATCAGCCGTAGGTGTTTTGTTCTTTTCTTGGACAGTGTTGTGAGTGTGGAAAGTGGAAGAACAAATTACTCCCTGTGGAGGATTGTCGGCCATGATGACTCACTTTGAAGAACGACTCTAAAATATTCAGCTGTCATCCAACTTTAGTCAGCGACCTGGAAACTCAGCTGATCAGGCAGGGAACCCTCAGCGGAACGTTAAGTTTTCTTGTTTTAAATTTTCTTCCCCTTCAGGAATACATATATATATTTTTTTGTTATTTGTTCTTTATTTTCTCTTTATTTTCTTCCTCCCTTCAGGCCTTAACATATTAGTATTTTTTTAAATCTTGGACACTCCTTACGGCCTTAAGGGCGATTTAAAGTAAAGCCTAATAATTTATTTTAAATGTGAAGTTATTATTTTCCTTTAAGTCAATTTTTTTTCCTATTTATATATATATATATATTTTTTTTTCTTCCTTGTGAGCTAGAAGGGCCCACCTAGAATTAATTTTGTCAGGAATTTGATATTGTTTTATTTTATTTAAAGTTAATAAGTGTAAAGTTTTTTTGTAGTAACCCCTGTTATTAAAAATTGTAGGATAGGCCGGAGTGCAAAATTATTATTATGATTTCTTATAATATATATTCTTATAATATATAATATAGCGAATAAGTTCTTTTGTAATTTTTTTATTTGAGTCTTGCGGAGTTTACTTTTGGACGCAAAAGTAAACTTACTTACTCAGGCATATATAGTTATTTTCTTTTATTTTAACTAAGTCTATTAGGTTGTTTGTTAAGCTTATTATAATTTGTAATATTATGCTGTAGGTTATTTTCTTTTATTACACTTTACGTAATCTAAATAATTTTTTTTATTCTATTTATTTATTTTTGTATTTCCCTCCGCCCGTACTTTCTTTTTTTTTCCGAGGAATTTCTTCGTTTATCCTCCCTCCTTACCTTTTACACCAGAAACGAAGTGGCGCTTACCTTTTTCTTTATTTCCTATCATTACTACTATTTTTTTTTTCCTATGATTCCTATTATTATTTATTATGTCCTATTTCCTCAGTTCCTTTTCTTTGTCCTTTTCAAGTTTAATATTAATTTTTCCTCTTTAATTAATTCCTCCCTTTCCAATTCTTTTTGTGTTTTGATGTATTACACCTGCACCCGACCGACTGAGCTGAGGCATACGTTACAGTTTTGGCGCCCAACGTGGGGCTTGAGAAGAAGGCCTCGTTTCATTATATTTTTTTTATTATTTCCAAAAACCCTTTCTGAAATCTTTTTTTTTTTCTATTATTTATTTTAATCTATACAGCTCATAATGATTATGGATGTGGATAGATTAAGTCGGGATGAGCTTGAGTATGAGCTTAAAATTCGGGGAGTACTGGATGTCCCAACGGTACAAGAAATGAGAAAGGATCTACGACGAATGTTAAAACTTGAAAATGAAGGTCGCCTTCTTATATCTTCTCCCGCCAAGTTCGACTGGGATAAAGAGATAAATACAGTGAAACTAAAATTAGTAGAACTTGAAGTTCTTTATGAAAATTATTTTACATCTAAGTCATCTAGTGTTTTAAAGAAATTGGAAACCTCTTTGACACACCTGGTAAACCGTATAGAGCGTATTCCTGCAGAAGAAAAGTACATCACAGACAGAAGTGACAACCTGAAAAAGGCTCTAGATTTTTTTGAAAAGCTGTCTAATATTACTCCCCAGGAGTCAATTAAAACGCAGACGAAGACCACCGAAGCAGAGAAGACCCCGACACGGTCGGAAAAAGAAACACCCGCTTTAGATCCGGGTGAGGGAGGATCTCAACTCCGCCAAACCAAAGAGACAATAAAACCTAGCTCTCGTGTTGGATGGCGAAGTAGTTTCAGGGACACTGGAATTTCCCAATTAAATATAAGCGATACAGGAGGCGCTAGTACGTCACACCACTGTTTTAGGAGATACCAGATTCCCCCTATGGATTGGGGCATTCACTTCTCCGGAGACTCAACTGGTCCAAGTGTCCGAGCATTTTTGGATGACGTCGAACACATGGCTCAAGCCCGTTACATCGGTAAAGAAGATTTATTTTATATGGCAATTGACCTATTTAAAGGGACTGCATTATTGTGGTATAAATCTATTCGGCCGGATATTTCTTCGTGGGATGAGCTGGTGAGTCTGCTGAGAACGGAATTTGAGGACGACGATTATGAAGAGGACTTACTTCGTGAGATCTTATCGAGAACTCAAGGTGTCGACGAAAAATTTACCACGTACATCGCAGTGATGAAGATGTATTTTGCGCGGCTTCCTAACCAGTTGTCAGAAGAACGAAAGGTTAGTATCCTCCGAAGAAATATTTCACCTTACTACTTTGACAGGATCCGTGGTCAGGAGATGCATAGTGTCGAAGATCTTCTGCGGGCTGGTCGCCAAATTCAGAAGGATAAAGTCCATATGGATAAATTTAACCATTCATCCGTCAGAACTGGGACACTAGAACCTGATTTGGCGTATCGGCCAATAAAGAAAGAACGCTCGTTACATCTTTCTGAAGTCCACACAACACCTGCAATTACGACAGATCAATTCAGACCTTCCTCTGGGAGTAGACCAGCCTCCGAGGCGTCATCACGACCTTCTAGCTCGCACTATGAGTCGTCCAGTCGATGGTCAAAGTACAAATGTTTTAACTGCGGAGCTATGGGACACGTTTATAGAAATTGTCCAAAGCTTAAGTTTGACTTTTGTACCCGCTGTGGAAACAAAGACCTTAAGGAAGGAGAGTGCATGAAATGCAAACAGAGGAGGGGAAAAAACTTCCCGGCGAATCAAGGACGCTAGGCTCCGCCTTGGTGTCGCCACCATCTTATAGGGCCTCCGACCAAGAACGAACACAATGGCTGGAATTCGTTCATGAGTGTTATCTGAAGGAGTGTATTGGAAAGATAACAAAAGAAAACGGTGATCAGCGACCTTATCTAACTGTAAAGGTGTTAGGCTATTCTCTACGAGGCTTGTTAGATTCAGGAGCGTCGAGAACTCTTGTAGGGGAAAAAGGTTGGCAAGTTTTGAAGAAACTACAACTTCCTGAAGTAAAGAGGGATTATCCCACTATTAGAGTTGCTGACGGGCACAGTTTCCCTGTAGAAATGGTGTTGGAAGTGCCTTTTGAGTTAGAAGGTGTTGTAAAAATAATTCCAGTCATGGTTGTTCCTAGTCTAACAAATCAATTAATATTGGGTCTCGATTTCTGGAAAATCATGGGTATTGTTCCTGATATCAGAAAAGGAACTTGGGAGTTTAGCCCTGTTGTTACCGCTTTGGAGCCGATGTCAGGACTTCACGCAGAGACATCCCTTACAGAAATGGAGCGTCTGAGCCTAACTAAGTTAGTGGATGACTATTTTATGGATACTGACGGGAAACTGGGATGTACTTCTAGTGTGGAACATAAAATAGACACGGAAGGGTGCACCCCGGTAAAGCAGCGGTACTACCCCGTATCCCCGGTGATCCAGAAAGCCATGGAAGAGGAATTAGACCGAATGCTCCAGGAAGGAATCGTGGAACCTTCGAAAAGCCCCTGGTCATCGCCAGTAGTTATGGTGAAGAAACCCAACGGTACTTACCGGTTTTGCGTTGACTTCAGGCGGCTGAACGCAGTGACAAAGAAGGACGCATATCCTCTCCCATATGTTTCCCACATTATAGACCGTCTCCGCAACGCCCGTTTCTTATCCTCGTTGGACATAAAATCCGCATACTGGCAAGTGCCTATAGCTAAGGAATGTCAGGAATGTACAGCCTTCACTGTGCCAGGACGGGGACTGTTCCACTTTCGTCGTCTACCCTTCGGACTCCATAATAGCCCTGCTACTTGGCAGAGGCTAATTGATGACGTCATAGGAGCTGACTTAGAGCCTTGGGTATTTGTATATCTGGACGACATAGTGATTTGCACTCCTACATTTGAATTGCACGTAGATGTGATTCGAAAAGTGTTTGAAAGGTTGAAAGCAGCAGGCCTGACATTAAATGCTGAAAAATGCCAATTCTGTCGCCAAGAACTCCGATATCTTGGTTATGTAGTCAACGAAGAAGGACTTAAGGTTGATCCGGAAAAGGTGGAAGCCATAGTCAATTTGCCCGTACCCCGAACACCGAAGCAGGTTCGTCGATTCCTAGGGATGGCCTCCTGGTATCGTCGTTTCGTCCCTGACTTTGCGACTATAGCTGCACCTTTGACGGATCTCCTGAAAAAGGGGAAGAAATGGCAGTGGTCAGACCAATGTATGAAAGCCTTTCGGAATCTGAAAGAAAAATTAATTGCCACACCTATACTCACCGGGCCGGATTTTGGGCATAGTTTTATACTTACGACCGATGCATCTGGTATTGGTTTGGGAGCAGTCTTATCTCAAAATTTACCCACCGGAGAACGTGTTGTGGCGTATGCAAGTCGTGCTCTCACTAAACCAGAGAAAAATTACTCCGCAACGGAGTTAGAATGTTTAGGAGTTATATGGGCCACTGAAAAATTCCGACCATATTTGGAGGGATCGGAATTTACAGTAGTGACTGATCACTATGCCTTAAAGTGGCTGATAAATCTTAAAGATCCTACTGGGCGTCTGGCAAGATGGGCTCTGAGACTCCAACAGTACCAGTTTACCGTTCAACATCGGCCTGGAAAACAAAACGTAGTAGCTGACGGTCTGTCTAGAGCACATGAATCTGAACTGGCTGTCATCCAGATAGAAGATAATCTTGTGGATAGGTGGTATCTGAAAATGAGAGAAGACGTGAACACTCAACCGGCCAAATATCCGCTGTGGACGGTGATGGAGAACCAGCTCTTTAAAAAAGTCCCAAGAGAAGTAGGTACTGGAGATGATGGATGGAGAATGGTTGTTCCTAAACCATTACGCAAGCAGGTACTGATGGAAAACCATGATCTACCTATGGCGGGTCACTTAGGAGGATTCAAAACACGGAAACGGATCGCAGAAACCTATTACTGGCCAGGCATGGCTACAGACGTTGCACGCTATGTCGCCAGATGTGATACCTGCCTTGCCATTAAACCGGATCTCAAGGGGCCTAAGGGTTTAATGGGGAAAGATAGGATACCTACCCGACCATGGGAGACCATCGCTACAGATCTTATGGGACCATTCCCCCCTTCATCTCACCAGAACAAATACCTTTTAGTGGTAACCGACATCTTCACGAAATACGTTCTAGTATTTCCACTTCGAACAGCAACGGCCACCACCATCTTGCGGCACATTGAGGCTGATGTCTTCGCAGTATTTGGGGTCCCCCAAAATTTAATAACGGACAATGGGACACAATATCAAAGTGGGACATTTGTTAATAAGATGAAGGAATACGGAGTTAATCTTGTTTTCACACCTTACTACAGTCCGCACTGTAATCCAACCGAGCGGGTTAACCGCACTCTAAAAAGCATGATTGCATCGTATGTTCGGGGTAACCATCGCTCATGGGACAAATACTTGCCTCAACTCCGATTTGCGATTAATTCTGCTTGTCAGGAATCATCAGGTCACACGCCTAACTACTTAAACTTCGGCCGAAAACTTTGCCCAGATGGACGTCTGCATAAGCTTCAAGTTGAAGGACGAAATCCGGATAGAGCCCTTCAAGGAAGAGTGGACGACCTCAATCGGTTGAACCAAGTCTTAGCTGATGTGCAACAAAAACTTCATCAAGCTCGAAATCGTCAAGAGCAAAGGTACAACCTACGTCGCCGTCATGAGGCTTATGAGCAAGGAGATCAGGTTTGGAAAAGAACCTTTCCTCTTTCCGATGCCACTCGACACTTCACAGCCAAACTTGCCCCAAGGTTCCAACGCTGCAAAGTTCGAAAGAAGATCTCTTCCCTGGATTATGAATTAGAGGATGAGGATGGATATCCAGTAGGCACCTGGCATGTCAAAGACATAAAAGGGCGAGCTCCAGATAACGACGAAGAAGAAGTGGATGATGAAGACTGAGACCCTTAAGATTCGTTTTAAACCCTTTCTACCACATCCTAACTCCTAACCGTCCCCTAATCCTAATAATCCTCACCTTATCCTAATCCTACCCTCTTTTCCCCAGGAAGGAAATACTTTATAACCTTTAAAATTTATTTTAAACTTATTTTTATAATTTATTGGATAGTTATTTTTTTATCTTACGTCGGGTAATGAAATAACTATCCAAGTCTAGTTTAGGTATATTTTTTTTTAATGTAATAAAATTATCGTTTACCCTTGAGGGTTCAACGATCATTAGAAGATAAGGAGCCCGGCTTTGTTTACATCCGAGCGGCGAGCCCGAGCTACCTTCCCTTCGAGTCAGTCGAGACCCAGCAGTCTACGGGACGGTTCTCGACAGCCCCAAGTCTATTTTTTTAGAGTTTTACGCGTAAGCGGATTACGTGACGTAAAATTTTTTTTTTCTCATCTCGTGACTTCAGTGTCATTCGAAGTCAAGAGTGACCGCATCCTGAGCGGATTTTATTTGTCCGTCGCACTAAAGTGGCCATCAGCCGTAGGTGTTTTGTTCTTTTCTTGGACAGTGTTGTGAGTGTGGAAAGTGGAAGAACAAATTACTCCCTGTGGAGGATTGTCGGCCATGATGACTCACTTTGAAGAACGACTCTAAAATATTCAGCTGTCATCCAACTTTAGTCAGCGACCTGGAAACTCAGCTGATCAGGCAGGGAACCCTCAGCGGAACGTTAAGTTTTCTTGTTTTAAATTTTCTTCCCCTTCAGGAATACATATATATATTTTTTTGTTATTTGTTCTTTATTTTCTTCCTCCCTTCAGGCCTTAACATATTAGTATTTTTTTAAATCTTGGACACTCCTTACGGCCTTAAGGGCGATTTAAAGTAAAGCCTAATAATTTATTTTAAATGTGAAGTTATTATTTTCCTTTAAGTCATTTTTTTTTCCTATTTATATATATATATTTTTTTTTCTTCCTTGTGAGCTAGAAGGGCCCACCTAGAATTAATTTTGTCAGGAATTTGATATTGTTTTATTTTATTTAAAGTTAATAAGTGTAAAGTTTTTTTGTAGTAACCCCTGTTATTAAAAATTGTAGGATAGGCCGGAGTGCAAAATTATTATTATGATTTCTTATAATATATATTCTTATAATATATAATATAGCGAATAAGTTCTTTTGTAATTTTTTTATTTGAGTCTTGCGGAGTTTACTTTTGGACGCAAAAGTAAACTTACTTACTCAGGCATATATAGTTATTTTCTTTTATTTTAACTAAGTCTATTAGGTTGTTTGTTAAGCTTATTATAATTTGTAATATGATGCTGTAGGTTATTTTCTTTTATTACACTTTACGTAATCTAAATAATTTTTTTATTCTATTTATTTATTTTTGTATTTCCCTCCGCCCGTACTTTCTTTTTTTTCCCGAGGAATTTCTTCGTTTATCCTCCCTCCTTACCTTTTACACCAGAAACGAAGTGGCGCTTACCTTTTTCTTTATTTCCTATCATTACTACTATTTTTGTTTTTTCCTATGATTCCTATTATTATTTATTATGTCCTATTTCCTCAGTTCCTTTTCTTTGTCCTTTTCAAGTTTAATATTAATTTTTCCTCTTTAATTAATTCCTCCCTTTCCAATTCTTTTTGTGTTTTGATGTATTACACCTGCACCCGACCGACTGAGCTGAGGCATACGTTACACCCTCTCCTAAATGAAAATATGACAAAAACGTACATTACAACAATTATTTTTCTCTTAAAGAGCCTTTCAACGTTATGCATCATAAAGGGTATTCATTACTTTGACATTTGTACCCTGTACCCCTGTGTATTTGGCTGGAAACTGGATAAAGTCAACTATTACTGCATTCTACAAGGGCTTTCCGAACTTTTGTACGCCATACCCTTGTCTAACAAAATTTAAATTAAGACTTACCCTTTTATACTCGTATAAAAGATTTTTCCAACTTTACCCCCTCCTAAATGAAAATATAACAAAATTGTCTATAACAACAATTACTCAATTACTGTACTCTTAAAGAGCTTTTCAACGATATGCATCATTAAAAGTATTCATTACTTTGACATTTGTACCCCGTACCCCCTGTGTACCAACATTTTAACTTCATAATCTCATGTAGGCAGTGACCTTCCCCTTGTTTTGAAGGAGAGTGTGTAAATTCATCAAATTGGGATAAACTGTAGATTTGTATAAAAGACACTCATAGACACTTCATTTATATAAGATGTAGTTATACATATTTTTCCATTTTACCCCCTCCTATATGAAAATATGACAAAACTGTACATAACAACAATTACTGTACTTTTAAAGAGCTTTTCAACGACATGCATCATTAAAAGTATTCATTACTTTGACATTTGTACCCCGTACCCCTGGGTACAAAAATAAAAATTTCGCAAAATCTTTTCTTAGTGGATGCCTACGCATTGAACCGAGTATATCCTCAAAATTTCAAGCCTCTCGGTTAAGCAGATTTTGCTGTGCGTTGATTCTATGTCAGTCAGTCAGTCAATCAGGACATTGCCACTTATATTATAGATTAAAATATGCTTAAAGAAGCCAATTAAATACCATACAAGTTTGATCTTTAAAGAATTTGGCGTCTTACCTATAGATTTGTTATACCAGTATAAAGTTGCTACTTATATTTATAATAATATAGATTGTTTCCCTAGAAAAAAGAGTATATATAGAACTAGGAGATCACATCAAAGTCCTTTGTCAGAACCTTCCTGTAAGTCTGTCTCAGCCCATAGGCATTCATATTTTAATGGTCCAGGTATTTATAATAACTTACCACTTGATATCAAAAATAGTCCCAGTTTATATATATTTAAAAAAATAATTGAATAAATTCTATCTAAATCTATTATAATCTTTATAAAATTTACACTTATCTTTAAATATTTTCTTACTATCTAATTATTAAATTATTTATATTTATCTAATTAAATATGTATCTATAAAATGTTTTCTATTTATTTATTATATCGGTTTATAAATATATATATTTGAAACACTCAACGACCACTCCCGCGCACGAGTTACTCATGCGGGGGTGAACCAATAGAAACTGTTTTAAAAATTATATCTGTATGTACAATAAACTTTAAGAATTTTTGTATTATGTAATATGTTGGTTAAATAAAGAGAATTTGATTTTATTTATTAGTCTTCGGCACACAATGTGACTAGCCCGTCGATAGGTGCTATGAAAAAGTTAAAATACTCTTGAAAATATATTTACTTACTGCTGACGTCGAGTTCTCGAATTTCATATATGGGCCAATCATTTCTGGAAGGAGTGGCATTCTTAATGTGTTGCTTGGCGTCTGGACCGGGGGGATAAAAACATTTTTTCTTGTTCTTTTGCACCCAAGCTGATGGAATAGCTTCGATTTTACAGTTGTGGATGAACTCCACAACCGAAACTTTCGGCATGTCCACTCTAAATAAAACAAAAATGCAATTAACGAAAACATTGAAAAAATACGTAGAATCGTATACATTTGTATAACTTTTACTTAATGTATTATCAAAATAAAATATATATTGAATATTGAGAATAAAGTTAATCATGATGAGTTGATAGTTAAAGAGGATGGTTGTAGTAGAGTGAGTCCCTAACACAATTACGTACCGAATAGGCCGGTACATTTAAAATATTATAAAATATATCACTTCACTACACAAAAACCTCTGCTTGTATCAAGTTGAAATTTTACAAGCCTTTTTCAAAAGTACTTTAGACGATATGTATAAAGTTTGATTATAATCGGAAAAACTTTTTTTTCTATTTTAATCGTTCAGGTCCGCTATAATAAATTTAACGATCTTTAACACTTCATAGCGGTGTCGGTGTTTGTTTTACTAAAAAAAATTATTGAAAAAAGTTGTTTGTCTCATTAAATAGATTATACATTTGAAGCTTACGTTTACGCGAGCGTTGCGCGCGAACGCTTAGGCGAATAAAGTTGTCCAACAAACTTGTTCTGGTCATTGGTAAAATGAACATGTGTAGCAAATTTCAACTAAATGGGTCAACTCTTAGTGAAGTTATGGTCATCGGTCGATTTCGTGACGGTCGATTTCGTGACGGTCGGTTTTTCCGGATTCCATAAGGAATTTCGTTCCAAAAATACAAAAACATATGAAGTGTGGTTTTATTTTTGGACTGTAAAATTTGATATAAGGAATTGATATAAATATATTTATTATTATATTGATTATAATAAAAAATTCCTTGAATCATTTTATTGTTTTTAAACTTAAAGTTGTCACAATGATGATGGATTTCGGTTTCGGCATTATAGTGTTGGACACAATATAATATATATTTCTTAATAAGATATATATTCATATTTTAATACATAACCATAATCAATGATGTAAATAAATAAATAAGTACATAAATAGATTTGGTGACTTTCATAACACACATTATAGTCTGTATTTAAGTAATAAATTAAAACTAATTAAAAAAAAATAAAATAAAATAAATAAATTAAAAATACATAGCCAATCACTGCAAGAATCAGTTTTCATAATACAAATTTTACATAAACAGAATTAAAAAAAAAAAAAATTATATAGAACTCCTTGCATATCGGCTGTTAGCAGTGGCACCATAATAAATAACCTAACAACAAATAAATAAAAATATATTTCCTAGCTTATGTAGATAAAATATTAGCTACCTATTTAATATTAGCTGACAAAAATAAAAAAAATAATTGAATTAAACAGCTACATTCTAAATACATTCAAGTATTTAAGAATCATAAAAATGTTTCCTGGTAGCCTTGTTGAAAACCAATAGGGCCGATATAAGAGCAAAATTAGCCGAGCTGTGCCGGCACCGTGTCGAGCCTATTTTATGTTACCATAAAATGTGCTTTTGTGATGAGCAACCTTGTAAAATCTGAGCGAGTGAGCGTGCAAGACAGGCCCGTTGGGCTTGGGACATTTGACCTGTTTCTGGGAGCCTAGGGCCAATAGCCGGTAACATGGGGGTTGGGGCTTGGGACCTTTGACTTGTTGCTGGGAGCCTAGGGCCAATAACCAGTAACCTGGGGCTTGGGACATTTGGCCTGTTGCTAGGAGCCTAGGTCCAATAGCCGGTAACAAGGGGCCTGGGGCTTAGTACATTTGAACTGTTGCTGGGAGCCTAGGGCCAATAGCCGGTAATATGGGGCTTGGGACATTTGACCTGTTGCTAGGAGCCTATAGGTCCAATAGCCGGTAACAAGGGGCCTGGGGCTTAGTACATTTAAACTGTTGGTGGGAGCCTAGGTCCAATAGCCGGTATCATGGGGCTTGGGACATTTGACCTGTTGCTAGGAGCCTAGGGCCAATTGCCGGTAACATGGGGCCTGGGGCTTGGGACATTTGACCTGTTGCTGGGAGCATAGGACTAATAGCCGGTAACAAGGGGCCTGGGGCCTAGGACATTTGACCTGTTGCTGGGAGCCTATAGGGCCAATTGCCGTTAACATGGGGCCTGGGGCTTGGGACATTTGACCTGTTGCTGGGAGCCTAGGACCAATAGCCGGTAACACGGGGCCTGGGGCTTGGGTCAAGGGCTTGTGGCCTAAACCTAGGGCAATGGGCCAGGTGTGAGGGACATAAGGCCGGGGGCCTTTGGCCTGTAGCCGAGGGCCTAGAAAAGTATGTACGTGTACACCGCGAATGGAAATACTTAACCCTAAATAGAATATCTTAATGAAATTAAGAAAATCATGTTCTATTATTGGATATTATAAAATAAAAAAACAAAAGTGATAAAAATTAATATATTAACACAATCATGTATTCATTAATATTATTGCACATCAATGGTCGTAATGTGCATATCTTCTTATTACTGGTATTAATCAATATTTCTATAACTTAATTTTGGCTCCGGAGAGCTTCTTAAAACATCCTCTAGATACATAAGCGCCCATATGAATTTCTGTTGGGGGGGGGGGGGGGGGGAGGCTAGGTATTCTTTGCCTCCCTTGTTTTTTGAGTTTTAAATTTTGGAGATTTTAGGCTATAAAAAGGTGTTTAATGAATATAACAATAACAAGTTGTGGTCATTTAACGACAATCACTGGCTCTATTGCAATGCATAGCAAGCCGTTTGACGAGGATTCACTCACCATCTTCTTAAAGTTGTGCATTTCTAAGCAGTCTGACACGGAATTGACAGAATATTTCAAATTCGAAGTGGCCCATGAGTATTGCTCAACGAAGAGAAGATGCTTTTAATTATTGAAGAAAATTTTTGATAATAAATTTACATACATGTAATTTCACTTTTCCACCTTTAAACATGATTCTATGTTTTTTTCTTTAGTGGAATGCCCAAAACTTGATATTATATTGAAGTGAGTTATGTTCATTTCTTAAAAAATACATTTTTTGTTTCTATTACGATAGCAACAGAACTATTTTTTCTACAGGCTTCATTTTGTGCTTGCATAAAAGCCAATTAAATTTACTACAACTTCATTCTTTATGACTTTTCTCATAGGCGAGAGGTAATAATAAAAAATACGTGTGGTGTCGCGGGACACCCGGTAGAAACCAAGTTCCTTACATTTTTCATTAAATATAAATTATAAAACCACACTGCTAAGTACGTAAACATTGCTAACTACTTATACATGGCGGAGTTAGCAAGAGTAAAGTAAAAATTAAAAGAAAATCATTATTTGTATCATTAAAGCAAGCGTCTTACTATAAATATATATTGAATATAAGAAAAAAGTTGATCATGATGAGTTAATAGTTAAAAAGTATGTTTGTTAAAGGAAGTTGGATTGAAATAGGACTGTTTTCTACCAACCCTGCCTATTAATTTAAAATATTATAAAATATATCTCTTCCCTACTTTAAAGCTTCTGCTTGAATCCGGTTGAAATTTTACATGCCTGTTTGTACTTTAGACAATGTATAAGAAGTTTTATTAAAATCTTAATACGTTAGAACGGAAGATGTCGGTAAAAACGTTGTTTTCTTTATTATAAACGTTTGGGTCCACTTTAATAAATTTAGCGATCTTTATCACTTCATAACAGTGTCGGGTCGGTGTTCGTTTTACTAAAAACAATATTCAAAAAAGTTGTTTGTCTCATTAAATAGATGAAGTTAGAATTTGTTCTTGGATTAAATACGCAGTATTATAATAATATACCTAATATATTGAAATAAGCGTCAGCACAGATCAATTTTACTTTTAACAAGACCGGCATTATATTTTCAATATTTACAAAACCAAGTGACATATTGACATATAACAAAAATAAACAAGTCAAGTAACAGGCTTCCATAATTAAAAATTTTTCCCGTCTTTTTGAAGCTTACGTTTACGCGAGCGTTGCGCGTGATAACGTTTTCCAACGAACTCAGCCTGGGCATTGGTTAAATGAACATGTCTACCAAATTTCAACTAACTCGGTGATCTGATCTTTTACTCAAGTTATTGTCATCGGTAGATTTTGTGACGGTTTTTGCGTGACGGTGATTTTGGTCGTTCTTTTTGGATTCACTCCCGGGCTCCAGAACGTGCCATAAGGAACTTCGTTCCAAAAAATGTTTGGAATTTTTTTGGGGAAAAAATAGCCAATGTTTAAGTGTAATATCTCAGAAAATATTGGACGTATAGAGTTGCAAATGAACGTAAAAGGAAGCCAATTAAATTTACTACAACTTCATATCTGATGACTTTTTTCGTAGATAAGCGGTTTTATGCCGATATTCAGCCCAAAACGAGAGCAACACATAAAATTTGAATTTTTTGATGTGTTATATCTCGGAAATTATTAGATGTGCAGAGCTGCAGTTGGGCTTATGCTAAAATTGACTGTCCTTTAAAAATAGTAATAACTACTATTATCGAAAAAACACATAGTTTACGAGTTATATGGCAACAACTTAAAAAAGTCCAAATTTTCTTCAGTTTTTCACGTATTACGCAGCTAGCACACGGCTTTCGAAGCTGCAAACTTATGATCACACTACCCTAACTAGTCCGAACATGATATAAAAAAATCAGAACTACGTCACGCTTTGTGAATTTTATGTCTAATATTTGACTGGCCTAATCTATGTTTCATATATAAAACTAAGAGTGACAGTGATTGACTGACTGACTGATCACTAATTCTCCTACTTCCCATTGACATAGAGATTTGAAATTTGGTACATAGATAGAGTGTACCATAATTAGAAAAGTGCGGCCATTTTGATTTCGATATATGGCTACCATATTGAATTATAGGCGCCATCTTTGATTTATTCACATTCTATTATCTCAGCTTCAAGTGGACCTAGAGACCTGAAATTTGGTACATAGACTTATAGTATATGGCCGCCTTATTGAATTATAGCCGCCATCTTGGATTTATTCATCACTAATTCTTCTACTTCCCATTGACATAGAGATTTGAAATTTTTTACATAGATAGAGTGTTCCATAAATAAAAAAGTGCAGCTATTTTGATTTCGATATATAGCCACCATATTGAATTATAGGCGCCATCTTTGATTTATTCACATTCTATTATCTCAGCTTCAAGTGGACCTAGAGATCTGAAATTTGGTACATAGACTTGTAGCTAGAGAAGAAAATTAAAGGTACTATCACTTTAACATATGGCCGCCTTATTGAATTATAACCGCCATCTTGGATTTAATCACACACTATTAACTTAGCTTCCAGTGTACATACAGATCTGAAATTTGGTACATAGACTAATGTTAGCTAAAGAAGAAAATTAAAGGTACTATTACTTTAACATATGGCCGCCTTATTGAATTATTACCACCATCTTGGATTTAATCAGATACTATCTTAAAAAGATATATGTACTATCTTAGCTTCCAGTGGACTGAGAGATCTGAAATTTGGTACATAGACTCATTGTACCTAAAATTGAAAATTGAGGGTAGTATAAAATAGAATAATTGAAAATTATAAACTAAAAAATTAAAATAAATATATTTTGGCAGATATTTTGAATTATAGCCCCATGTTGAATTGATTGCGTTATATTACCTCAGCTTCCACTGGACTCAGAATTTTTAAATATGGTAAATAGAGTAATGATGTCTTGAATAGATTTTTTTTAAAAATTGTTTGACCTATTTTAGCTAGCTTAAATCTATGTTTGGTAATATATTTAGCCTCCAGTCCAGCATTAAATGCTTAATATATTAGGTATATGGAATGATGGTACCTGAATCAGATAATTAAAGCTAATGCTGTTTTGATTTATATCCACCATCTTGAAATCGGCCAGCCATTATAATAATTTTTAATTGATTTAGTCATATATTTATTTTAGATAGAATGTTTAAAAATAAGCATACAAAAATAATATACCTACTTGTACTAAAATACGAAATTATGTATCAATAAAGATATATTACTTAGGTTTGTTTTAATTATTATTCACACACAGTGCCAACTCTAGACGGATAAGGCCCGCGAAGCCGATCCGGCTAGTAAATAATAAATAAGTTCACTGCCATTACTTTAAAAGAAAATTATATGAAGCAGATGTTCTGTGCGAATTCTGATACAAACTAACCTACATAAATAAAAAAATTGTATTAGGTATACCTTATACCAATACGTAAATCTTTCTCTTGAAAGCAAAACACCTGACATTTTTTCCTCTTTTCTGGGAGCTAGGGGGGGGGGACGACCCCTCCCCTGCCCATATTTATGGGCGCCTATGTCTAGAATGGACGAGGAAGAATATTATTTGTTTAGTTTAAATATTATATCATTTAAGTGCTACATTATATCTATGATTTTTGTGATGATAGAATATATTTATTTTTACGTAGATTTGCAGTATTTTAAGAGAATACGCAACATTGTCTAACATATTTAGTGAACTAAGGCATGTGGTTAAAAAGAGACACTTCAAAACATTCCAATGATAAAGTAACAGCAAAGTATAGTTAAGCCGAGTTTACAGTTTGAAGCAAAACCTTCTATGTACTTTTGCTATGTAACATTCATACACGTACCAAATTGTATGAAACCCCAAATGGATAGCAAGATTTCTGCTATTAAACATCTAAGCCCTGATACATCTATATATAAATTTGATATAGAATTTCTCCGTTGCTATTGTATCGTACTTGTAACATTTGATTTATAACTTTACTGTATAGCAGGTTTTACTAAACTACTAGTAGTAGTAGTCTAGTACTTTCTACTAGAACGGGTAGGACGAACCACTTGTTCGAACCTTGCAATTAGGCCATCACCTAGGCCCTTTTTACGCCCCGAGGTAGAGAGTTCCAGCCACTTCACATACATCATACGTAAGTACATTGTACCGCCGAAGCGAGTATGATGTGATCAATAGTGAGCCATATAAATCAGAGTGTCACGGCGAGGAATCGAACCCCGTCTCGTTCCACTCGAGATTCAGTGATGGCCGAGCAGACGTGGTTTAACCCACACGGCTACGCTAGCTCCCTTACTAAACTACTAAACCCAGCTTCACTTATTTTGGGAAAAGTAAAAAAATAACTTTATGACATTAGTAATTAAAAAAAGAACGCATTATAGATCTTCAATAATAATTAAATATTATGTCGAAGGTAAACAATAGCGAATAATAGTACATTACGCGTCTAGTGCGGAAAGTAGCATTTTGCATGCGAGTGTGGAGTTTGCACCCGAGCGTCAGCGAGGGTAGAAAAACTACACAAACAAAGCAAAATGCAGTTTTCGCACGAGTTGCGTACCGTACTTTATATACGATTGTTGGATTTTAATAATAAATACAGAAAAAAAAAAATTAATAAACTTGCTGTATGTAAGTACTTATTTCTCTTTTGATTAAGATGACATTAATTCATTAGTTGTATTTTGTATCGAATCAGTTATTTCGGGAGACGTATAATTCTCCTTATTTTCTTCATAATCACTAAAATCACTCACTGTTTCTCTAAAAACTCGATATAAACAGTTACTTTAATTAAAAACAAATTAGAATTAGTTAAGGTTAAGAATTAATAAGGAAAAGAGAATAAGGAAAAGAGGAATTCTTCCCCTCATTATGAATGCGCATGCTCAACAGGGCCGCTTTTAAGCACAGGCTACATAGGCTGTAGCCTAGGGGCCCGCACCACAAAGGGGCCCGCGCCACAAGAAGGAAAAAAAAAAATTCAGACAAAGGGAGCGCTTCAGATACACACACAGACAGACAAAGAACATTTTGGTTTCAACATAGATAGATGCTCGTTTCGCTCGCTTCAATTATATGTATAATGTACATGAACGAGCTGATTCTACAGCTCATTTACAACAAAATCCTGCTTTTGTCCAATTGCGGTTTTTATTTTATTTTATTTTTTTTTATTTTTCTTTTACATTAATAAAAAATAACCGTATGTATATGCAGAGTGGCCTGCGATAAAATGACAACGAAACTGGTGGATTCTATTGGCAAATGCAACAAAAAATGTCGAGTAAGCATATGCCCATTTCTCCATAATTCTCGAGACATGGATTTATATATTTTTTCAGTGTTTCACGAACATTTCCAATAAAAACATAATATCTCAAAAACTAAATGAGTTAAATGGGCTGGTTAACAATTTTAAAGAGCACAAAAAACCTTTCAGAATCACTCATTGATTTTCAAATTATCAGCTGCTAAGCATCTTTTAAGCCCTGTTACATTTAAAAAAATATATTTTTTAAAATTTGACCTTGAAATTGCAGAGCTTTCTACTCTTGATTGAGGGATGTTAGAAATGTGGCGAATCAAGGAAAAACTTGTTCAGTTATTAAGAAATGGGCATATGTTTACTCGACATTTTTGTCGAAGAATTGGCTTATATAGAATCAGCAATTTCGTTATGACATTGTATCGCGGGTCACCCTTTATACATACGGCTTATTTAATTATAAAAATAAAATAAAAAATATATAAAAAAAAAATGAAAAACAGCAATTGGACAAAACCAGGTTTTTGTAGTAAATTACCTCTAGAATCACCTCGTTCATATGCAGTAATACAGTACACCTCACATTTCTCCACTTCAAATCAAATGGTTTCTTATGAGTTATTATAAAATGTCTTTATAAAGGAAATAAATAGGGAGAGAGGGGGGAGGGGGAAGTCAAAAGTATGTAGGGGGCCCGCACCACAAGTTCAGCCTATGGGGCCCTCAGATCCTAGAAGCGGCCCTGATGCTCAATGAATACAGCTACGAAAAGAATCACTTTCTATTCATCTAAACCGAGATATTAATGTTTATATTTCGTATCAATCGTAGATAAAGAAACTTAATAAACCTCCCAACCCTGCATATACTCTTCTCATCTCTCTATCCCATTCCTGCCTGAGCCTACCTCGGTTTCTTTTCTCTTCTCTCAGGTACCACTCTAATTTGTTTTGTCCCCCTGGTATCTGTCGTTCTAGCAATATGGCTTGCCCATTTCCACTTCCTATAAATTACGGCTTTCCCTATATCTTCTAGGAGAGTTTGACAATTTACCCAACTATTTCTCTTTCTTTGTTTTCTTGTGAACCTCAACATGCTCCTCTCCATCATCCTTTGCGCTATTTGTAATCTTTTTACAACTTGTTTCGTAAGCGTCCACGTTTCAGTCCCATACATAAGGACCGCTGCTACACGTATTCCCCACAATTTACTTTAACTTAATATAATATAGTAACGCATATTTAAATGAATAAAACAAAACAACCTTAATACATTAGTGATTAAAAAAGAACGCATTTATGTATTCAATAATGATTAAATATTATATTTATTTATTGTTGTTAAATATTTAATTTTGTTATTCGAGTAGTTTTATACTAATACCTACTCCTGTTAAAAAGGTCTGTATTTCTGAGCGCCCTACTTGTAGTACAGTCAATCTGTCGTGATAAGAGGCTGTCTGCAGAAAATATTCGAGGATGATTTTTTTTGCGAGGATCGTTTGGGACACATGAGAAAAGCTTAACTCCAACTTTTCGGGAACATCCGGTTGCGGAAGTACGGGGTACGGGGTACAAAAGTCACAAAAAGTATATACCCTTTATGATGCATGCCGTTGCAAAGCTCTTTAAGAGTACAGTAATTTTTGTTATTTACACTTTTGTCATATCTTCATTAAAGAAGTGGGTAATATGAAAAAAAAACGGAAAAAATAAAAAATTATAAATGAACAGTAACTTTGTGCAGCAAAAATTCGAGACTACATTCTTTTTGCGTAAATCACTTGGGGCACGTGAGAAAAGCTTAACTCCAACTTTTCGGGAACATCCGGACGGCGGATGTGCGGGGTACGAGTTACAAAAGTCGAAAATGTATATACCCTTTATGATGCATGTCGTTGGAAAGCTCTTTAAGAGGACATTAATTTTCGTTACATACACTTTTGTCATATTTTCATTTTTGAGGGAGGTAAATTGGAAAAACAGGAAAAAAAGCTGCCGAGTCAAAATTCAAGGGAACTTTTTTTTTTATCTCCCATCTTACATGAAGATATGACAAAAGTGTATACATAAAAAATTACTATCCATGTGTATACATCATAAATGGTATATACATTTTCAACTTTTGTACCCCGTAACCCGTACTTCCGCCGTGCGGATGTTCCCGAAAAGTTGGATTTAAGCTTTTCTCATGTGCCCCAAGCGATTCAAAAAAAAATTTAGTCTCGTATTTTTGCTGCACAAATTTACTGTTAATTTATAGGTTTTTTTCCTTGTTTTTCCATATTGCCCCCTCTTAAATGAAGATATGACAAAAGTGTATATAACCAAAAATTACTGTACTCTTAAAGAGCATTCCTTCGACATGCATCATGAAGGGTATATACTTTTTGTGACTTTTGTACCCCGTACCCCGTACTTCCGCCGTTCGGATGTTCCCGAAAAGTTGGAGTTAAGCTTTTCTCATGTGCTCCAAGCGAGTCAGGAAAAAAAAAATATATAGTCTCGAATCTTTGTGGCACAATTTACAGATTTTTACTGTTTATTTATTTATTTTTTCCCCTTGTTTTTCCTTTTTACCCCCTCAAAAATGAAAATATGAGAGAAGTGTAAATAACAAAAATTACTGTATTCTTAAAGAGCTTTCCAACGACATGCCTCATGAAGGGTATATACTTTTTGTGACTTCTGTACCCTGTACCCCGTACTTCCGCAACCGGATGTTCCCGAAAAGTTGGAGTTAAGCTTTTCTCATGTGTCCCAAACGATCCTCGCAAAAAAAAATTATCCTCGAATTTTTTCCGCACAAATTTACAGATTGACTTTACTATTGTGCCCATCTTGCTTTTTTGGGGCTCGAAAAAATTGTAAATAAATAAATATCAAAGGTAAACAATAGCGAATAAAGGTAAAGTAACTTAAAAAAAATATAATAACTTATTTAGAAAAAAGTAAAAAAGAACAAATCAACGTTAAGGTATTAGTGATTAGAAATGTAGAACGAATTAGGATCTTCGACAATAATTAAATGTCATATTAATGATAAACAATAGCGAATAAAGTATAGTAACACGTCCAGGAATATAAATTAATAAAATAAAAATAAATATATATTAGTAATAAATGATAATAGTTGCGAATAAAATAACATAATTATAAAGAAAAGTTAAGCAATGAATCATTAAAAAAAAATTAGTAACAAAAAGAAAAAAAGAAGAAAATAATGAACGCGATTAAGGAAATAAATGAGTAAAAACATAATGTGAGAGTTATTGCGTTAAAATAAATGCAGGAAAACATTGAGAAATACTATTAATAGAACATGTTTACATGTTATTGCAACTATGTTAAATAAACAAACAAACAACATAAGTATTAAAATTGAAACATAAATGTGATAAATTAAAAAAATAAACTTAAAGAACGAGAATTTGTTGAAACGAACAATGACAAATAATCACTTTACCATATTTAAAACAGTTTAAAAAGGTAAACAAGAATGCTAATATATTATGGCGGCAAGTACCTAATCCTACATTAATGCATTTAAAATCTCTTAATGTGAAGGTTTTTTGTTGCAATTGAGAGTTATACATTTATTTTAAGGTTCGCCTTTAATAAGAAATACATTTATTTTTGTTAAACAAAAAAAAAATGTTACTTACTGTTTTATGTTGAGTTGATGAGGAGATGAAGCAGAATCTAGACGGGGGCTTGACGAGAAGTCTGGCCTGTAAGCTTGTTCTGCGATATCTCAACCAACCACGAGTCTTCCAGGCAAGGGGGCAACCAGTGTGTCACCTGACCATGCGCAATTTATCATCTACGCAAGACAGGCCCTTTTATTGTATCCTCTGATATATTAAAATATTTAAATAATTTAAATACCCAGATTTATTATTATTCGTAATAATTTAGATACGGTCCAAATTAAAATTAAAAAAATAATACAAATAGAATAAATAAAATCACTTTTTTTTTTTAAAAAAAAAAAGAATACAATAAAATTTAATTGAATTAAATTACGAAATTTACTGATATCCGCCATATTTACTATGCTTTCTAGGCTGTTGCGGAAAGCAACCCTACAATTTATTGATTATACTCCCACCTCTATTTCCAAGGGTGTGGCCTTGCTGGGTACTTGACGTCAACGGAATCCTATAAATCTACCTAAACATAAAACAAAAAAATAAACAAAAAAACAAATCTTATTACCTAACTTTCAAAATGTATTATTATTTTCTCATCAAAGCCTGTCATTTTCACAACTTGTTATAATTTTTATGAAACATATTTTTTTGTCGTTGACAATAAAGGATCTGTGTTTGTCATGTCTGACATTGATATAACCAAATTATTTTTTCCAACTTACTAGCAATTATGGACTTTTCAAAACTGCTTTTATTTTGTTTATTTAACAAAATGAAGATTCATATTTATTTAAGAAAAAAAGTTTATTGCATTTGCAATTTTTTTTACAAGTATTCTTTTATAATACTCTTCTTGTAAACGTTTAAACCTGTAGATTTTATGTTTGTAATATTTTGGCCCTCGTTGTTTAAATTAGTCCTTTAGTCCGTAAATTTAATAAATAGTCTTTCCGATAATTAAATTAAATATCAAAATATATTATTTAATTAATTTATTAATTTATTAATCAACTTAATTTTATTTTATTTGAAATTCAAAACAGGTGGTTGTTTACAGGTTTCGGATTGGATTTCTAGCGGGATCGGATTTATTGTTATTTTATATCTCTTAAACAATTTTCTTTTTGGATTACAACTTATATTGTTAAATTGATATTTAATAGACTACATTTAAGAATTGTATTTAATATTATATTTTCGTAGAATAATATTGGTATAGGCTGGCGGGATTTTTTCGCGGAAGAGATACCCATAATTTATTTATTTATATACGCCTCTAATCCAAAAGAAAATATCAAGCTATCGTAATGAATGTAGTGGAAATAGAGTAGAAGGATACTGGAGTTTTAGAAATTAGCAAATAATTATTTATTTATTTGTGAGGCGATGCAATGTTTCATCCGAGCGCGAACGAATAGAGAGATGCGGGAATGATATCTGTCGGCAACAGTACTAACTAGTTTAATTATGGATCGGTGGGACTTGAGCGCATAAAGCATTGTGCACAATAATCAGGCTTATATGCTCATTGCAAGTATCAGCTCACAGTTTCAAGTTATCAGTTAAACTTGACCAAGTTAAAGTTAACTTTAACTTGTATAACAGAAAGTTTTTCGACCTTTTCAGGTGACTTAGAGATTTTATTTCTTCGAGTGGTAATTCGAAGAGTGACTTCACTCAGCAACCTTCATCAAGAGTGGACATTTTCTGCTGCCGAATCTCAGTTCACCGGAGCGAAGGCGTTAAATTGACGTCGAAGAATTGACGCTTCATCGAAAATGCTTGTTCGGAGCGTCAAAAAAAGCCTTCTTTTCGGGCCTTCAGAGCAGTAGGAATAACAGGGGATCAGAATGCTGTAGGAGGTATCTCGGGGCGATGGACACCTGTTGCTACTTAGCTGCCCCAACCGACTGGGGAGGCCCTAAGCACCCGCACTAACTGAATGGGCGGGCACGAATTGGACAACTTTTACCTGCTCTGGTTAATCTTTTTACCAATTCTTAATTAAGAATTGGACAACTTTTTAGAAGCAGCCCCCTTGGGACGAGCACGAACTGGACAACTTTCGCATTTTATAACTATTGCACTTTTCTTATGACTCGATAGTAAAAAATATAGTCAGCAAGTCTACGGTTTTATCACTGAAACGACTGTTACTCCGATTTGGTATAACTGAAAATACAAAAGTTTTATATTTTTAATCCTAAAAAAAACTAATTCTGTGGTGCAACAGCCCATGGAGGCCTACATTTTGGCTATGGTATATGGTAATGTTCCGTGTATATGGTTTTGATACTTGATACTAGAAGTAATCTTTTTATCATATATATTTTTAGTTTAGGGAGAAATAAAAGTCTTAATAACTCTCTGTAATATGCCGCCTTGCCGGCTTCATCAGTCGACCCCGCTTTTGATACTTTAATTCTGATTACTGATACTGGTACTACGATCATCAACATTTCATTTCAACATTATTTCATATCTAGTTTTTTTGCATTGTATTGGTTTTATCGTTTCTTCCCACTGTCTACTATTTTAATTTCATCGCCATTAGAAAACATTTTTTTTTCACGTTTTTTCAGAGTTATTGGGTGGTAGCGCCTCTAAATTAAAAGCTAAAATTCATTCTCGATTTCGCCACGGGGTATGATTTTTCTGAACCTACATGCCAAATTTCATCAAAATCGCGCCAGTAGTTTAGGCTCCACGACGCGTCTGCACAGACTACAGACGACAGACAGAGATTTAAAAAAAAAAAAAAAAAAATTTGGACTCAGGGGACCTAAAACGTGTAAATTCATCAAAATCGAATTTTCAAGTAATCACAATCCTTTCTCTTTATATACTAGGTACATAAGAAAGTAAAAAAGGAAATATGTAAAATAATCAACCACATTTAAACAAAAAGCATATTTGTTTATTTATCTATAGTACATAGTGAAAAATATAATTATACAGCAAAAAACGCTCTTTCTAATAATTAATTATGCGGTGGCTTTTCATTTTTGTCCCATGAAGGCAGTTCAGATAATTTAAAGTTTTTATAAATGACGTCGGATGATATGAATAATAATAGATAATAGATCAATAATAATAGATAATAATAATCTAATGTATATATTATAAATAAATAAACAAACAAATATTGCATATGGTAAGGGGGGAGGGGCGGGGGGCGGCCGAGCGTCACCCGCACGCAGGCGGCTATGAAGCTAGGACCAGCCCTGCCTTTAACAATAGAAACTAATAGTATGGTGAACAAGGCGCCTGTTGAAAATTGAGAATCTATCACGTCGTCTACACGGTGATAGTTGTCGCGATAGTTGGTATCATGACAGCAACTATCGCGTCAACTATCACCGTATAAATGGGGCTTTACACGCTATCGCATGCCACTCTCTACCTGGTGCTGAAAGTTGTCCAGTTCGTGCTCAGGGATTAGTGGACCCTTTTTTGACCCTTCCTTATGGTTAGAAAAGTTGTCCAGTTCGTGCCCAGCCAACTGAATAAATTAAAGAGTTATAATCTTTCCTTCAACCTCCATTGTTCAAACTGTCAAATAATTGAAAATAATTCATTTTGATAATTCAAAAATGTGGTGTTCATTATGTGTGTATCATATGTAGGACTAGTCAAACTGGGCTTTATAATTACTATCTAAGTAAGTAAGTAAGTAAGTAAGTAATTAAATGTCTAGTAAGTTATCTACGAGGTAATGTGCGCAACAGCTTGGGGACCTCGACTGTGTTTTCTTCCGATGTTCGATAGCGACTCATCATGAAAGAAGTGTCTTCTCTTAGAATGAGCTTAGGGACTATCGGGGCTTCCAAATTACTTAAAACAGCTATTTTTATAATACAAATAGTGACAAAATATTTGTTAAGTCGAGGGGGGACTTGGCCATTCAAGTCTCAACACAACCTTAACTAAAAGGAATAGGGCTGGTGATAAAATAAAACGGTAATAAAGTTAAATGATAAAGCGGACTGTACTTGAAATATAATTACAAAACGAAAGGTATTCTTATAGAAGAAGAAAAGGTGAGAAAGTTAAAGTGAACTAAATTCTTTAAGTTTTTTAATATGTATAAAAAATAAATAAACAACAAAACTATTAGTCTTTGAATAATGATCAAATAATTAATCAATTTAAAACAATATTAAAAAGAAACAAAATAAAATCTTAATGTCTTTTAAAGTTGAAGGTCGAATGATAAGGTCATAGATGAAAGAAAAAGGTTAGTTAAGTTAGTTAGTAATGGAAAGGTCCAGGTCGGTGGTTAGGGATGGTGGTTGGTGGGTGGATAAGGTGGGTGGGTGGTGGTGGGTGGTGGGTGGAACTGTGAACATTGGTGCGGAAGTTCTGCGATGATAGATGGAGTTAAATAAATCAGAAAAATCCAACCTTGATACATGGATGAGTTGAATAGGCAGCAAGGATCCAAAAGTTGATCACTGAGTTCATAATGGAAGAACCACACACTAAAGCTTTTAACTTTGATTAAAAATAGAAAATAACTTGGTTAGTTTGATTCCAGTTGTAAGTATAACATTACTGGTGAAAGGTCCAGTGTCACAGTTTCTGTGGTCTAGGTCTAGAGAAGATCCAAGTTGACACTGAAGGTCGCTGAACTATTCGTGGCTAGCTGCTGCCTGGTTCAAGATAAGGAAGGAGAAAGAGAAGGATAACTGTTTATCTGGATTGACAGAGTGAGAGAAGAAAAACAAGGAATGATCCTTGATGGGTTTTAATGAAACACCTGCTTATCAGAGACGCAAGAACTCAAGAAAAAAGATAAATAAACTTTGACCTTCCAAAACAAATAATAAGATTTAAAGAAAAGAACTACATAAAAAATAAAAATAAACAAGGGAATTTTATAAAAGCCTAAACACACCGCCCACTAAAATTCGCTTGTGTGGTCATCCAGCGGAAGGTTTGTTGCATCCGGTGAAGGTTTGTCATGTTGGTTCTCTTCTGAAGCTACGGCAGTCTCCAGAGATACACATTTGACAGCAGGGCGCTTATAAGTGTTGTTATGTGTACGCACTGTTACTACCCTGACAACTCCATCATCTCCAGGATGAACTTCAGTGATTCTACCCATTGGCCAGGTACTATGAGGTAAAAGTTTTGACTCATTCAAGATGACAAGATCACCAATTTTAAGGTTAGTTGTCCTTTTGGTCCATTTGTTCTTCCTTTGTAAGGTGGACAAATACTCATTGCGCCAGCGCTGCCAGAAGAACTGTACACGTTCACGCATTCTCTCCCAATGGCTTAGTCTGTTTGGAGGTACTCCGGAGTATTTATCTTCTGGAACTGATGTGATTGCAGCTCCTATTAAGAAGTGACCAGGAGTGAGAGGTTCTAAATCATCTGGATCAGTAGAAGCAGAACACAATGGTCTGGAATTCAAAATTCCTTCGATCTTTACAAAGATGGTAGCAAGATCTCTTTCAACATATGGTTGGTCGCCTAAAGTTTTTCTAAGTAAAGTTTTAACACTTTTAACTCCAGCTTCATACAAAGCTCCGAAATGCGGACTTAACGGAGGAGCAAATACCCATTTGATATTTATCTGAGAAGAGTAGTTGAGAATTGAATCCTTCACGGTGGTTTTAGATAACCATTTATCAAGCTCTCTCAAGTAATTAGCAGTGCCGACAAAGTTTGTTCCTCGGTCTGAAGTGATAAGAGTAGGGAGGCCTCTTCTAGATGTGAACCTATCTAAGGCATTAATAAAAGCCTCGGTGGAAAGAGAGGGAACAAGTTCCAGATGTAGCGCCTTTGTTGACATACACACAAAGAGACATAAATATGATTTGGTTATAGATGACTTGGGTCGAGAAGACTCTTTACAAAGAAACGGTCCTGCAAAGTCGACTCCGGTATGGTGAAAAGGCCTGATACCAGAAAATCTAGAAGTGGGTAAATTCCCCATAAATGGAGGTTGAGATCGTTTGGCAAACTTAACACAAGATATACACCTCAACTTCCTTGCTTTGATGACACTTCGAGCTGAAGGTATCCAATAAACTCTGTTGATAATTGCCAGAAGGGAAGATGGGCCAACATGAAGATGAATTCTATGGTAATAGTCAATAATGAGGTTGGTAAAATGAGATCTACGAGGTAATAAGATAGGGTGACGATGGTCATATGATAATGGTGCTTTATCTAGCCTACCGCCCTCTCGGAGAAGACCCTGTTCATCTATAAATACATTCAAGCTTCGTAATGAAGAAGGAAGACTTTGATTGGTCTTGAAAGCTTCGGGATAGTAATACTGTTGTAAAAGCTTGATTAAAGTTTGATTGGCTTCCTTAAACTCGGTAACAGTCAGTGGTCCTAGGGACCTGTTGTTAGGATTAGAGGTCTGCAAATTGGTTTTACATCTGAAGAGGTAAGCAGTGACGCGGACTAGTTTAAGGTAAGAGCTATAATATTCAATAAAGGTGAGAAATTCTGGTGGTGAATCAGTTGTTACTAGAGATAAAGCAGGTGGTTTAAGTTCAGGTATTTCAGAAGAAGGTATGGTAATAGATGTGATTGGCCATTGGTCAGACGGAAGATGAAGCCAACTAGGGCCTGTCCACCAAAGGCCATGATCTATCAGGTTGCTTGGGAGTAATCCTCTTGATCCACAATCAGCAGGATTCTCCTTAGTAGATATGTGACGCCACCAAGTTAGGTCTACAAGGTCTAAGATCTTAGTGACTCTATGAGCAACAAACGTTTTTAATTGGTAAGCAGGAGTGTGCAACCATGCTAACACAATAGAAGAATCGGTAAAAAGGGTAATCTTTTCGATGTTATAACAATCTAAGAATTTAGATAAAGATTTTAACAGCTGAGCGAGAAGCAAACTAGCAATAAGCTCTAGCCTTGGTATTGTAAGAGTCTTGATTGGAGCAAGACGAGTCTTACTCTTCAGCAAGTAAACAAAAGAGGTATGATCAGTTTGTTTAATCAAAAGATAAAATGCAGCACAACAACCTTTAGAGGAGGCGTCACAAAAGCCGAATAATTGGAACGAAGATTGTTCATCATGGTTTAAAAATCTAGGTATTTTAATCTGAGATATCAAAGGTAATTCTTCTATAATACTTAGCCAGATATTCTGAAGGGATGGAGGTATGAGATCATCCCATCCAAGAGTTGATTTCCAAGCTTCTTGGAGGATACATTTCGCAAGAAATATTGTAGGTCCTAAATATCCAAGAGGGTCATATAGTTTACCAATAGCTGATAACAGGGCACGTTTGGTAAAAACAGGTTCGATAGTTGATATAATATATGAAAACATATCTGAATTAGGGTCCCAACCTAGACCTAAAATCTTCACAGCACTCCCAGAAAGGTCAATCGGTGTGTTTTGAGAAGCTGGTTCTGGTTCTTCAAGAAGAGCTACAGAATTACTCGCCCATTTACTGAGCTGGAAGCCACCACTTGATAGAAGGTTAATAAGCTGAGATTTTACCTCTTACCCTCGTCAATAGCTAAGGTTTTAATGGTCTTGATGGCTTGATATGGCGAACTTCGGACGCCATAAGTTACAGTGTTAAGTTGGTAAACTTCAATTTCATCTGAAGGTTCAAAACGCCACAAAATCTGTTGATAAATACGATGTGAAGGTTCAATATCTATTTGACGGTACATCTTAATGATGTCACATATGAAGGCAATGCGATGACGTCCAAAACGAAGTACAATGCCTCCAATTTCACTCTGCAACTTCGGTCCTACTAACACATGATCATTTAACCCTAGAACGCTAACCATATTTTTTAACCTCTTAAGACTAACCTTGAGTCATATTGACTCCCAAATCTATTATACCCAGTTTTATTAAAATATAAAGGCCTAATATGTACAATATTTTTTTAACACGTTTTAGTGCTAGTTGAAGGGACACTTAGGTGCTTTGTTTCCCATAAAAAACAATTTTTTCCTTTTAATTCCGGTTTTTCAATCTGGACTACTATTACATATCCGGTATTGTTATCAACCGGAGTGGTTTTATTTACTTTTTTTTATGTAACTTTTTTCTTTCCTTTCCTTTGGTTTTTCTATTTCGTAAATTGTTTCAATTAATTTATCATTTTCCTCATCATCGCTGATGGGATCAAAAAAGGCATTTTCTATTTTCAAATCAGGGTCCAAATCACAACCGTCACCATTATTGTCGAATACGCTCTTTTTCATAATCGGTATCTGAATCGGTCATTTCCTTCATCAAGTGATAAATGTCATTTAGGTCATTGTATTATTTCTCCATTATTTGACTATATTCATATTCTATTAACTTTATATAATTTAGACATATAACGACAAAAAAAAAAAAAAATAACAATTTATACTTATAAATGAATAAATTACAATTATATTACCTTTAATTTGAAATAATTATTGAATTAAAAGTTACATAATATTTAATTTATAAGATTTAAAATGCCAAAATAAACAATAACACGACATACTATTCTAAAAAATACTATTCTGCGACAAAATGACCTACAAAATATTTTCGTGTAAGACTAAACAGGAGTCAAAATGACTCCGTGACTGCAGAAAAACAAACGATATGTCCTCTTTAGAATCTGAATGTGAAATTGATAGAAGTGTAGAAGGGTCATTCAAGGGTGGGAGATAGCATAGCTGAGATGTGGGAGTTCTGTGTTTTACAGACACCGTGCATTCGTAGTTGAAAAAAAAATGGGAGTCATTTTGACTCCAGGTTATCTTTCTAGGGTTAATGAACCCTGACTAGTTCGAGCTGAGGCGTCGAATACAACTCTTATTTTACGTTCTTGGAGATCTGATTTGTACACAGCATGATGAGGTATAAAATAGCCATTTGGATCAGCTTCAGGTACCTTTGACATATGTCCTGAAGTAAGATATTCTGTCATAAATTGACTGTAGTCTTCACGTAATTTTTGATCTTTTAATAATTTTTGTTCTAAGTTCAAGAAGCGTTTGAGCGCAGTTTGCTTAGAAGCTCCAAAGTCTAGAGGAGGTGATCCTGATTTAAAAGGTAATGCTAGTGAATATCGTCCGTCAGGAGATCGATGATATGTGGACTCAAAATGATCTTCACATTGTTGTTCTTCGGCTGATAGTTTAGAATAGGTCACATTGACCTCCTCTGTCTCCCAAAATTTATGAATAATTGATGATAAATCTTCTTCGGCAGAGGTAAATATAAGTGATACTGGTGCAGCAGTCATGGGTTGCCGGCGAAGCTGTCCGATGATGATATGACCGAATGATGTTTCAATCAGATGAGGTGTTCCCGCACTTAGACTGACAGGTAAGCCTTTAACAATGTCGCAGAAGGCATCTGCTCCGAGGAGTAGATCTATTTTATTGGGTTTCCAGAAGTCTGGATCCGCTAGGTCATATTTTAGGTATTGATCTCTAATATTGGGTGGTATCGGTGATTGAGGTAAATTATGAGTGATCAACGGTACGGTAACAGCCTCAATTAGAAGTTGAGGGTGTTTCTTAGAATGTGGTTTAAGAATGCAATTAACTTTACCACCAGTAGCCACCGATGATGGCGGACCAACTCCACGTATATCACAGGTAAAATCTTTGACAGGTAATCCTAACTGAGATACGCAGCTCTCGGTAATGAGAGAAAACTGACTCCCACTGTCTACTACCAGGCGAATTGATCGATATTTTCCAGCATTGTCTTTGATTTGTGCTGATATAGTGCCAAGTACAACGTCACAGTTAGCCATAAGTGCGCCAGTGATACCTGAAGATGGTGTGGTATTTGCACTTGATTGTATGGTAGCAGGAGAAGAAGATTGCTCCGATGGATTATTATAGGATGATGAGGAACTTAGGGGTACTCTTTATTTCTAACTGTGCAGCAACCCCAAGTACATAATAACGTTGATTTCTACTATTGGTAATATTCTCTCTATCCTTAGCTGTAGGAAATGACTGTCTCTTAGATTGGTCTTCTTTATCTTTCTCACCTTCCTTTACCTGAGAAGCTGGAGGTTCAGGAGGGTAGGTAACACAAAGTACTGTTAACTCATCACAGGTGCGATCAAACTCCGTACCTATATTCTTAAGTTGTGCTATCATTCCATTAAATATATTGAGTTGATGTTGATCTTTAGGATTTAATTTCTTTGAATAATTATAAATAGCACTGATCTCAACAATTAATGATTCAAATCTAGCTTTAAGAATTGAAAAAGATCTGTCATAAGGGTCCATGGTGATAAAGAATATGCCTAACAAGTTACAGAAAATAATAATATAATAATAAAAGAAAAATGATCATACAGGTAGGACAAGTTTGTCTTTACAAGAAATGATGTTTGGTGCGGGGACGAATTTTGAAGTTTAACTAAGATGAAATAAAAAATAATAATAATGGAGTTGTTTTGTAGCTGGTGAGTTTCATTAAAAACTTTTTAAAAAATTTAGATAACTAACAAAAATAGTTATTATCACATCCTTCCCCCCCCCCCAAAGTGGAAAAAAGTACTATTTACTAACCCCCCCAAAACTTTTAACGACGCAGTCTGCGTCAACCCCCTCTGTGGGCACCCCTGGCTTCTGTAATAGATAGAGATATGGGGTTTGCGGGGTCTGAAAACTACATTCTTCTACTTTAAATTTCATATCTATAACTTAAAAAACTATTGTGTCAAAGCCATGGCACCATCTTGCATAAACGTGTAATTTGGCATTTGGTCTTCAATTTCAGGCAAAATTGACCTTAACGCATCTTCAATGTTTGTTATAACACTGAGGGACTCCTCCCACTTACCTAAAAAAAGAACCACCCCCCCTCCCCCTCCGTCGTATGGTAATTTATTCTATCAAAACTTTTATACCAAACAACGATTACTACCTTGACAACGACTTTTTTAGGACCCTATTTCAAACGCCACATCTCTATCTATTGCAGAAGCTGAGCTATAAGTGTTCAAAAAAGTGTGTTTTTTTGGCTCACTCTGTATATATGTCTGTCCCCAAAAATATTTTGTCACTATTTGTATATTTATATATACACTATTTGTATAAGGCCCGATAGTCCCTAAGCTCATTCTAAGAGAAGACACTTCTTTCATGATGAGTCGCTATCGAACATCGGAGGAAAACACAGTCGAGGTCCCCAAGCTGATGCGCACATTACCTCGTAGATTACTTACTAGACATTAGATTAATTACTTACTTACTCTCTCTCTCTATCTATTGCAGAAGCTAAGCTATAAGTGTTCAAAAAAGTTTGTTTTTTTTGGCCCACCCTGTATATTTGCGTACAATAATATAATTAAAACTACAATTCCCATGTTGTGATATTAAGTCCAGTAGCGTACACAGAAAATATTTTTGTTTGGGGGGGGGGGGGACTTAACCTTGAGTGACTTTATGCGGGTTTAGCATACCCCATAATTTATTATAATTGTAATTTCTCTCCCTCCCCCCTTTTTAACACTCAAATTTAAATTTATAACCTTATATTTAATAAAATTAAAATCCTATGAGCTAACATCTAACAAATTGCCATATTTATAAAAAATACATAAAGGCTGTAAAACTTTATAAAAACTCAAACTATCAGACCGCAATGTACCTATTGGGTTTTAAATTATCTACTTGTTATCAATACAAAACAATGTCACCTAAGTAAATTGTCTGTCATCATTTTGTGAAACATGTTTACGCAAACCTGATGTCGGGCAAATTTAGGCCATACACGTCAAACATCATGTTTGTACAAACATCAAACAGCCCCATACACGGTAAAAATGTTTGCGCAAACATTTTGACCGTGTATGGGGGCCTTAAAGAGCGAACATTTTTCTATATCTCCGATTTCAATAATTCCTAGACAGAAATACGATTCAGTTATCGGGGAACACTTTTGGTGCCATGCCTGTCTGTTGATCTGTCTTTCGCACAATTTTTGCTCGTTCGATTTTAACGAAATTTGGATAGTAGGTCATAATTAGCCCATTGTTGGTCCCATATAAGTTTCATCCTTCTGCATTCATTTGTTTCTCTTGCACATGCATTTATTTTCACCTATAAAGGTACACGTCTTATTTTTATGAAATTTGGATGGTTTATTGAAAGTAGCCAGCAGATAGCTACAGATTAATTTCAACCGTCTGCGCTCTTCAAATGTTGCTAAATTCATACTTGGTCCCGTGTAAACAATAAAAATAATTTTGAGACATTTAAAAATCGGAGGAAAAATTAAATAAATTTGACAATAAAATATGTACAAGCATTAAACAATTAAAATATACGAAATAGGACGCAAGGATGTGCACTAATTGGCAGACTATTTAATATGAATTAAAGTATCAATGTTAGCAACATATTTCGAGCGAAGACGTTTGAAATGAATGTGGGGCTATCTGCGGGCTACATTACTGGCTTGTTACATTGGCCACAGGGAATTTCGTAATTCAAAATTGCTCGAATACTACTGTATGCTGGAAAATTAAATAATCATTTAATTTATAATAACTATAAATTACGGTGTTATATTTAAACAAGCATCTTCAATGAATTAATTAATACAAAGTAAAGTCTGCGAGCTATTCAACACTAAAAATGGCTGGGCCATGACAATACAACTGAGTGAGGCGAGTATAATGTCTTGGGTTTTTACCATAATAACTACATTTCAAAGGTGGGGGAAAGCCAGGTAGAGAGGAAGATTAAAAATACTTAATTTTGAGAAAGTAAATAGTAGTATTAAGTAAACTTAATTAAAAATATATTAACATTTATTTACTTATTTTTTGTTAATAAAAGGACAATTAATAGAAACGGATGAAGTTTGCATTTCAGAATAACTATGAAATTAAATACTCCCTTTTTTAAAATGTCTACTGTATAAATTAAATCTTTTTTTGAAGTATAATTGAGAAAAAAATAAACAGCTCAGACATTACTGAATAAATAGTAATCCTCTTTAAAACTGGCAAAACGGACAAATTAATTCTATTTTAGAAATTAAAATGTCTGGAAAACAACCTGAGGGATCAAAAAATAAATAAATGTTACCTCTTTAGAATAGTTTATCAAATAAATTAATTTTTTTTAAAGAATAAATAAACTAAATAAAATAAATAAAGTACTGCGGAAAAAATGAAGACAATATCCGAAAGGGCTTCGTCACAAAAGACAACGGACGGTGAAGACAGGTAGGAAAAGGCTTTGGCTACTTAATCTTTTTTTAAAATAACTACTATAAGAACTCTAGCTTGCGCTCTCTTTAAATCAAATTATTTTTTACTTTGATTACAAAAACCCAACTGCCATCAACTTGACAGTTTTCGAAAACAATACATTTTAAAAATAAACACATATATATATATGTAAAATACAAATATCACTGAGTGACTGACTGACTTATCGCGATGTCTCTGAAAATACAAGACCTATGACCATAATAATTTATATAGGGTTTCTTATAGTCCGTAGGTGCTCGCTAAGAAATCTTTTTACGAGCCTCCATCTTGATTCAAGCAAAAACACCCGAAATTGATAATTCTGTTGAAAACTCGGGTTCGGATTTTTTAAATTAAATTATTACTTTTCCTATACACCTACGGAGAAGATGAGGAAAAGTAGGAATGGGCCACCTGTGACCCCCCCCCCCCCCCTACTCTGCTCACAACCTCCCCACCTCTCCACTATTTCATGAAAATTAATGAAAAAGTTCACTAATTTCATAAATATAAAATGAAACTTTTATATGGACGTTATATGATTTGCCAAGGGTAAAGCCTGTCCTAAGAGCTTTAGTAAGGCCCCTATAATTAAGTCAAGCCCCTGCTGAAGCATAACCGGCATGACTCCATCTGGTCCAGCGGATTTGTATCTCCACTATTTCATGAAAATTAATGAAAAAGTTCACTAATTTCATAAATATAAAATGAAACGTTTATATGGACTGAACGAATGAATGAAAGTTTATTTGCTCATAAGTACAAGCCTCTTAGCAAAGGAGTCCGGCCATACAATAATATGAATGTTTAACCAATATACAGGGTGAGCATAAAGTCTTGCCCTGATTATAAAAATTGATTACAGAATAACCATTTGACATAATAATTTGAATCTGGCGCTGTTACATAGGTTAGTGTTAGTAGTTTTTGTGACCAATAGATGGCGCTAGTGCTCAACAGATGGCTCAACAGTGACGCGGTCTGTTAGTTCACGTTAGTAGCTGGCGAAATGGCGTCGAAGCAGGAGAAAGTGCAATGGTGTGCTTTGGTTTCACGAAAGGAAATCGCCCATCAGTGTTCAGCGTAATTTTAGGGCTTCTTATGGACGCAGCCCTCCTGATGTTAAATCAGTAAAGCGATGGTATGAATGGTTTAAAGAAACAGGCAACGTTGAAGATCTTCCTAAAAAGTGGCAGGCCTAGAGTGAGTGAAGCAACTGTTGATCGTGTTCGGCAATCGTTTCAACGGAGTCCGTCTAAATCAACTCGTCAAGCATCACGTGATCTTCAAATACCGCAAGCAAGTGTGGTGAAAATTCTTCATAAAAGGCTTAGGTTGCATGCTTATAAAGTGCAAATTGTGCAGGCCTTGCAACCGGATGATTTGCTGAGACGTGCAGAATTGGCAACTGAGATTCTCAACAGGATTGATGGCGCTAACGATTACTTAAATCGCATATGCTTTACCAATGAATCCACCTTTCATGTCAGTGGTTTGTCTGAAAAATGTCAGAATGGTAAATAGGCATAATGTCCGTATATGGGGATCAAAGAATCCACACGCTACTGTACAGTTACAGCGAGACAGCGAATAAGTGAATGTTTGGTTTTTTCATTCTCCGAGCTACCAAGGGGCACACGTTGAAGTCTGCTAACGTAAGTGGTCTTAAAAAAAACGACTTACACTAACCTATGTAACAGCGCCAGATTAAAATTATTATGTCAAACGGTTATTCTGTTATACATTTTTATAATCAGGGCAAGACTTTATGTTCACCAGTGCCGGATTTCCCACTAGGCACTATAGGCACATGCCTAGGGGTGGCAGCGGAAGCGGGGCTTATCGCTGAGATGGCTGTTGGCCTTATAGACGAGTGTTGAGCAATTAATGCAAGAAGAAAACCAATGTAAAGTAAATTTAAGTATGTTGAAAAGTGTGCAGTGAGTTAATTTGTTTATTTTTAGTCAGCTATCAATACTTTAGTAAGTGTAATAGACATCCATCACATTTTTTTCTCTTTTCTGTAACAATCTTTTGTTCTGCTATCAGAAAACAATTTACAGAGCCAAGTAGCTATGTAACCAGAAATCCACCAGTTTATTTTATAAAAAGATTTGAATTTTTTATGAAAGATTTGAATTTTTTATGAAAGATTTGAATATGGCTATGTACAATGTACCTACCATAAAATTAAAAAATCGGTCCGAGACAACTCTGACAAACTTTCTCATATACGAGTTCATAATTACTTAACCCATTTTTAGGGTTTCGTAGGTAAAACCAAAAAAAGAAACCCTTATAGTTTTGTTCATGTGTCTGTCTGTCTGTCTGTACGGTTCCAATAACTTTTGAATAAAAAGAGATAGAAACGTGAAACTATCCAATATTAAAAATCGTTTTGACGCGCACACAGGAAAAATATAGCAAACTCAAAAGTATCAGCTGTTCAAATCCAAAATGGCGGATAACTCACGTCATGCGAAAAAAATATTTTTTTAAAATTTTAAGTGGGGTATCAAATGAAAGGTATTAAAGAGTAGATTACAAATATATATATCACTTAGGGAAAGTGTTCAATTTTCGGCGCCATTTTGTCAAAAAACATCGAAATTTTGCGTGTCCCCCCCCCCTTAAAATCGTATTTCCGCTCATACTAAAAATATAGAAAAATATGCAAAATGTGTGGTCTGGTGGGCCATAGAAAAAATAAGATCAGCAATTTGATCTGATTTACTGGGAATCCAAGATGGCGGATAATTCATGTCACACGAAAATAAATATTTTTTTAAAATTTTAAGTGGAGTATCAAATGAAAGGTATTAAAGAGTAGATTACAAATATATATATCACTTAGGGAAAGTGTTCAAATTTCGGCGCCATTTTGTCAAAAAACATCGACATTTTGCGTGTCCCCCCCCCCCCCCCCCTAAAATCGTATTTCCGCTCTTACTAAAAATATAGAAAAATATGCAAAATGTGCGGTCTGATGGGCCAAAGAAAAAATAAGAATAGCAACTTGGTCGGATTAACTGGGAATCCAAGATGGCGGCTGATTGATGTCACGGGAAAAAAAATATTTTTTTAAAATTTTGAGTGAGGTATCAAATGAAAGGTATTGAAGAGTAGATTACAAAAATATATAACACTTGTAGAAAGCGTTTAATTTTTTTCGCCATTTTGTCAAAAACATTGAAATTTAGCTTGTCCCCGCCCCTAAAACTATATTTCCGCTCTTACTAAAAATATAGAAAAATATGCAAAATGTGCAGTCTGATGGGCCAAAGAAAAAATAAGAATAGCAACTTGGTCGGATTAACTGGGAATTCAAGATGGCGACTAATTTCTGTCACGGGGAAAAAAATATTTTTTCAAAATTTTGAGTGGGGTATCAAGCGAAAGGTATTGAAGAGTGGATTACAAAAATATATAACACGTGTGGAAAGCGTTTAATTTTCTACGCCATTTTGTCAAAAACATCCAAATCCCCCCCCCCCCCCCCCCCAACTACTAATTTCATGTTTACAACACCAACGAAACCCTTTTTACGTGAGACTTCACTCACTACCAATTTATTTATTTATGCAACATTGTGGCAATAACTTTAGACAAATCGTAGGGAAACACCTCGGTGTTCAGGATTACATTGAAGAAATAAAATGTGATCCCATGAGGGTGGCAGATATTTTAGTGTTTTATTGGGGACTCCATCAAAACCTGCCGATTTGTCAATTTTCAACTTTCCTTGGCAATCACTAAGTTCTTCGAAAGAAATGTCAACATCAAGATCCAGGATCAGACACGCTAAAATACGTTACTTCATTTGTTAATTTTACTGGATACAAAGAAGAAATATAATTATGCCTCAACTCAGGGGATATTGCGCATTCGGTGGGTTTGCGCAATCTTAACTGATTAACTATTTTCCAAAAAGATAAACTATTTTTTACGTTCGATAATTTTCCACAATTGCCTTTTCATACTCTTTTTTTGTGAAATTTAGGTGTCGTCGATATCTTTTCCTTGATTGTAGATAACTTTTTAGAAATGGTACAGAAAACGACGAGGATTTACAAAGCTTTAAAGCCGCCTCTTGCAGAGTCTTTGAGTTCCTTACAAAACACGTTAAACCATGGAGCTCCTTCCTTATTAGGATATATTTTAATGGGGCCGCTCTTACGAATTAATCCAACCGCTCTAGCTGCATTATTTATCGCTGATATCAAATTATTATTTAGTTCGTCTACGTTGCAGATGTCAAAATATATTAAATGATTATTAAGATATGTTTGGCATTCATCTTGTTTTATAATATTCCATCGATATAGAGTAAGTTTATCAAATTTACACTATTTTTATTCTGGGCCAGGTTTTGTGATTAGGGATTTTCGCACCCCGTAGAATGTCAAAATGGAGAACACAAGCTCTATGATCCATGCAGTGGCTAAGAGTTTCAACGTGCATAGTTTCAATACAATCGAGCGAGGCATGATTAACCCAGACTAGATCTATTACACTTTTACCACCGGTACTTGCCAAATAAGTGAAATTGACCGGGTGAAAATGCTGAGTTCGCCCATTACAGACGACCAATCCATAACTATCCATACAAGCATTTAAAAGAGAGTTAGTCTAGGATGTTTCAAATTAGTTATGTATCCAGCTCTCCTATATGGCAATTAAAATCCCCTCCTATAACGACAGGAGTGTCCGGTTTACTATCTAATAGTCGGTTCAGAAGTTCAGAGGAGAGTTCTATGCATATATCTATATCCACAGTCGGTTTCCAGCATGTAACGCCCAAAATCAGATCCGAATCAGAACATCTTATCTCCGTTTTACTAAAACATTTAACTTGTACTTCCATTTCTTTTTTATACAAAAAAATAATGCCAGAACTAGCCCTTCCCATAGATTTATCTTGGACTGCTTCAGATATACATATAATGATACTCGGACAGAAATGCCGGTGGATTAATTAGATTTATATTTAGCCATGTTTCAGCTAAGCACAAAATATCATACCGCTGAAGATGATCGATTTGTTTATTATCTAGTTTGTACAGACTAGACATGCCTGAAATGTTCCAAAATCATATTTTCATTAAGTTTAAATCGAAAAAATGTTGTTGGTGTGAAGTTTGACTTATTATTGTTGTGAGCTTGGTATTTCCTGATATCCTTGTTGCGTTGCTTTCTTATATGTCCGTGATCTCTGCGTTTTGTTCAATCAAAATATTATATATAAAAATACTTGTATGGACTGTTGTTATGAATATAACAACTGTGTCACTATCTCTCCTATATAAGCAAATTTTATCAATTTATTAATTTTGAGAGTGAATATCTCGGTAATCATTAAACATCAACAACAAACATGTATAGAACCTTTTTAGTTTGGAATGTTATGCTCTTTAATTTAGTGTAGAATAATTTTTTTTAAAACCTGCTAGTTTTCGAGATATTTAAAAAAAAAAAAATAGGGCGGGCACGAATTGGACAACTTTTACCTGCTCTGGTTAATCCTCGAGCTCGAATTGGACAACTTTTTAGAAGCAGCCCTCTTGGGACGAGCACGAACTGGACAACTTTCGCATTTTATAACTATCGCACAACTATCGCACTTTTCTTATGACTCGATAGTAAAAAATATAGTCTGCGAAACTGTCTACGGTTTTATCACTGAAACGACTAACTGTTACTCCGATTTTGTTATAACTGAAAATAAAAAAGTTTTACATTATTAATCCTAAAAAAACTAACTCTGTGGCGCAACAGCCCATGGAGGCCTACATTTTGGCAAAATATAAGCATTGTAAGAGGGCCTAAAAATAGACAATAAAAACGTTTAAATAAAATGTTATTTTGCATTTTTTTTCATATATACTTTCTCTTTATATACTAGGTACATGAGAAAGTAAAAAAGGAAATATGTAAAATAATCAACCACATTTAAACAAAAAGCATATTTGTTTATTTATCTATAGTACATAGTGAAAAATATAATTATACAGCAAAAAACGCTCTTTCTAATAATTAATTATGCGGTGGCTTTTCATTTTTGTCCCATGAAGGCAGTTCAGATAATTTAAAGTTTTTATAAATGACGTCGGATGATATGAATAATAATAGATAATAGATCAATAATAATAGATAATAATAATCTAATGTATATATTATAAATAAATAAACAAACAAATATTGCATATGGTAAGGGGGGAGGGGCGGGGGGCGGCCGAGCGTCACCCGCACGCAGGCGGCTATGAAGCTAGGACCAGCCCTGCCTTTAACAATAGAAACTAATAGTATGGTGAACAAGGCGCCTGTTGAAAATTGAGAATCTATCATGACAGCAACTATCGCGTCAACTATCACCGTATAAATGGGGCTTTACACGCTATCGCATGCCACTCTCTACCTGGTGCTGAAAGTTGTCCAGTTCTTGATCAGGGATTAGTGGACCCTTTTTTGACCCTTCCATATGGTTAGAAAAGTTGTCCAGTTCGTGCCCAGCCAAAAAATACACGTGTGGTGTCGCGGGACACCCGGTAGGAACGAAGTTCCTTACATTTTTCATTAAATATAAATTATAAAATCACACTGCTAAGTACGTATACATTGCTAACTACTTATAACATGGCGGAGTAAGAAAAGAGACAAAATTAAAAGTAACCAACTGTTTGTACGTAGCAAGAGTTAAGGAAAAATTAAAAGAAAATCATTATTTGTATCGGGGAGGTTATATAAGGTTTCAAACCGAGTAGATCGCACTAAACTTTTATTTAAAAATTAAAGTAGTTATTCCGCGAATTACAACATATTTTTATGAGCATTCCATAAAAAAAATATAGACTTTATTAGTAACAGTGTTGCTGTAACTTGCGGGTTTATATCATTTTAAGTAATTAAGTGAGTAGTGTGGACACAGTGTGAAGTGAGAAACAATCAGAAGAGACCTTTTTTTTCTTTTTCCGTTAATAGGAATTGTGTGTTTAATTTATCATACTACAAAAGGAAGGAAACAAACGTGTAAGCGATTATACTTTTTTTAAAAATATAAAACTATTACTTGTATTGCATCTATATTCTAGATAACCTAGCTATAAAAGGAATCAATGCATTGATACTGGCATAGGAAGGGCTATAATCATCCTAAAAGAGGCTTAGGGATCAGTAACCCTGGTAGCGGAGTGGATAACGAGTAGGACTCGAGATTCAGTCCTCGGCGGAGACTTGTGTTCGATTACAGATTTTCTTTGATTAATTTTATTGAATATCAGACTGTGAGAGTTTATCTGTTCGTGTTCGCCACGGGATTCCTCGGATTCAGATGGAAGGTTAATCAGCGCGAAAAAAAGTAAATAAATCATTAAAATAACAATACGCAAACAGTAAATAAATAAAGATTAATAATAATAAACAATAAAAGAAGTATAGGGAAATATATTATATAGCAGACGGAGTGAATTTAACAGTTACGAAATGGAACTCTTACAAGAACAGTTGAAAGAAATTAGTACCAAGTTGAATAAGCTTAACTCTATTGAAGAAAAACTAATTACAATCGAGAAAAGTAACAGCGAAATGAAAAGAGAAATAGACGCAAAATTCAGCGCAATCGAATATGAAGTAGGTAAAATAAAAACACTGGAAAACCGCGAAAGATTGTTAAATATAATAATATTTGGGCTGGAGCCCAAAAGTAAAAGGGACTATGTATCTGAATGCACTGAAATCTTTGCTTTCTTAGGTCTTCAAGTGCGAAAATATGATATAAAAGACGTTGTAATATTAAAAGGAAGGGCAACCCAATATTAGTAAAACTAAATAGTATTTTTCTAAAAATGGATATTTTGAGAACTAAGGCAAATCTAAACCAACATGAGCACTTCAAGCATATAAAAATCAAAGAAGACTTTTCAAAAGAAGTACGAGAAATTCGCAAGGAGCTTGCCATTATCGGAGAAGAAAAAAAGAAACAAGGACATAAAGTACTTATTAAATTAGACAAAATGATGTTGGATGGAGAATTGCTTTCACTTGAGGAACTGAAGCAGCAGGAGGCTACGCCAATTTTGGACGACAAAAATACAACCAAGAGAAGAAGAAGTGTAGGAGAGTCTCCTAACAAACACGTTCAGAAGAAAAAAAAAACAATGATAAGGATGATGAGAAAAATTGGTTGCCAAAAACAAGTCTTGAACGCTTCCTGGTAATAGACAGCGAAAAGGGAAATACAAAAAACAAGATATCTTCAGATCCGGAACTAAGATTAGAACGTCTAGTAGGTGATGGATCGAACTCGTAGCAACGAAAGAATACGGAAATTAATGGACGGAAAATGAATAAGGGGAAACATGGCAAGCTAGACAGGATTACGATTTTCACTTACAACTGCTTGACATTACGAGCGGACGGCAGAGTGTGGGAATTGTTAGAAGAGGTCAAGGACAGGAACTGGGATATAGTAGGGTTAAGTGAAATGAGAAGAAATGGTGAGACACTACTGCACTTAGGAGATGGGAAGGAGTTATATTTGAACGGAGATGGTCACACAGGAGGTACTGGTTTCCTGGTCAACACAGAAAGAGTGAAGAATATTGTAAGCTATAAAGCATATATATAGAGTATCTAAACTTATTTGGAAGGAGGGTAGGAAAAAAGGGAGAATAAAAGTTGTTCAAATTTATGCACCGACAACTGTTGCAGAAGATGACGAAGTCGAGACATTCTATGAGAACGTGCAGGCCGCTTTAGATGAAGACTTATGCTCCACTACAATATTAATAGGAGATTTTAACAGTAAAGTTGGAAAAGGAAAGCGTGGACAAGCAGTAGGTGATCACGGTTTAGGGCTGTGCAACGAAAGAGGTTTACGTCTAATCATGTTTGCGGAGCGCAACTCATTACTTATATTAAACAGCTTATTTAAGAAAGCAGAAGAAAAACTATGGACATGGATAAGCCCAGACGGAAAAACTAAAAATCAAATCGACTACGTTCTCTCAAACCGAATAAATTTATTTTTGGACGTGGAGACAGATAACACGCTAAACTTAGGAAGTGACCATGTTGCAATAAGGGCAGAGATTAGAATACTCGAAAGGAAGAAAAACTGGATAAGAAAGAACACGAAGACGTTAAAAAATATTAGGTTAAATGAGGAAGAGAAAAATACTTTTGAACAGCATTTAATGAAAGAGTAAACTAAAATTGAACTCAATACTGATGTCGAAAAAATTAATAATGAAATAATAAATTACTTGAAAGGCGCTACAGGTCAAATAATAAATACGATTAAAAACATTCCGAAGAAGTTACCACAGCACATAGTCCGATTGTTACATAAAAGAAGAAAATTAAAAAGGAGCTGTAAAAACAAAATAGAATTCTCAGAGATTTCAAAACTTATAAGGAAGGAAATAAGAAGTTGGGCTCTAGCGAAGAAAACCGAAGATCTTAAAGAAGCTTTAGAAAACGACGTCAGCATAAAAAAGGTTTGGAATTCCCAGAAAATCGGTAAAGGAGGAATTATGGCCATGAAGGCACCCCAGCAAGACTCAATAAATCCAAAAGAGAAGGAAATAAGAGACAGTGAAGAAATCCTAAATCATATTGCGAGCTACTATGGTAATTTGTATAAGAATAGCGATGATGAGCCTGAAGAGGAAATGAAAAATAATAATAGTGAAAGTAAATCAACAGAGGAAGCGATCCCGGAAATCCTAAAAGATGAAGTTAGATGGGCCACGAGAAAAATGAAAGTTGGAAAAGCAGGAAGTATGGACGGCATTACCAACGAACAAATAAAAGCAGGGGGGGAGGCTCTAATTGAAGTTCTTACTAATTTCTTCAACAAGTGCTTAAACGAGCAAAAAATACCAACATCCTGGCTTCAGTCTAAGTTACTTCTTCTATTTAAAAAAGGAGATAGATTGAAAATAGAAAATTATAGACCAATATGTTTACTACCAGTGATATATAAGCAGTTCATGTCTATAATAAATTTTATTTTCTTAAAATAAAACCTTTTCTCAGGCCTTTTCTCAGGATTGAGAAAAGGCTAGAAGAAAGCTTAAATGTTGACCAAGCAGGATTCATAAGAAAATTTTCGACTTTGGATAATATTTTTGCCCTAAAGCAACTAATTAATGCTTCAAACCAATATAAATTTCCATTAGTCATAACTTTTGTGGATTTTGAAAAAGCCTTTGACTCAATAAAAACTAAAGAAATACTGAAAATGCAAAGAACAGTAGGAATAGAGAATAGATATATTGAGATCATTGAACATATCTACAAAAGAGCGTCACTAGTTGTAGAGCACAGGAAAAGTCAAATAGCGATAGACGTAAGAAGAGGCACCAGACAGGGCGACATTGTGTCAGCGAAAATATTTATCGCAGTTTTGGAAAGTGCATTGAGAAACCTTGACTGGAAAAACTACGGTATCATGATTGACGGTAGGAGCTTTAGTATAATGAAATTTGTCGACGATATTGTTTTAATAAGTAAGAATGCAGAAGAAGCGGAGATAATGTTACATGAGATGGCAAGGGAAGTGAAAGCTATCGGATTAAAAATGAATATATCGAAAACAAAAATGATGACCGTAAACACTAAGAGCATCGATAAAATTCGAGTAGATAATAGTTATATTGATAAGGTGGATCAGTGCATATTTTTAGGACAAATGATATCACCCACCGGAGACGAAGACATAGAAGTAAGAAGAAGAATAGCTCTAGGGTGGGCTAGTTTCAATAAATATCGGCATCTTTTTAGATCGGAACTACCAACTCACTTAAAAACAAAGTTGTGGTTGAAATGCGTTTTGCCGGTGCTAATGTACGGAGTAGAAACGTGCATCTTATCCAACAAAACTATTCACAAAATGCGAATCACTCAAAGGCAAATGGAAAAAAGCTTGCAGAAAATATCATGGAAAGATAGGAAAACCAACCAATGGGTGAGGAAAGAGTCAGGGCTAGAGGATATTGGCATGATCATGGCGGAGAGAAAATGGAGATGGGCGGGACACTTAGCAAGAAGGGATGACGAGCGATGGTCTACAAAGATGCTGCAGTGGTATCCCAGAGATAAGAAAAGAGGAAGAGGCAGACCCGCGACTACTTGGGATAATGAGATGAGGAAGTGCTGTGGAAATCAGACTTGGCAGAGAGTGGCAACAGATAGCAAGCAATGCAACAGAATGATCACCGTATTCAGTCAAGTTTGCCTCTGCAAACAGTAATCTATCCATTAATAATAATAATATAAAAATAAAATATAAAATAAATAAATAAAATTATAGTAATAATAATATATATAATAGTAATAACAACAGTAGTTTTTTTCGTTTATTGAGCAGTTTTTGTTTAGTTTTTGTTATTATATTATCAAAATATTTTGTACGTATAGCATCATATATTACCTTCATGCCTTATAGGCGCCACGGCTAAAAGCCGATTTGCTCTAAAAAAAAAAAAAAAAAAAAAAAAAAAAAAAAAATATATATATATGTAATAAATTAATTAATGATGTTTATGTAGTATGTATTATCTATTATGTAAATTTTAAAAAAATATAGTAAATTTTGAAGCAATAAATGGCATTCCAATTCCATTATTTGTATCATTAAAGCAAGCGTCTTACTATAAATATGCATTGAATATAAGAAAAGTTGATTTTGGTGAGTTTATAGTTAAAGAGTATGTTTGTTAAAGGATGTTGGATTGAAATAAGACTGTTTTCTACCTACCCGGCCTATTAATTTAAAATATTATAAAATATATCTCTTCCATACTCTAAAACTTCTGCTTGAATCCGGTTGAAATTTTACATGCCTGTTTCAATTGTACTTTAGACAATGTGTAAGAAGTTTTATTAAAATCGTTATACGTTAGAACGGAAGATATCGGTAAAAAAGTTGTTTACTTTATTTTAAACGTTTGTTTCCAGTTTAATAAATTTAGCGATCTTCATCACTTCATAACAGTGTCGGGTCGGTGTTCGTTTTACTAAACAAATATTTAAAAAAGTTGTTTGTCTCATTAAATAGATGAAGTTAGAATTTGTTCTTGGATTAAATACGCAGTATTATAATAATATACCTAATATATTGAAATAAGCGTCAGCACAGATCAATTTTACTTTTAACAAGACCGTGATTATATTTTCGATATTTACAAAACCAAGTGACATTTTGACATATAACAATAATAAACAAGTCAAGTAACATTTTTTCCCGTCTTTTTGAAGCTTACGTTCACGAGAGCGTTGCGCGTGAACGCTTGGGCGGATAACGTTTTCCAACGAACTCAGCCTGGGCATTGGTAAAATGAACATGTGTACCAAATTTCAACTAACGGTGATCTTTTACTCAAGTTATCGTCATTGGTAGATTTCGTGACGGTTTTTGCGTGACGGTTATTTTGTGACGGTGATTTTGGTCGTTTTTTTAGATTCACTCCCGGGCTCCAGAACGTGCCATAAGGAACTTGGTTCCAAAAATAAAAAAATAAAAAATAAAATAAAAGTATAGCGGCGAGGTGGTGGTTATCTACATGGATGAGAGTGAAATGTTTGCATTATCAGGGGGAGATTTATTTCTCCTAGCAACCAGACTAATTGAAGACCAAGCCATTTATCGATCCGGCTGGTCTTGAGCCGCTTCACAATTTACTAAATAAACATGTAAGAACAATATTATCTCAATATGCCCGTCTCAACTGACAAAGCATCGATCTAGAGTTTCATTGTTTTTTGTCTATATCTATGTATAATGTCTAGACATTGTGACATTCCCTCATTTTCCCATCGTCTAAAATTTCTCTTTTATAGATCGCCTTGATATTTATATAAAATTATCAGTACTCATCACTTTGTAGAAGGCAAAATATTAGTTCAGGAGCTCAACGATGAGGGGCTAATAACAACAACTTCCAGCTATTACATTAGTATATTTATCTACGATTGATACGAAATATAAACATTTTATTTCTGTTTAGATGCGTAGAAAGTGATTCTTTACATAGTTGTATTCATTGCGCATGCGCTTTTCTTCTTTTTTCCGCCCTAGTGCGGTAAAAAAGAAAAATTCTTCACCTTAACGCATGATTAGCGAGTATGTTTACGTTTAACAAAACTAATTTGATGTTTGTTTAATTAAAGTAACTGGTTATATCGAGTTTTTAGTGAAAAACAATGAGTGATTTAAGTGATTATGACGAAAATGAGGAGAATAATACACCTCCCGAAATAATTAATTCGGACTGATTAATTAATGTCATCTTTATCAAAAGAGAAATACGAAATTACCCACTGGAAGATTATTAATTTTTTTTCTGTAATCATAGATAAAGTACGGTACGCAACCCGTGCGAAAACAGCATTTTGCTTTTCTCGTGTGGTTACTACCTTCGCTGTCGCTCGGGTGCAAACTCCACGCTCGCATGCAAAATGCTATACTTTCCGAACTAGACGCGTAATGTACTATTTTCTTTTAAAAAAAATTACTTATTAAATTATGTATTTGTGATTTAGGACCACTTACAGGTCCGGCCTGGACCACATATTTGCATCGTGCCCGCACGAACCATCTCGAAACCTCATTTCTGCAATTATCGAGCTAGTACGATAGTACACAGGTAGTAAGATACAACATTTACCTTTGAAAATAAAATTGAGTTTCCTTAATCTTTTTATTGTTTAATTTTTTATGTTTGGATCTAATTTTACTTGAGTTTATAAAAAGCTTAATATAATAACTCGAAAATATAAAGTAATGAAGTGTGCAGTATTAATATACTTTGAATTAAACTAAAACCACATTATATGTGAAGAAATGTTATTTTGAAAATTCTTAGACAGTCTAAAATGGTAAAAAGTCTTGGTTGATCAGTGATCACCTCATTATTTATTGATATATATAATATATATATATATATATATATATATATATATATATATATATATATATATATATATATATATATATATATATATATATATATATATAAAACAAACAAAACTCAGGTTTCGGTCACAAAAATCGTCTTTATGTTACAATCCCGACGTTTCGGTTTTTACTTAAAACCTTCTTCAGGGGCCGTAAAACATCTAAACAATGACTGCAGACAGCAACAAACAATGACATCAGCATCTAACAATGACTCAGTCATTGTTTAGATGTTTTACGGCCCCTGAAGAAGGTTTTAAGTAAAACCCGAAACGTCGGGATTGTAACATAAAGACGATTTTTGTGACCGAAACCTGAGTTTTATTTGTTTTCTGTTTATATTTACGGTCGAGAATTTAGTCATATATATATATATATATATATATATATATATATATATATATATATATATATATATATATATAATATCTAATCTGGTATTTTTATTGAACAAACAACTCTTAAACATTGTCGTCGAAGATTTTTATACTTCCAGCATTTTTTTTGGCTTTTCTAATCAGATTCGATCACAAATTGTGAATTAATTCTGTTCTTATTGAATTGATAAGCCTACGATAGAAGAAAGCTTTTCATACTCACTTCATTAGGCTCTTCTCGTATCTCATTTAAATGAATTTTTCCCGTCTCGTTCTATGTTATTACCTCTGGGATCTGTAAACCGCTAAGAAAACACACGCAGAGTCTAACAAGGTAAAGATAATATCCATTGTGCAAAAAGGTCGTTATAACAAAACCAGAAGAATCCTTTTCTTTATTCTGTTGTTTCTTTCCATCATCTTGGTTTCGTTTATCAAGATGAAGATATAATGACACCGGTAAGAGAGAGACTTAAGAGGGAACATTAGGTGGTTTACAGTTGGAAGACTTTCTTGTCGGGAAGTAAAGAGTAATTAGTGTTAGGTCAAGGAGGTAAAGAGTGGAACGTTGTGATACGTGATGATGTCCTGTACTCTGCTGGCAACCAAACAGTACCTACCATAAGTTCATCTTAACGAGCTTAACAGTGTAATTGCTCGAGCTACAGAAACATGTGAAAGTTTCCTTACTTCCAGTTCATGTTTACCTTCTGGAATTACCTTTCCTTTCCTTTCAGATGAGAGTGAATTAAATAAATTATTGCAAACTGTCAATTAGGTAATTAAGTCCAGCTGGTGTAAACTCTTCTTTAAAAAGCCATTAACTTTTGTTCTGTCAATAGCCAAAAGGAAGTTATTGTAGGTACATTTTGAGCGTATCTTCGTCAGAAACTAGGCACTTAGAAGGAAACTTCTTTAGATTGTTATTCCCTTTATGAAAAAAAACAGAGGGGAGTAACAATCTAAAGGTGTACGGAATGTTCTTCTTTTGACTGTTACTCCCTTTATAGAAACAAAAGTGTGATATTCCTTTGTCCCAGAGTACATCAGACTAAACAGCCCTTTGTCTCAATAGTTATATAGTCTAAGTAATTTATATTCTAAGAAAAACATAGGGAGTAACAATTAAAAGCAAGTACTCGCGAATTAAAGGCACCAATCTAATAAAAATAAAGGCAATATCTAAAAGATGAAGTGCGTTTTTGAAATACTTTTTTTCACTAGAATTGTCATTTCACAACAATTTGTAAAGGCTTGAAGGTGCCCCAGTTGTGTGGGTGGAATATAACCACACTGTAGGGTTGTTCCAACCACCAGTTCCCAATCAGTTTCAAATTAGTCCGCTATCGACGTAATGTGCATGAGCGATCATTGCTCAGTTGGGAATTGATTGGTGATTCCGTTTTATTGGAACGCTCCTGAACCTGAACTCAAACCAAACTGATTGATGTGGTAGGTTTTAGCAATGATATTCGAACAACCTGTTGAGTTGATCGTTTATGTGATTTTGCGTCCCTGTGCCATCAAAGGGGCTCGCACAACAAGGGGTGGGGGGGGGGGGGGGGGCACATTACAAAAATTTCATTTTCTAATGCTAATTAAGCTCGAAAGTTTGAAGTAAAACCTACATACTCATAGAGGATATGACGAAAACACAATGCACACATTTTAGAAATGTTTATTTAATACATGAATTCACGACTTCATTTCGATTTACGCAATTCACAATTTTCGGGCTTACTGTGGTGAGCCAGTTTTAGTAGACTCACGGCACACACGTATTTTTATTGATATAATCCTAAATGCTCTTTTGTTTTAAAAAAACAAATATTAATCTTAGTCCAGTTAACGAAAGAAATATTGCGGAAATAAATCGGATTGTTTCGATATTTGTTTGAAAATGGAATAAGTATCAAAAGTCCATCTTGGAAAATTGGTCTAATTTTTTATTTTTTTCAGAAATATCTAGAAAATGTCATTATATATATGCACAAAAATTCATTATCGCATCCGTACAAAAACATTTTAGTAAGTAAGAAGAGCTGAATCGTAAAGGCATGTATATGTTAAGAGAAAGGAGAATAATAGGCGAGCAAAACCAAAACAATGAAGCTCCAAACTACTAGTCCCTGCCACCGATTCCTGACTGCTCTGACTGGTTCGAAACCAATCCGTGATTCAATCAGAGTCCCTAGTTGGAAACACCGACTAACAGTCAGAGTTTGAGTTTGGGCTTCGTTGGAACGCCCTGTTCCTAATGCGTATCGTCGGACAGTTTCCAACTAGTTTGAAGTGTGGTTGGAACAAACCTTATGATGAGTTAAATTAATATTGTAACTAACAAATAATATTGTAAACTGAAGTAATATAACCTTTCCTAAATATTGAATGAAGAATAAAAAATAAAAATTATTATTGTCAATTATAGCTTCGAAGTAATTAACAATAATAATAAATCGAAATAAAATTATGTCGGTAATTATTATTTTAATGTCGGTAATAATCTGAGTTTATTCGTAACAGATGATTTTCCGGGGTTTCTGTTATGGTTTCACACATGAAGCTTTATTTTGTTTATAGAAACAAAATATTTATGTTTGCCTCTTGATCGCCTGACTTAATGCGTCTTTTGTCGAACACATCATTCCGATTAGTAGTGGAGTCAACAGCCCAGTATGTTGTTTAAATCTATTATCCGGCCGTTTAAAGCCGATGTATATCTAAAAAATGATATCAGAGATCAAACGATAACAGAGCCTTGTACTAGGCAAGCTATAATTTTTATTTACGACGGTTTCAAATGTGCCTTAATCAATAGCTGTAGATCTGGATAGACGCTATGTTAAGAGTTGTTGGGCAGTTACTGAATAGGCAGGCTTAATAGCTCTTATTACCCCTTCTACAAGGCTCGCCGAGTCGCCGCTCCAAGTCTCTTTATATCCTGTCCGTGTTTTAAAAGACAGGTCGCGAGTCTAGAGCTTCGAATGTTCACGTGGAAACGCCGGGCAATCCGCCAAGTAGCTACGTATCAATGTAGGGCAGGTAGAGGCGGGTAATTTCACCTTTTAAGTCTTCTCTCGACTATTTCTTCATTTACATTACTACAATAATCAAGGGTTCTCACAAAACGTGATCTTCATACGGTTTCCGTCAACCCTCCCATTCAAACTAGCCCAAGGAGACTGGACACGGCGAATGAAACGACCTTGAATACTTTCCTGTGAATCGCCCGTTATCTAGACGTGCTATTCTTGTTTCTATATTCTCGGACCCCGAGGGCCGAGATGGAAATCTGTCGATTACAGACGATTCCTTGATTGTTACGAGTCTTATGTGGGTCAGAGGAAAAGCCTCGGAGGTTTCGGACCGGTGCTAACCTCGACCGTATCTCCCGTCATCTGCTCGTCCAATCCTTGCCAACAACAATAGAAAGTCTTGTTTCACATACGGATAAACGTTTCCTCACCTCACTTCCATTCGTACCCGTCCATAGGAAATTGTTTTTGACTTTTTCGAATTTCGTTACTAACGGTTACTCTTTATACTAGAATAATACTGGTAATAGATTTTTTTTTATCTTACCCTTCATGCCGAAGGAAAACATGTTGCAAATTGTGATGCAACTTGTCTTACTAAAAAACAATGAAATTATAAATTGTATTTAACCGTAACTTGCAAAGCTATTTATAATTTGTAATATCACCGCAAAGCTGTACAAATTACAATAATTTAACATTTATTTACAGAATCCTGCAAGAACTCACAACGATGTCAGCTTTTCCTCTTTTTAGGGTTTCGTTGGTAAAACCAAAAAAAAAAACCCTTATAGTTTCGTTCCTGTGTCTGTCTGTCTGTCACTCTGTACGGTTCCAATAACTTTTGAATCAAAAGAGATAAAAACATGAAACTTTCCAGTATTAAAGATCGTTTTGACGCGCACACAGGAAAAATATAGAGAACTCCAAATTATCAGCTGTTCAAATTCAAAATGGCGGATAATTCTCGTCACGCGAAAAAAATATTTTTTTAAAATTTTGAGTGGGGTATCAAATGAAAGGTATTGAAGAGTAGAATACAAATATATATACCACTTATGGATAGTGTTTAATTTACGGCGCCATTTTGTTAAAAAACATCAAAATTATTCGTGTCCCCCCCCCCTAAAATCGTATTTCCGCTAATTCTAAAAATATAGAAAAATATGTAAAATGTGCGGTCTGATGGGCCAATGAAAAAATAAGAATAGCAATTTGATCCGATTAACTGGGAATCCAAGATGGCGGCTACTTCTAGTCACAGGGAAAAAAATATTTTTTTAAAATTTTTTGTGGGGTATCAAATGAAAGGTATTGAAGAGTAGATTACAAATATATATAACACTTGTGGGTAATATTTTATTTTCCGCGCCATTTTGTCAAATAACATACAAATGTTGCCCCCCCCCCCACTTACACTAATTTTATGTTCACGAACGATACCAACGAAACCCTTTTTACGTGAGACTTCACGCCTATCCAATTTATTTAAAGTCTAGTTTAAATTTAATTTAATTTTTTGAAGGGTAATTTTGTCGTCTGATCATCTTCTGCTTGGATCTTCATAGGGGAAACTGGTAGATGCTAATGAAGGGGGTGGTACGGCGTAGGCGTAGGTCCTCCATCGAGCTATAGAGCTTGGTCTTCAGGGGTGTCGGCTCAGGCCAGGTGCAGGAGGGCTCAGGACAGACACGGTGCATATTAGGGTTGGGACATCGATGTTTTCGATACATCGACATCGAAAGACTAAACATCGATTTTAGCCAAAACATCGAAAGAATACGTCGATGTTTTCGACACATCGACATCGGTCCTCCAACCCGACGAGCAAAAAAAAAAAGTCACCGGTTTCAAAAAAATCCCTCGTTTTCGCTCCCGATATTCGTTTTGGCCGTTTTTTGGGGTCCAATCGATCTTTACGATGTTTCAGGCAAACATCGATGTGTTCGAAAAAATGTTTGTCTCATCGAATAGGTGATAATAGAATCTTTTCCCTTCCTGAAATTCCAACTAAATCGGTCAACTTTTACTCAAGTTATCGTCGGAAACGTAAACGTTACACACAGACAGACAGACAGACGAGATGCATATTTCGTTGAATTTGCCCTGGCCGGGTTGGATTATCAATAATTCATGTACATCGCCTTAATATCTACGTTTTTATCATTATTGAAGCGAGCTTCTTTCATTCAACGAAATATGCATCTTGTCTGTCTGTCTGTGTGTAACGTTTACGTGTCCGACGATAACTTGAGTAAAAGTTAACCGATTTAGTTGAAATTTGGTATACATCTTTCTTTCACTAATACTCAGGCTAAGTTCGTTGTACAGCGTGATCCGTCCAAGAGTTCGCGCGCAATGCTCGCGTAAACGTAAGCTTCAAATGTAAAATTGGAATTTCAGGACGGGAAAAAATTCTATCATCATCTATTCAATGAGACGAACATTTTTTCAATTAACATTATTTAGTAAAACCAACAACGACACTGCTATGAATTAATAAAGATCGCTAAAACTATTAAAGCGGACCTAATCGTTTAAAATAGAGAAAACAACCTTTTTACCGATATCTTACGTTCTAACGTAACGATTTTAATAAAACTTTATGTACATCGTCTAAAGTACAATTGACATAAGTATGTAAAATTTCAACTTGATACAAGCAGCAGTATTTGAGTAATGAAGTGATACATTTATAATAATTGTTTAAAAGCTATTACGGGTGGTTAAGATTCTTATAGTCGTGTTGTTTGAAGGTTTGTTTAGGAAGTAAAGCTTTGTACCGAGTACCCCCACTCTACCCCTCACTACCCTCTTCCACTTATCTTCAACTATGACATTCATCATGATTAACTAATTTCAACAATCAGTATTTTATTGCAAATATTATGATCGGTTCAATGATAGAGCCACGCGATGCCTAGTTATAATTTGTACAATGCTTATGAGTCATTACAAACCCAGGGTATCCCATAAGCCTACTTAACATTATATCTGTCTATCAATACAGATTTCTTATTAACGAAATAACTTTTTAATAACTCTTATTATTATACTACATTGTATGAAATTGTAATGCTAATAATTACTTCTATGAGTGGAAGAGGTAATTCGATTATTAGACAACTCATAATCAGTTATCTAATAAATTAAATACTTTTTTTTGGTACCATATCTTCAAACATTATAAATACTAATCGACTCGCATCAAAATCTAGTATCATTTTTACTTTCTCATATAAAGAGAAGGTATAGTGATGGCGACCTAAACCCACAGAAAATGTGCAATTATTATAATTAGCATTAATTTGCTTTTTCTTAAGTAAAGTCAAATTCACTTTTTTGGCAGTAAAAGATGTAATCTTAAGTTTACATTGATTTTTATTTAAAGTCCTGATACACTGCATTAGTAGGTTACTGCTGGCCTTATGCATTAACTACTTCTTACTTTCTCATATAAAGAGAAAGTATTGTCATGGCACCAAAATTCCATTTTAAGATTTTGATGGATTTACTCGTTTTGAAGTCCCCTGAGTCCAAAAAAGTGGTTTTTAAAAAATGTCTGTCTGTCGTCTGTGCAGACGCCTGGAGCCTAAACTACGGGTCCGAAATTTGGCATACATGTCCAGAAAAATTATACCCCGAGGCGAAATCGAGAAATGAATTTTAGCTCCAAATTTGGGGGTGCTACCCCCAAAAACTATGAAAAAAATTATTTCTCGAAAACGGTTCCGACGATTTTAATTAAAATTCAAAAATTTAGTCTATTGAAATACTAATCTAACGATATAAGCCGTTTTCCCGGGAAAAATCTAGTTCCTTAGGAAATAGCTTTAAACGAGGACGGAGAGTGGCCGGGTTCGATTCCCCGCCGAGAAGAAGTTATTTTTATGATAAATTTTGATGAAATGTTCAATAATAATTAGATGTACCTACAAAAACACGAAAACCAATAAATCGAAAACACTGGGCTGAGTAATTATGAACTCATATATGAGAAAGTTTGTCTGTGTTGTCTCGGACCAATTTTATTTTAATTATACAAGTAAGCTGACGATAGGTTGTCCCTCGAAAGTTTTTTCCTTTTTTTTAATTCCCAGAATTGAGACATCTTACATAGTATACATTTGTGAAAAAAACAATTAGTAGTCTAATTAAATATAACGAAAGGCTAATTCACGAAAGTTCTAGTTTAGAACTTATTTTTCTAAATCATTTGAGATATAAAAGAAGAATGACAAAAGATATTTTCTCCCTTGTTAAAAAATGTAAATGGCACTGTGAGTAATGGCAGCATGTGAACCAGGGAATTGTTTCATATGAAACAACTATAATAAGCCTTCATAATCTCTAACCTTAACACCTTACCTTTCTTCAAATCCGGCAAATTATAATTGTAGGAAAAAACCTAATACAATTTCTCATTAAAAAGAAAACCATACTTAGAACCATTATGATCATTATAGCAAGTGCTATCCTGTCTTCTACAGTTCTAAACTTTCATTCTGCTCTGTTTTTTTTACCTGCCTATTTTTTTCGTAGTTTTCTAACCCAGAAACTTTGATAACCAGTTATCAAAGATTTTGATGGGGAAATTAAATTACAAAATCATCTGGAGAGCTTAATTTTGATAATTCAGAGAAGACTCAGTGCTTGTTCCATACATAATTCATTGCACCAAAACTTTTTTTTGTTAGTGTGAGTTGTTTTGGCACCATTGTAGAAAAAAATCTCAAAACAAACTATAATAAGCCTTCATAATATCTAACCTTAACACCTTACCTTTCTTGAAATCCGGCAAATTATAATTGTAGGAAAAAAGCTAATCAATTTCTCATTAAAAAGAAAACGAAACTTAGAACCATTATGATCATTATAGCAAGTGCTATCCTGTCTTCTACAGTTCTAAACTTTCATTTTGCTTTGTTTTTTTTTTACCTCGTTCAGAGAAGACTCAGTGCTTGTTCGACGCATAATTTATTACTTCAAAACTATTTTTTGTTAGAGTGAGCTGTTTTGGCGACATTTAAGAAAAAAACCCTTGAAAAAAATTTGTGGACCTTCCACAAATTTCCTACAATGAAAATTCCTACAAAATCATTAAATTTGGTACACATTCTCTTGGACCGTTGTTTATTAGGTAAATGTGTTTTACCAACATATAATATAATTCTATGAAATTTATAAGGCGAAAACACCAGTTGGTAGGAGACACAGGAGGCGCTACCTCTTAAACAAATGTTTATAAACAGGTATATTATTTGTTAGTGTATAAAAAAAACTAGTGTTTTATACAAACGAAAGTTTAATACTTGTTCTTATACGCAAAGGAACATGTATATTAAAGTTATAACATTTGAACTAGATCAGTACATTTTTGCTCACGTACACATGTAAACGTTAATGAGACAAATGTTGATGATTCTGTCCGTTTGCATATTTTGTAGAATATAAGAATCTCACTACACTTGCTCTAAATAATAATTCCAAATCAAATCATATGAGTAACCTTTCACAATTAATTAAATATTAAATGACACTAAAGGTCGACCAAGAAGTCATGGAAATCTGAGGAGTGCGCTAGTGTTGTTGTTTTGGTGCCATGTATAGTCAGTTTTTATTAAAATAGACCACTGTCAAAAATACAGTATTGTTCTTTTCTTATTAATAATTTTACTTTTGATAACTTCTATATTTTTAGGGTCCGTAGGCAAAACCAAGGACCCTTATATTTTCCTGAGTGTGTCTGTCCGTCCGTCCTCTCGCGTGCTCTCACAGCTACACCTTTCGTCCGATCACTTTGAAATTTGGCATGTATGTGTCTTGTACCTACCCACATATTTTAAAAATATAGCGACTTAAAAAAAATATTTTTCAAAAAAATTAGGGTAAAAAAACTTAAGGGTTAAAAATGTTACATTTTTTTCGACACCGTAAGGGGTATCAAATGAAAGGGTACGTCGAGCTGATTACAAAAATATATAATTCTTTGGATATAACTTTGATAGGGCGAGCGTAGGCAAGTTTGAAGTGGGTGTGAAACGTGTCCCCCCCTTCTATCTCGCTTATGTGAAGTGCAAAAAATCTGAAAAAAATCCTGAACATTCTTCTGAAATATTATCTGAAAATATTATTTTATTTTTTATTGACAAAATACGGTTTTTTATAATTATGGTCTTTTCGATGTATTTATATGGTTGTAGTCCGGTTCAGTGGAAACAAAATACTTTTTCAGAGTGTGTTTTGAGAATATCAGACCCTTAGAATGGTTCAAAGTAAGCTTTTTAGCATTTTCAAAAACACTGTTTATACACTTTACAGTTAAACACTATATAGTGTTGCCTACGGACCCTCGCTGTGTGCTGACTAGCACACACTTGACCTGTTTATTTTAAATATTTTTATGCAACAGGCAACACTGTACCTGATAAGAAATCACAATAATATACGATAATATCTTTATATTATTATTTATTGATTATTCACAGTAATATTCTTTGAATCTAAATCAATTTTTTTCTTTCTTAATCGATTTTTTTTTTCTTCCTCTTTATTTGTTACTTTTTTATTTGTTACTTTCCTTATTTCTAGATTTTAGTTGTTACTTTTTTGTGAATTATTTTTGTACTATTACCTCTCTCGGATTGTTTTTGGCAATTTTCTCTTTGGTAAATTAAATATCCTGGTATTAATAAAAACATGGATAATAACACGAATTCAAAATTAGGAAGAAATTATAAAAATAATGAGTTTCTAAGATAAGTTTTACTGGTTATTTTATTTATAAATTATTTTGATTAATTGTCATGGAGAGCAATCATTTTTATAATAACAAATACATGTTAGGTTTGTCCAACCCCGTTATTTGTAGCGTCCTTTGCATTTGCATCATCCCGTGGATTTGTGGATCGTACAAAGATGGGTTTATTTACTCCCTAGTCTCATCTAGGACAGTCCTTTACTCCTAGTCATGGATCGTTTAGGACAGTTGTGACTATAATTCGTACTGTATAAAAACAAACAAAACAGGAAACCTAACAGATTAGAAACCTTCCTGTTGTTATTCGTGAGATTTGACATAACTGCGCATGTCATACAAACTTGAAATGGTTATTGTCTTAGCACCCGACTGTACTGACTTCGGAAATTCCGACTTTAAGCGAAGCTAAGCTTTCAGTTTCTCCCGTGTTCATGACTTCTTGGTCGACCTTTAACATAAATTATGTTAATAATAATGTATTTTTTTATTTTCACTAACACACAGTTAAATATAGACAATCACAACCAAAATTAATTTCTAGGTCTTTCGGTGGTGACCATGTCATGTTCGATGGGTTTTCCGACGTTTCACGTTCTATACTGGAGGCATCTTCAGGGGTGAAACTGTTGTTCTAAGCGAGGGACGACGTGAACTCCAGCATAGAACAAAAAAAAAACGCTGTAGAAAATACAGAGAACATGACGCGGTCACCACCAGAAGACCAAGAAATGCATAATGACATCAACCGCGGAAGCATTCGCAGTAACACAACAAATGTCGGTGTCAAAGTTTGTCCGACACGTTCATTTCCATGATTTTATTTAGCTTGGCTTGTTTCCAAGGTAGAATTTTTTGATACATTTTTTATCCACTTTACGACTACCTAGAAAGATGATACTTTCACAGATTATCATCGGTGGCTAAATTTACAATTTTTTAAAAGGTGTTTCCTTCAAAATGTTTTAAAACACTTTTTTGATGATGTACTTGCAATATAGGATAGTATTGGAGGTGTTATATTCATAATGACAATACATTTTGTGATATGTATTTAGGTATAATATCCAGAGGTTTGTCATTTTGTTTTTGCTGTTTCTAACACACGATTAGTGTGTTACAGGAAAAGGGACCGCGGGCACTTTTTTCATCTACTCGACGTGATCATTAGGGTGGGTCGAAAAAACTTTTTTTTGGAAATCGAAAAACATGTAGTGATAATGATAAAAACTTGTTACTATGCTAGAAACAAAAGATCCCAAAAGTTGGGCTCATTTGAATAACTGCTAGGTCGCGCCCCGTCGCTTTGAAGTTTGATGTATGTGAAATTCTTATAAAATAGCGATGTTGTGGCATTTCGTATTATTTTTTGGTGTAAAAATATATTATGAGTGTAGTTTTATTGTTTAATATATTTTATAGACATTTAGCGCTTGTGGAAACTACATAGTTTAAATAATTAAGTTGTTTAGTTTAGCCGGCAAGTGATGACATACATAATTTTTTCGAAAAAATTAGCAAAAAATTAAATTCCGCCGAAGCTAAATGCCAAGTTTAGGTAGAAGAAACTTAATATTTTCTTCATTTTTAGTTTATTTCGTAATCGTAATATGTATAGCTTATAAAATAATTTAAAAATTAAATTTAAATTGTGATATTAGTATTTTTTATGAAATTACATATATAGTCATTAAGCGGAAGAAAGCAGTACGGAATAGACTGCCTCAATGCTAAACCACTACCAGTTTACTTAATATTGATATTTTATAGAAAAACTAATAACATATTTTCTACTAATAATTTAAAAGAGTGTATTTTATACCCCCTCCCTCCCCCATTAACGAGAATGGGGGAGGGGGGGGGGGGGGGGAGCCATATTCAGTAAGGTGCCCAAATCTGGTCTCGGATAATTATTTTTTCTGAATAATAATAAGTTAAAATCAGCAAAAACTTCTCTACATTATTCTATTCTGACTATGGTGATCCCTTTTTTATTAATATGAACAAATGTAGTTTTTTTTAAAAAATAGGTCAACAGGGATAATAAATGATTACAACTGCTTCAATACATGCTGGCTATATTTCGACCTTCTCCTTAGGTCATCTTCAAGCCTATAACATAATTGAATACAAGGTATTTACTAATCTCTTACACAGCTGAACAAGGTTCTTATTTCCATTTTTAACAATATTAAAGTTCTATTTACTTTAGACGGTTCCTGAGTAAATCCTATCAATACTTCCATTTCAAGATAAATAACAAATAAAAACTAATACAACTCCCAACTTCCAGTTACAATTCATTACCTACTTGGTAACTTGTCATTAAAAATCTCTACATTATTTAGCTTACCTCTGTATAATATTTTAGGTGAAATATTATGTAAAGGTGGAAAGAAAACGCGCTTATGAAGTACGCTTATGAGTACTGCTAATGAATTCCCAAACTAAATTATAGTACCGTGAACAATACTCTTGTTCCTTACCCTGTCTACTATCTTAATTTTGGCCTTTAGGAATTCTAAAGCAGTGAGCTCTACGTTTATGTAACTAGATTCAGAATTGATAAAAAAAATATTAATTTTAGCTAAGAGCTGCCATAACTTGCAGCTCAATCGCTTATAATGTTATTATTGCTAATAAAATAAGATTGTTTGGACTCCTTACTGTATATTGTATATACCCCTCCCCTTATCTCAATAAGGGGGGAGGGGGTATAAAATACACTCTTTTAAATTATTAGTAGAAAGCATGTTATTAGTTTTCTATAAAATCAAAATAATAAGTAAAATGGTATCGGTTTAGCATTGAGGCTTTCTGTTACGTATACTCCTTGCTTCCACTTAGTGACTATATAAGTAAATTCATAAAAAATATTAATACCACAATTTCAATTAAATTTGTTCATTCCTTTATAAGCTATATTACGATTACGAAATATACTAAAAATAATGAAAATATTTTGTTCCTTTTACCTAAACTTGGAATGTAACTTCGAAAGAATTTTAATTTCGCCGAATTTAATCTACACTCAACGGCAATATTCTCTATTCTTCGTTGGTTCCTTAACAAATTATAGTATTTAATTACATCACCAAATGTTGGTGAATCAATACTTAACTCACTAAATACTTAGAATGAGGACTACTCTGAACAGGACATTCAGCTGATGCTCCAGTATTTCGCAGCATCTTTCTTTCTCAACTTACAACACCTACCATTAAAAAGCTATGGATTTAACTTAATAAAAGTATATTTGTCAACAAGAAAGGTCACAAAACGAAAGAGAATATTAAAAGTTAACACTAGTAACGTATTGTTAATACTGAGTGAGATTATGGCTAATGGTTAGGATAGTAGACAGGGCAAGGAACAAGAGTATGTATTAGCAGTACTCATTTAAGCGCTTTTTCTTTCTACCTGCACATAATATTTCACCTAAAATATTATACAGAGGTAAGCTAAATAATATAGAGAAGTTTTTGCTGATTTTAACTTATTCTTATTCAGAAAAAATAATTATCAGAGACCAGATTTGGGCACCTTACTGAATATGGCTCCCACCCCCCCCCCCCCCCCCCCTCCCCCATTCTCGTTAAGGGGGGAGGGAGGGGGTATGAAATACACTCTTTTATATTATTAGTTGAAAATATGTTATTAGTCTTTCTATAAAATATCAATATTAAGTAAACTGGTAGTGGTTTAGCATTGAGGCAGTCTATTCCGTACTGCTTTCTTCCGCTTAATGACTATATATGTAATTTCATAAAAAATACTAATATCACAATTTAAATTTAATTTTTAAATTATTTTATAAGCTATACATATTACGATTACGAAATAAACTAAAAATGAAGAAAATATTAAGTTTCTTCTACCTAAACTTGGCATTTAGCTTCGGCGGAATTTAATTTTTTCGAAAAAATTATGTATGTCATCACTTACCGGCTAAACTAAACAACTTAATTATTTAAACTATGTAGTTTCCACAAGCGTTAAATGTCTATAAAATATATTAAACAATAAAACTACACTCATAATATATTTTTACACCAAAAAATAATACGAAATGCCACAACATCGCTATTTTATAAGAATTTCACATACATCAAACTTCAAAGCGACGGGGCGCGACCTAGCAGTTATTCAAATGAGCCCAACTTTTGGGATCTTTTGTTTCTAGCATAGTAACAAGTTTTTATCACTACATGTTTTTCGATTTCCAAAAAAAAGTTTTTTCGACCCACCCTAGTGATCATGTATTATCTCTCTGGGGTTCCAGCTCAACTGAGGTCGGTATTTAGACCAGATCAGGCTGAGTTGTGAGTACGCTAACCATTCGACTAAGCCAGTCCCCTTTGTCATTTTACTATGATAATACTATAATAATGTTAACTAACTTAAGTATATTATCGAAACTATCACTGGTATTACAAAGTATCCTAACTTTAGAAATTAATTGATGAGACTAAATGCGCAAGATAAAGCAAAACCCCAATAGAAATTGAAAGGAGTTTTCTTATTAAGTGATTTCCTTTAATTAGTTTTTATTGGAATTTAATTTTTACTTCGTTTTTGTCCAACCGTAATAGAAAATGTTTAATGTAAACTGATATTGACTTAATTCGGTCAAATCAATTGTTAATCAACCTAATATTTTTTTAAAAGTATGTCTCACGCACTAAAACTTTACTATAAATTACGTAATGTGCGAAGACACGTGTTGTGGACAAAACCTCGGCCATCTTTTTAGTAGTCGCTGTTAAAGAATATTGAAAGTGCTTGAGATACACAACACTGTAGCCGAGGGTGATTGAAAGTAAACAGAAACCGGTTGTAAACAAAATAAACAAGCTATTTGTCAACAATCTGTACAACATGTTCTTTTTTAATGTTATTTTTATTTTATTATTATTATTATTTTTTTTTTTTGCCCTTTCTTTTATGTCTCGATCAACATATCATTAGCGTATTATAGAAAGGGGATCGGCCTCTTTACACATCTTTTGATGTGATCATCAGTGACAAAACATGATTCACCTCTTTGGGATTCAAACCATCATCAGATGTCGGCGCTAAGACTTAGGTTTCAGGCTATCTAAGCCCCCCCCCCCCTCACCATCCCATATACGACCCTGAAAGTCTTTCCGGATTCTATCTGAAACCCCTCCCAACCATCACACATTTATCGGATTAGTTTTTCTGGATGAATTTTCGTCTTTAGTTTTTGCTACTCTGTTGGTCAGCAGCGCATTGTGTACATTTAATGAGTAATATTATTCTGGTTTAACCAGGTGATTAGCTGGCTATTATTGGGATACTAGTTGCCACTAATGACACCAAAGATGTTCACGAAAGAGAAGCATGAGGTGTAAGGAGTGGTGGTTGAAAAGGAGCACGTTTTCCTGCCATTTCTGTTAAAATTCAAGTACCACTTGCGAATTGAGTGATTGCTAGGAAGATCTTCATTAAATCTGGTACTAAAGTGGCGTTGCACACTAATAACTAATTGGTTAATGTGATAATCGAACACACAAAATGCTTTCCTGTCTTTAAATTCAGCCATTACACAACACTGACAACAATTGACTTAACAAACAGCTGATACGTACCCAATTCAATGAAAAGAAACTTTATGAGTTTTTCTTTCCAGTGGTACCAACTGAAGTGGTCTTAAAACATATTAATCCAGTAATATTTTCAATCGAAATCAGGAACATCATTTGTAATAACCCTGTACTGAAGTGAGGGTTTGAAGTGATCAGAACAATCATACATTTTTTTGGAAAATGTTGGCGCTAAAAACACAATATTGGCATTAAACAGCACAATACTCATAAACTGTTAAATATATTTGTAATCTACTCTTCAGTAGCTTTAATTTGATATGTGCCATGAGCCCCACTCGAAAATTTTTTAAAAAATACATTTCTGAACACATTTGTGCGAATTGCGCGTGCGCATATTATATTTTGAACTTCTTTATATTTTTCCTACGTGTGAGTAAAAAAGTTGCGCTAGTGTTTAAAATTTCAACTTTCTAGCTTGAACGGTTGTGCGGCGGACAGACAGTCACATCCATCAAAGAAACCCTAAAAATTACAATTATTACTTCAAAAATACAAATATATCAAACGTTTTAAAACATTTGCCTTATTTAAGAATCCCTTTATTTGGATAAGTAGGACATTTTTAAATATTAAAAGTGATTTAATTTTTATAAAATGATATATATTCATTATGAAAAGTAAGTAGAGACTAGAATAGTTTAAAAGTGATGAATTGAAGAGGGAGATTAGTTGTAATATTAGGCTATGCTCTATAAAGCAGAGAGTTTGTTTACCCCGGTGAGGTGCTCAAGCTGAGAAATTCAGCCGACCGAACAGATAGCGCCTCGTAGAAGAACCTTACTTGCTACAAATCATCAACTATACTTGCCATGCTAGAACTCCACTCAGCATATACCACGCTCTTGTTCATTTTAGAATCTACTTGGCGATGCTCTAGTCACTTAGAATATTCCATTGTTTAAGAGTTTTCTTGTCATACCTGACCTTAAAAAGAAAAGTTTACGTGGTTGGTCCTGGTAATTACATATCACTTTATGGAAATGGTTTGTTGTCGCGTCTATTTTCTACCTTAAATTACTCGACTCAGTCAATTTTATCATCGTATAAAATATAAACGTATAGAATTAAAAAAATAATTAAATATTGCACCTTGTTGTTCAAAAAAGTAAAATGCACTTTTTTTTATTTATAAAATTTATATGAGTTGATTAAACAACCTCTTTTTAGACTCTTTATAATTGTTCCGTTGCGTTCTCTCCGTCTGTCACACCTTGAATAACGTTTGAACGGTTTAACGTATATACATGGAACTTTATATGGGTATGGATCTTAAGATGAGTCTTAATAAAGCTAATAAGAAAGCCTTAAAAGTTGGTGTTAACAAGTATTGTTTTCGACCCGTTCTTCAGTTATAACCTAAAATTGAGTTTTCAATAAATAGTTTACATTAACTTTGAAACTTTTTATTACTCAAAAAGAATGGACATCTCTGGGTTGTTTATATATATTTTAATTATACTACCAATACTCTTGTATTCATGGCTATTGAGTACATAAATAAAATGGTAATTTCCGTATACAAAGAAAACACAATCAGGTGGAAGGCATCATTTCACTTGATAAAGCAGCGTACAAGAGGCTGAGAGTTCATCGAATATCAAAGGCTAAATCAGTGGTTGAAGAATAGATATTCAATGCTACTATAATACTCTTGTATTTATGACTCCCAAGTAAGAACTAAAATGGTAATTTCCGTATACAAAGAAAACACAATCAGGAGGAAGACATCATTTCACTTGATAAAGAAGCGTACATGAGGCTGAGAGTTGATCCAATGACAAAGGCTTAATGAGTAGTTGAAGAATGGAGAAGGAAGTGGTAAAGGCCTAGATGGAGGAAGTGGATTGCAAGACGAGTTGTTATGCTTAACGGTGGATCCTTGGCACCTGTCATTGAGTCACTACTTAACCATCATAACGACATCCCACTAAATCACAGCCCTTTACTTTCTACGCTTTTAAACGGATCCGTCACGCAGGCGCAGGCCGTCCCAATCCAAATACAAGCTCGCAACAACTCCTAACTACACACTAGAAGCTAAAAACCACGAAAAAAATTTGCGCCGGAAGGTTATAGTCATGTTATAGTTGAACTCAACAACAGGTTATAATAATAGTTTTTATTTACCGTATCAGTTTTAAGTGTTGTTTCTTCTTCTTTAGCTAATTTTCATTGGAGTAATTTACTAATGTGCCTATTATAGTGCCATATTTCATTTTTTCTTTCATTAATAAATAGAAATATTGTTTTGATTAAAATTGTTTCACTCCCTTTCAAGAAAATAGTGAGAAAGAGAGCTCGTACTTCACAAATTTTTAAGTTCTGCAAAAGCACTAAAAACGTTAGTGTGAACACAGACTCCTCGAAAAAGAAAAGAAAAACTTTCTTTAGCCAGAATTCAGTAATAAATCGTGAATATATATTTCTAAAGAATTTCATTAATGAAAAAGAGTACTGTAATTTATGTTAAAAAATCAAAACAATTTTGACTGATGTAAGAAACGGTGGAAAATTAAATAAATTTACAACCATACGAAATTGGCAGTCTATTTCTCCTTTATTTATTTTTATTTTTTATAACAATAAAGGGAATAATGCAGCTTTTATGAAATTTAAGTTAGCTGTTTTGTTGATTTCAAAAATTAATGTGATTATATCAACGTTAATTTTATACTCCGGGTACGGGGTATAACGAGTAGTATTTTTCTTAAAGAAATGTAATAAATTATAAGTCCTATTCCTATTGAATATTGAAGCTTATTCAATTCAGCTAAATTAAACTATCACAATACTTTTTTCAAACAAAGACCAGCCTCTTTAGTATTCTTTATTATAAGTTTTAGTCTTAGCCTAGCAGAGTTCAAAATAATTGTTCTATGAAAAATGTAATATTTTCCAGACTGATTCGTGTTATTTTTAGGTACCTGTAAATATTTTTGTTATCACAAGTTTAGATTGTACAAATTATAAGAATTAATATTGACTCCACTCTTCATTTCCAATCCAAGTCTTGGAAAATGAACAAGTAGTTCCCTTTTCTTGCTTCCTACAAATGCTTAAATGTTACCTTTATACAGAAAAAAATGATTCACTACATTTTACAATTTATTTATTAATTACTATTATACAGATAAATACCAAAAAGTAACGCATAACATACTATTCAGTAAACCCATACAAAGTTCACGAGTTATAAGTTATAACCTTCTCTTGTTGTTGAGGTTCAATTGTAACCTATTATCTAGGATTGTAACCTCCCGGCGCAAAACTTTTTCGTGGTATTTAGCTTCTAGTAACTACACCGCTCCTAATGTTTTTCTTAATACACCTTCAAACGGAAAACCGACGTGTAATTTAGCACGGTGGATCGGTAAGACCCAACATTGTCGTCTTGTTCTCCATTATCTCCGTAATAGAGAAACTGACTCCGGCAAATTTCACGCAGAGGAAAATTCTGACAAGTTCACTATATAATAAAAGGAGAGGTTTGTTTTAGTATTTCCGCCAGACTCGGCAAGCAATGTAATTTCTTATGTCTAAGGATATTTCCTTCGAGGGAACATCTCAACTAAAAACTCACTCTAATAAATTAAATCATTTTTTCATTTGCTTAAATCATCGTGGAATAAATAAATCAATAAATAAATGCAGTTAATCGTATTGACTGAGATTTTATATTAGGTTAGTTCCAACCACACTTCAAACTGGTTTGGAACTGTCCGACGCATGCGCATCGTACCACATTTGAACGTTTTTTGCTAATGCACATGCGTCGTACAGTTTGAAACTAGTTTGAGGTGTGGTTGGAACAAACCTATTGTTTATTCATAATTAAGGTAAACAAGTAAAGGTAGTAAATAACTAACACTATTACTACTTCAATTAGTCAGTATATTGCCATTTGCCATAAATCATAAATCAAATACAGGCTGGTATCGACTATACAGCTATCGTCTGTGTACTGATAATTTTTACAAATCAAGCTTGGTGTAACGACTATACTGGGTGTGGTACCAACCACCTCTCACACACTATAATAATTATAGTGTCTGAGAGGTGGTTAGCACTTGGTACCTCTCACACACTACCCTCATAATCCCTTACAAATTTAATCCCTAACTAGAATAATCCCTTCCCTCCCCCGGTACTCCTAATTTCATACATACTAAGCTTGATTTGTAAAAATGATGAGTACACGGACCATGACTGTATAGTCAATCCCAGTCTTTATTCCACTAATAGTTTACCACATTATACTGATTAATTCACCTAGTGATAGTGTTTTTAATTTACTAATTTTTCTTGTTTACCTTTAATAAATTTATTGGACATGAATTAATGCATTTAAATTGTTATATAAATCCACAATTATCATTTAAATCACCCTGAGTAGTGGATGATGTGATTAGAAAATTATAATATCAAAATAAAATAAGTCGCTTTTTATGTTGTACTCCAAATATTGGAAGATATTTGTTTATTTCAGAGAGTAATGAATGAGGGGCAAACAATATATAAATGCTGTTGCGGGAGAGGATACTTGAGGTGTGGGTAGCTATTCTATTAAAAGAATTATTCCATGCTAAATAGAGGGAGGTAATCAATACCAATCTTTGGTTCTTGGTTTTCCTGCTGGGCAGCACATTAGTTCAATTGAAACGGGTGCTGCCATCTGTGAGCGAACCGTACAACCAGTCTTACATTCCTGTTTTTATCACATCATGATTCTATTTTCTTATTTGTAAATATCATTTTTAGATAGTAAAATATTTATTGAACACTTAATAAACTATGAACCTTTCGAAAAGATTCATTTGCTATAAACAAGAGTCACTAAAACTGGCAAGGCATTCACTTAATTTTAATTTGACTCTGAGTGGTAGCCATCTGATATAGCTAATATTATAGGATGGCCTAATCTTATGGGCTAAACTTCGTAGACAGATTATGTGGCTCAGACGGAACAAAAATTATCATTGTGTCCAATTCTAAATCTGTTTGGAGTTGCATCACATTTTGTTTTTGGTCACTTCCTCTCCCAGCATTGAGAGATATAAATTAATAATTGCTTAAGTGAGGTAGCGTCCATTTGTTTCTTTATTTGTCCCAGTTTAAACTTATTAATTTCTTAAAGTCGATATTTTTCTTCTAAATTTACAAGTAAACTATCGTGGGTTTTATAAATCTCGAAATATTTCTATATTTTATTCATATTAAAACTTACTAAAATGAGATGTGTAGGCCAAATAGAAAACCTTTACATCCTTTTTCATTTCTATTTCAAATAAAAGTTAAGTTTATGGACTTTATACATTTTATCATCAATTCTTTAAGACTTGATAAAAATAAAAGTATAAATCCCAATAATAAATTATTAGTTTATTTTTATTTATATTATAGGCTAGAGGTAGGAAGTTAGTGTTGGCGTTTTGTGAAATCCCACACAATGCTATTTGTATGCTCTTTTCTGAATTTGAGAGTTCTATAAATCAAGAAGTTTTATTTATTTATTCTTTATTATTTGAATTGTCTGGTTAACCGTACGTAAAGTAGGAATAGTTTCGGATTTTATTAGATTTATATAGTTGGTTAGCTACGGATATTTTAGTTGTTAAATAGCGTTGATATTGGTAAAAATTGATTTTTCATCTGAGATTTTGTAAAAATTGTCACGTTGAAATAAAATTAACGATTTTTTTTTTGTCTCGAATGACTACGGATTATGACCGTAGTCATTCGAGACAAAAAATATTTATTTAAGCAAGAAAACTTATTTTCTAAACTTCCTTTTTTTTATATTTTATTTTTTTGACATCTCTGTCAAGAATATATTTGAATTTAATAATTTATTTCTCATAAAAATTTATGATTTTTATTATTCAAATACTTGTGACTAATTTTTAAATTTTATTCTTTTGGTTAGGACCGTATATTAGCACTTAGCATATTATATTTAAAAAAAAAACGGTTGGACATTTAAAAAAAGAAAAAAAATCACCTATACTATTACTATAATAATTATACTAAATTTGAATACCTTAGTAGCTAATATTATTTACTAATTAATTGTTAAAAATTTACGTAGTTGAAAGAGCACAGTGTGTCCTTCATTTCAGTCTTGTGATTTTACAAGTATGTGTGTTTGTCCATCGATAACTGGCGTAAATGTAGACCGATTTAAAAGAAATTCGGCATGCAGGTGCAGTTCAGCATTTTTGACAACCGTATAATTTTTGGAAATGTCAAACTTAAAATTTTTAAGATGGCGGCCAATATGTTAAATGCCTAAACAAAACATTTTCAGTCACTATGACATCTTATATATCAATTTAATGGTCTTGGAGTGCAGAAAAAGAATATACATACATACACACACACACACACACACACACACACACATATATATATATATATATATATATATATATATATATATATATATATATATATATATACTATAAAGCCGCATAGCTAACTGACTCACTCACTGACGTTAATGTTCACCCACAATTGGTCCATATTGTGACCAAAAATAATTATAAAAAGTTTACTTTTCCCACTCCTTTCCCCCCTAAAAAAAATTAAAATGTCCGACTTGATTTTTTAGCTGTTTTGGGGCTTATTGCAGCTAAACGGTGAGCCATATTGGAAAACGGATAGCACCAGCGGTAATTGATTTTAAAAGATCTACAACTTTGGTTCTATGACTTTTTGTCGTACCTTTATCGGTTGTACCCTAAATAGTGATAATTTTGGATTTTTTTTTTTTTGTTTTCATTGTTTCAATTTGTTTACTTTGAATGATTTTTTACAATTGTAGACCGATTTTATTTCTGATTGGGGCGCTTAAATCTCACACTAATGATCTTTAAATTGAGTATATTATATTTCATTAGTTCATCCTATTTGCTGAGAACATGAGAGTACACTTTTTCTTGTGTGCCGTGTCACGTGACCACTTTTTTGGTTTTTAATATTGTGGCGTATATCATTTGAAGGGGGATGAAACGCTTATAGAGAACTACAGGCCTATTAATTTACTAGGTGTAATATATAAAATATTTATGAGTGTAGTGACTCGTAGGATCGAGAGGAAAATGATAGTATCGATCAGGTTGGATTTAAAAGAAATTTCAGTACTAATGATGGCATCTTAGTTGTTCAGCAAATCATGGAAAAAGCAAGGGAATATCAAATACCATTAGCAATATTATTTATCGACTATAAAAAAGCATTTGACAGCATATTTACGGAGAATATTTTTGAAATGCTGAGGGCGAATGAAATAGAGGAAAAATATATAAATCTAATTAAATTCATCTATAAAGGAGCAAAAATAAAAATTAGAATAGGGAAGGAAGAGAGGGAAATCCTCATAGAAAGAGGTTTACGTCAAGGCGATGTGCCATCGGCAAAATTTTTCATAGGAGTCATCGAACGTCTGTTTAAGAAGCTTAACTGGGAAAACAGAGGAATAAATATAAATGGTGAAAGACTACAATGCATGAAATTTGCGGATGATATAGCTCTTATCGGGAATTCTGTAGATGAGGTTCAAGAAATGGTTACTGAATTGGAAAGGGAAGGAAAGAAAGTCGGACTAGAAATAAATGTGGATAAAACTAAACTAATTAAAATTAATTGTAACGGAAGAAAGCAACGGATTGTCATAAAAAGAGAAAAAGTAGAAGAGGTAGAAGAATTTATATACCTGGGGAGATTAATAGCTAAGAATGATAGCACAATGAGAGAGGTCAACAGACGAGTTGCTATCGGTTGGCGATCATACTATAAAAATAAAGTAATATTTAAATCCAGTATAGATATACAACAGAAATGTAAGCTATGGAGAAGTACAGTCCTGCCAACTATCACTTATGGATGCGAAACGTGGGTTTTAAATAGAAGGATACTGAACAAGCTCAGAGTAACGGTGAGATCCATGGAGAGGAGCATGATAGGGGTAACAAGAAAGGATAGGAAAAGCAACGAATGGGTAAGAAAAAGGACTGGATTAGAGGATATAGGCAGGGTTGTATTGCTGAGAAAGTGGACATGGGCGGGACACACGGTAAGAACCAAAGATGGAAGATGGTCGAAGAAAGTACTAGAATGGTGGTCAGTAAACAAAAAGAGAAAAAAAGGAAGGCCTACAAGTAAATTGGATGATGTAATGAAAAGAGTATGTGGAGGAGCTACGTGGAAAAGGGTTGCGGAAGACAGAAGGATGTGGAGAAGAATGGGAGAAATATATGAAGAAGTATGGCTTCCAATATAAAAAGAAAAAAAAAAAAAAAAAAAAATGAACTTAGCCTAAAGGCAACCACAGCAATGTGCTGACTTGTATCAATAATCAATATATTATACAATAAATGGTTATTATTATTATTATTATTATATCATTTGAAAGGCCTTGATTTGTACAATAAAGCTATTATATTTATTTATTTTTTAAAAATGTTGTACACGTACTTTTGTACCGATTTTTAATTTTGTTGAAGGTTAAAGGGTTTGAATAATTTTTGTTATTAGGTTATTTCATTTATATTTGTTTATTAGTTAAATTAATGCTCTTTTGTATTGTTTTTTTTTTTTTTTAATATAATTTTGGTACCTTAGGCTTTAGAGTACAGAGGTACAAATGTCAAAGTTAATCTTTTATCATATGATGTATATTGTTGAAAAGCTCTTGAATAGTGGATTAATTTTCGTTATGTTCTATTTTGGGGTATTTTTAGTTTTGAGGGGGGTAAAATTGAAAAAACTGTTTATAAAGCGGTTTTTACTATTTTTTTTTTTTTTTTCTTTTTTATCAAATTTATTATATGTGCGTCAACAGTTGGAAAATGTTGAGGGCTTTGTTTCTCCGAAAAATCTTGGTTAGTACCAAAGTTATTAAATATTTACTGGAACAGTGCCGCGCCGTAAAAAGAGACAGAGACGGGAATATGTCCGATTTTCCCATCCCCTCTCGTTGCTCCTGTTACCCAACCTTACTCAATCCCCTCTACAACTCCACAGCCTAAGATACTAACTCACTTTCTTACTTTTGCACTGTTTTATGCAAATGATAACTGTATAATTAACCCACTTGGCTACAATACCTCACAACCTCCTACAACATTACCAGATCTTACAATTACCTGGCATATATCTACCTGGCCACCACGACGGGCAAAGGCTGGCCGCAGGCCAGCCGAGACCGGCGAGTCTATACACTATAAAGCCGCATGGCTAACTGACTCACTCACTCACTCACTCACTGACATTAATGTTTAGCCACTTCCAGAAGAGCTAGAGACTTGAGGATTGCGTTATTCGACGCACAATGTCCATATTGTGAACCAAAATAATTATAAAAAGTTCACTTTTCCCCCTCCTTCCCCCCCTAAAAAAATAAAAATGGCCGACTAAATTTTTAAGCTGTTTTTGGGCTTATTGCTGCTAAACGGTAATTCTTATTGGAAAACGGATAGCACCAGCGGTAACTGATTTTAAAAGATCTACAACTTTGGTTCTATGAATTTTTTTGTATCTCTATCGGTTGTACCCTAAATGCGGATAACTTTGGATTTTTTTTTATTTTATTTATTTCTATTTTTGACTTTGAATGGCCATATCTTTTACAATTGTTGACTGATTTTATTTCTGATTGGGGCGCTTAAATCTCACAGTAAAGCTCTTTAAATTGAGTATATTATATTTCATTAGTTCATGCTATTTGCTGAGAACATAAGAGTACACTTTTCTTTTGTGCCGTGTCACGTGACCACTTTTTTTGGTTTTTAATATTGTGTCGTATATCATTTGAAAGGCCATGATTTGTACATTAAACCATTTTTATTTGTTTATTTTTTAAAAATTTTGTACACGTACTTTTGTACCGATTTATAATTTTCTTGTAGGTGAAAGGGTTTAAATAATTATTTGCTATTAGGTCTTTTTATTTAAATTTATTTATTATGTAGTTAAATTAATGCCCTTTTGTATTGTTTGTTTTCTTTTAAAATATAATTTTGGTACCTTAGAGTACAGGGGTACAAATGTTAAAGTTAATCTTTTATAATATGATGTATATCGTTGAAAAGCTCTTAAATAGCAGATTAATTTTTGTAATGTTCTATTTTGTGTTATTTTTAGTTTTGAGGGGGGTAAAATTGAAAAAACTTTTTATATAGCGGTTTTTACGATTTGGTTGCTGTGTATTTGTTTATAAAATTATGTCCGACCTTCCCATCCCCTCCCGTCACTCCTGTCATCCCACATTACTCAATCCCTTCTATTACTCCACAGTCAATCGCTTTCTTACTTTGCACTGTTAGTTTACTAAGTCATTTTTAGACTGCGAATAATTATAACTTTATTATTAACCCACCTCCTAAAACATTACCAGATCTTACAAGTACCAACTACTATACAAGTGCCTGGCCACTCGACGGGCAAAGGCTGGCGAGTATATATATATATATATATATATATATATATATATATATATATATATATATATATATATATATATATATATATATATATATATATATATATATATATATAAATATATATATGTGTATATTTATATTTATATATATATATATATATATATATATATATATATATATATATATATATATATATATATATATATATATATATATATATATATATATATATATAAAAGAAGAATATATCTTCAAGATGGCGACAATATAACGAACTACTAACGTTTTATTCAGATTGACTATATTATTTACACTATGACTACATATGACATTATTTCCAAAATGACCGAAAACACTAAAATTAAAGTTTTTTGAGCCATTTGTCATGTATATCAAATCAAAGATCTTTGAGAGGAGGTAATGATTATTATTCCCTCGTACATCTTAAATACGCGAGTTCGGAATGCAACCCACCTCTAGTTATGAAGTGTTGAATAGGTGGTTGCTGAACGAGCGAAGTGAGTTCTTCATTTTAAAAGTTTGTGTACGGCTCTGTTGACACGAGGATAGGCAGATCTGGTCTCGAGCTACCTCACGACTAGGAGACTAGGTGACTGAGCGAGTCGTCATCTTGACACAACCACGACTCAAGTTACCCGTACATCTACATTGTCTCAGGTTTGATTTGAAATTAAATTTAGTTTTCACAGGCAATAGGTGGAGTAAATACCCTGTACTACATGAAACAAGCTACGTCTGGTATGCAACTGAGAGACTGCGAGTCTAGCAGACCGGCATGCAATGTCACTTGATTTCTGAGTTGCGGCGTCTCTGAGTCGTCGCCACTCGAGTATCTCCCTTTGCATTTGTAGTCTCTTTTTTTTTTTTTTTTTTTTTTTTCTTTTTTTTAAGAATTTTATTATAATATCATACAAAAAAAAGATACATATCAACGTGTTTATTCTTCCCACCACTAGAGGGTAAGCCCTGAGCTGTGGTGAGAGTCTCCTTCTGTTCTTAGTTTATGTATAATACATCACGTCATACAAGTAGTAAAAAAATAATCAATAATTTTTTTTTCTTCTTTGGGAATAATAATAATAATAAAAAAAATAATAATAAATAAATAAATAAAAATAATAATAATAATAAAAAAAGAAAAATAAAATAAAAAATAAAATAATAATATATGAATACAATAAGATAGAATTAAAATATAATAACAGAAATATATAGGACTGTAAATGAAAGGACTATTTATAGATATTTTTAAAGAAGACAATTGATTAAGAATTAAATGAAAAGCTTGAGGCCATGTGGAGAGTTAGGTAATGCTTGAGTGCAGAGTGGTTGTTTAAGATTGGTTGTTTTTTGGTTTTGCTATTGAGAGAACAGTTTTGTTTTGAGTAATGTAGCAAAATTAGGTTTGTCGAAGTCATTCTGTAATGAAGGGGTTAGTCTGTTGTAGCAGTTGGCTGCTTGATAACACCAGTGTCTCTGTGCAGCAGAAGTCCGGCAGAAAGGTATTTTGAACAGTTGTCTAGTTTGCTGTCTGGTATGTTGGTTGTGTTCTACCCTCTCTAGTTTATGTTTGCTTCTGTGCAGTCTTGTCAGGCAAAGATATTCATATAATTGGTTAATGTTCATTACCTTTATCTGTTTAAAAAGTGGCTGTGAGTGTTCTGTTCTAGATTTGTTTGTTATGGTTCTAAGTATTGCTTTTTGTTGGATAATCGCTGGTGTTTTGGCTGTGTCAGTGGCAGATCCCCATGCTATTAGTCCGTATCTTATGATAGAGTCAGTAAGTCCAAAGTACAGCATTCTCAAGTCTGTCTCGGAAACGTCTCTCGTGTCTCGGACGTCTTAGTCTTAGGAAAATATATCGTTGCTTCTTAAGTTTATTTACTAAGTTGCCAATATGTTGTTTCCAGGTAAGATGGCCGTCTATTGTTATCCCTAAGTATTTAGTATATGCAGATTTTAGTACGTCAGGGCAGCTACACTGGAGAGGGTAGAATTGCTGGCAGAGTCTATTGTGTATTTTTATTCGGTCCGAGGTCGGTTGTCCAGCGGCGTTAAGTGAGAAGGATAGGTACGTCGTTTTCTTAATGTTTAAAGTCAGGTCGTTCTCATCTAACCAATTTTTAATGTTTTTTAAGTCTTTTTCAGCATTGTTACATACCTCCTGCCACCCGTCCGCCGCACAAAGCAGAGCCGTATCATCAGCAAATCCAATGATCTGTCCTGTCAGTGGAATATTATATAAATCATTAATGAAAATATTAAACAATATCGGTCCTAATGTTGTTCCTTGTGGTATTGAGTAGTCTGATGAGAACTGTTTACTGATAATGTTATTTAGTCGCACTGATGACGGTCTTAGTTTTAAGTAGCTGGTTTTAATCCAAGAGAGAAGTTTACCTGTCAGTCCGATGTTCTTTAGTTTGTCAATAAGTTTACTATGGTTCACTGAATCAAATGCTTTGGCTAAGTCTAGAAATATTACGATTGGTTTTTTGCTGTTGTCAAGTTTGTTAATCAGAAAGTCGTGTAGTTGAACTATGGCGTCGTCGGTTGATTTATCTTTCCTGAATCCAAACTGGCAATTAGAGACCAAACTATATTTCTCTAGATAATCGACAAGGTGGTGTCTAACTATATTTTTCATAAATCTTAGCTACGTTTGAAATCATAGATATCGGTCTATAATTAGCTGGTAGTTGTCGGTCACCTGCTTTGTAAATGGGAGTTATAAGTGCAGTCTTCATGATGTCAGGGAACTGTCCGTGTGTGAGGCTAAGTTTTATCAGGTAAGTCAATGGTTTTAGCAAGTGTTCTAAGTTTGTTTTAATCATCTGTACTGTAATATTGTCATGTCCTGGTCCAGAACCTCCTCTTAGTTCCGACACTGCTTTAGCCACCTCTTTCTCTGTTATATGAGGTATGTCCAAGCTCACGCGTTGTATTTTGTTTGTGTATTGTCTTATGTCTAGTCCGGTTTTGTCTATTTTGTCTGCCATGAGTTTCCCTATAGTAGTAAAGTACTGTCCAAGTAAATTTGCTCCTTCAGCCGGGTTTTGTTTTACATCGATTATATCATTCTCGTTTACTTTTAGTTTGTTTATTATTGACTGTGGTCTTATGTTTGTGTTGTCGTTTAAGCTTCCGACAATTTCCCATATTTTCTTTATCTTATTGTCAGCTTTGTTTATTTTGTCCACGATATGTCGTTTCTTAGCTTTGTTAATGAGTCTAGATAGATGTTTAGAGTATTTGTCGAAGTAAGTCTTCAGTCTGGTGTTAAAAGGCTGTTTTTTAAGTTTCCGTGATAGTCTTTCTCTTGTTCGTAAAGACAGCATTAGTCCATTAGTCATCCAGTCTTTTAGTTTCTTGTATTTACGTCTCGGTGGAGAGTGTACTATTATTTCTGTGGATGTGTTGATATGAGTTTGGAATAAGTCAATAATAATTGCGTGGCTTTGTTGACTTTAGTTGTTTGTAGTATTGTCTTGCAGGTTTCCTGTTTCAGTCGTTCAGTAAGTCGTCTGTGATTAAGTTTGTGTTGTGTCCAGCCGTCTTGGTTGACATATTTAGGTTTGTTGTTATCTAGTTTTATTTTAGCCAGTATGGAGTAATGGTCTGTTATGTGAGTTTTAAGTATTTTTGTCTCTACTCGAGAGAGTAGTGAGTCAGATACAGCAAAGTGGTCGATGGTTGAGCTTGTAGTTGCAGTTACTCGGGTAGGTTCTGTTATTAGTCGTATGTACCTGTATTCTGTTAGAGTGTCAATGTAGAGTGATTCCAGTGTGTCTTGAGTGCGTCCCCCAGTAGTGTCTAAGTTAATATTTATGTCACCTATTATTATACCCGGGTTCATGGATGTTTCTCGTAGTAGTGTGTCTAATTCGTCTATAAATGTTTTTCTGTTTCCCCTAGGGGATCTGTAGATAGCTGTTAAAGTCAATGTTTTGGTATCTTTAAATGTTATCTGTAAGCAGTTAGTATGAGTTATTTCTAATTCCCGTATGTGTATGTGGTATCGTGTAAACAGTCGGGTTTTAATGTATATTGGTATGTATCTTGGATGTAATCTTGGTCCTACGGTGTCTCCTAGTCGCGTGAAGATTTGCGTATCCCCGTGTAAATAGGGCCTAACAACGATAACTTATGGGCGTAACAATTGACGGATCTGAACAAATTAATTTGGCACACAATTGCATCTCAGCATTTGTGACAACTACATTCTTGGCCAGTATTTGAAAAACAAATACGAAAGAAATGCGGGTGTTGGAAAAACGTTAAGGCTTATACAGCATGTCACTGGTAATTTTAAAACTCTTTCAGGTAGATTAATGATATGTAAGTTTCTCATGAAAAAAATATTCTCGGTTGCCATATCAAGAAGAAATGAAGCATATGATATAAGACCAAAATGAAAATATTTCTAGGCGAGTTCTTTATAAGTTGCATCACTGGTAATCATGGACTAATAAATACATTACTTAAATAAAATTCGTCGAAACCACTTTCGAGGCATAATCTTCTCAAGTTATTTCAGATATTTTGGACTTGTGTAAATTCATCAACTCAAAATTGAATTGTTGTACCATCAATATACAGCATTCCTATATGAGAAAGTAAAAATGAACTTAACACAATGAATCAAACCAATGTAAGACATGAAAGCAATTGAACTGTACATAGAATATGATAAGAGAATATGTTACAAATACTTTATGTTAAGCAAAAGAATGTAATGCGCAGGCTTGTTATAACTGTTTGTCATTGAATATAGTAAACGAGTTGTTTGTTCGAAGCAAATAAGCTAGCGTTGACTACTCATTACTATTCAAGACAGTGGGCATAAACAATAAAGTTCTTAAAGCTAAAATAAATGCACAGTGTTTCTATTACCTCTTCTAATTTATACACTGTTGTTTTCATTATAATGATTTATTTATTGTAATAAAATATTGGCATTGTTAAATAAAAACGGAGATTGACCTGGCTTAAGGTATCTAGGTGTGGAGGTGGAAAAAAAAACTATTAAATAATAAAGAACTTAATAAATCTAGGTTTCCGGTGACTAGAAAAATGTGAGATCCCTTGATTGGCTTGTATAAATCAAGGGGTGACATTCTTCAAGACTTCACCTGAAATTTTAATAATTAACCCGATTAACTAATTTTACGAATCAGAGAATAGGTGATTCCTTACTCCCCTTATAAAAAACAGAAGGGAGTAGTAATCTAAAGAAGGTAGGAATGTTCTTCTTTAGACAGTTACTCCCCCCATAAAAACACAAGTGTGATATTCCTTTGTCCCAAAGTACATTCGAGTAAACATTCCTTTGTCTTAATAGTTATTTTGGAATTAGGAATGTATAAATAATTATATCCATTTATATTCTAAAAAAAAGTTAAAGCATGTTCCATGCTAAAAAAATAAATAACATAAAAAATACCCTTTTTTATCCATATCATGGAAAAACATTAAATCATGGATATTTGTTTGGGCATTGGATCCACATATCGACATGTCAATGTTTTTCCATAAAGAGAAGAATATCCTTATACATTTGTCTGATTCATTTAGTAAATGGATCGTAAGGTGTGAAATTATGAAACATTAATCCATTTTGGTTACCATTTGGTCCGATAGGAGCTCTGATATCATTTTATAGAAGTAACTAGACATCCTTGCTGTCCTAAAATCCTATTTAAAGCACGGTCGAAACCCGTTTATTTATCATTATTCGTTGGAATATTTTGGAAACTGTTTGATTATTTTTTTTCTAATTTACTATAATAATTAGGGTCCGTAGGCAAAACCAAGGACCCTTTTCCTGAGTGTGTCTGTCCGTCCGTCCTGTCGCGTGCTCTCACGGCTACACCTTTCGTCCAATCACTTTGAAATTTGGCATGTATTGTATGTGTCTTGTACCTACCCACATAATTAGGGTAAAACAACTTAAGGGTTACATTTTTTTTTTTTTTCGACGTCGTGAGGGGTATAATATGAAAGGGTACGTCGAGCTGATTACAAAAATATATAATTCTTTGGATATAACTTTGATAGGGCGAGCGTAGGCAAGTTTGAAGTGAGTGTGAAACGTGTCCCCCTCCCCCTCTATCTCGCTTATGTGAAGTGCAAAAAATCAAAACATTCCTCAACATTCTGCGACCAAAAGTAAAGATACCACTTTTTGGAAATTTCGAAAAAAATATTATTTTATTTTTTATTGACAAAATACGTTTTTTATAATTATGGTCTTTTCGATGTATTTATATGGTTGTAGTCCGGTTCAGTGGCAAAAAAATACTTTATCAGAGTGTGTTTTGAGAATATCAGACCCTTATAATAGTTCAAAGGAAGCTTTTTAGCATTTTAAAAAAACACTGTTTATACATTTTACAGTTAAACACTGCATAGGCCTACGGACCACACTGTGCATTAACAAAAAACGTTCAAATGTGGTCCGATGCACATGCGTCGGACAGTTCCAAACCAGTTTGAAGTGTGGTTGGAACAAACCTATTATAAATTAATGATCAAATCAAGTAAATGTGAAAAATCGCCGATGTCTCTATCGAATTTTGTAGCAATGCTTTTTGAAGCATGACTCAAATATAGAATAAAATTACTTACTTTTGTGGTGTAAGTGAGACATAACTTGTTAATTTTGATTTAAAGAAGTTTTATAATAAGTTAATTTCGATTAAATCAAATTCAATAGGTAGAAAGGACAAAAAATAATACTAAAGTATTAAGTTAAAATATAATTATTATGTTTATTTTGTAAAATAGATTTCGTCTTAATGGTCTTCAACGTTCGTTTTAATATCTTCTTCCATCTGAAAAAAAAAGAAAAATAATATGAAATTAACAGTAAATATTTGTAAAATATAATAGTAGAAATCTGTTGAAATATCTGTTCACGATGAGTGATAATAATTATTCAATGTTTTTTCGGTCCTAGCCTAATAATAAGTTCTAAACACATCTTTATATTTTGTGTTACCTGATCCTTCTATACCCATCCCCCCGTGATTTATATAGGGTTTATATATTTATATGTATATGGTTATTATATAAAGAGGAGCCCTTTTCTAGTAGTAGTAGTTATTTCCTACTAGAACGGGTAGGACGAACCTTGCAATTAGGCCATCTTTTAGGCTCATTTTATGCCCCGTGGTGGAGAGTTCCAGCTACTTCACACATCACACCTTTGTACATTGTACCGCCGAAGCGAGTATGGTGTGGTCATTAGCCATTAGTAAGCTATATAAGCGTGCGTCAAAGCGTGGGGGAAGAGTGCTCCATAGGGGGTGTCCCTCGCCCTGCTCCATCCTCGAACCATAGATAAAAATGACATCATCATGACACGGATCGGACCCACATCAAAGAGTGCGGGAAGAGTGCTCCATAGGGGAATCCTTTTCTTAGTATTAATTTCCTAATCAGTCCTTTTTACTGACCCTCTATCCCTCCCTCCTCCCTTAGAGATCAAATACCAGAATATCCCTTCTTGGCAGAAATCAATATTATTTTAGAAGTTATCATATCATACCGAACACAATTTTAATATTTTACCGTTTCATAAAAGTGGTGATAATTATGTTAGTGTATCACATACTTATATATGAGCGCCATCTTAAATCAAAATGGCCGATTGAATACCCCTTTCATAAAAGGAAGCTAACTTCCAAATTTTAAAGTTCTATTACAATTAGTTCCCGAGATATTGTCCTAACGATTTTTTAATATAAATGGTTGCCATTTAAAATGGCGAATAAAAGGAACCTCCCTAAAAATTTTCATAGTCATAGAAGTAGGTCAGTTAGTAAAATTTGGATTCCATATTTATAGAATGTTTTAGAAATATGTTGTATAGATTCAATTTGTGTGAGTTAGGCACTCACTAAAAGAAAGCTTTGAGTAAATATATATCTTCGTCTCTAAAGATCGAATATTTATGCAAACTGAAATAATTATTTTATAAATTTAAGTTTTATTTTCCTAGACGCGCTAGAAGGCAAGCTGAGGACTTATCTTCCAAGTTTGCATGTTACCGTTTTCCTAGCCGAGCCATTCTTAACATGCTAACTCTTATAATTTTATAGCAACGACTAAAGCCCTGCGTCTATTGCTGGAATCGTGTCTAGGAAAACGTACCTTAATGTTATTATAATTGAGATTAATTCCTTTTGTACTCATCCTCATCGCAACCCTAAGGTTGAAAATGTAATTATATTTTATTAATATAGGCTTTTATCCTAAAGAGATCAATCTGGGTTCCATTCCCTTGGGAATAAAATTTTTCCAAAATCCCATTTTTACCCAACGCAATACTATTAAATTGCTCTTTCAACCCCCATTGTTTTTTGTCTTAGACTAGTAGCTTCTAAACATTTACTAAAACATAACAATACCCTAAGGGCAACTCACCGAAATCTATTTAGCTTTAGGCTAAGAGTATTATGACAAAACGTTGTAACAGTACTAACTTTGCTAACAGCTGCGAAAAATTCATCAGTAGCTATCTTGATAACGTCTCTAACTGGAACTGTAGGTGGTGCCTGTTCCTTCTGCCATTGAGCGTTCTCTTGCTGTTGCCTTGCCCTTAGTCTTAGTCTTTGCTCTCTCATTTTACCTTCAATAATCTTCTCTCTTCTACTCTCTCTCTCGAACATCTAAACAAAACACAATAGATTCGTCAGTTGTTTGTCATAGAATTTTCTTGAGATTTCATAACATAAGGTTGCATTAATCTATACTCTGGTACATATTACGAACTGCAAAGCTTATTATTGAATGTAGGGGAAGTTCACTTACATAGGACACTTAATAAAAATTAGCAATCGCTGATATCACTAATGGCAAGAAGCTTGCTAAAATAGTGTTGCCGGGATTCGCTTTCAATTAATATCGTAGAAAAACCTTCTTTTTTACCGCACTATGGCGGAAAAAAGGAATTATGAAACGCGCATCAATACAAGTACGTAAAAAATCACTTTCTACGCATCTAAACAGAAATACAATGTTTATATTTAAAACTTTTTTAAAAACGTTTTAACTTTTTTTAAAACTTTTTTTTAAACGTTTTAACTTTTTTTAAAACGTTTTTTTTAAACGTTTTAACTTTTTTTAAAACGTTCGTATCAATCTTAGATAATAGTACATTACGCGTCGAGTGCGGAAAGTAGCATTTTGCATGCGAGTGTGGAGTTTGCACCCGAGCGATAGCGAGGGTGGTAAAACCACACGAGCAATGCAAAATGCCGTTTTCGCACGAATTGCGTACCGTACTTTATCTACGATTGTTAGATTTAAATAATAAATACAGAAACAAATAAACTTGCTGTATGTAAGTTCGTATCTCTCTCTTGATAAAGATGGCATTAATTCATTAGTTGTATTTTTTGACGAATTAGTTATTTCTGGAGGATTATTATTCTCCACATTTTCGTCTAAGTCACTTGATTCACTCATTGTTTTTCACTAAAAACTCGATATAAACAGTTACTTTAATAAAAGAACACCAAATTAGTTTTGTTAAATGTAAAAAAACTCACTAATCGTGCGTAAAGCTGAAGAATTCCTCTTCTTTACCGCACTAGCGTGGTAAAAATGAGGAATTATTCAGAACTATGAGACGCGCATGCGCAATGAATACAAGTACGTAAATAATCACTATCTACGCATCTAAACAAAGATATATGGTTTATATTTCGTATCAATCGTAGATAAAAGTATTTTTTTAATATATATTATAATACATAAAAATAAACACATTATTGACCTAGTTAAGTTGTACATATTAAGTAATGAGTTGAGAATATTATTTAATTTTCAAGATAAAAAGAACTTTTTATATTCTACGTTTTTAAATTTTCTGTTGAATCGTATGTAATGTTGATAATATAATTGTTATTGTTATATAATATATAATGTTAGTGAAAAAAAAAATAGTTCCGAATTTATTTACTTCACATAAATGACAACCATCTAGAGAGCTGATCTTAAACCTATAAAAGGACAAATCTTTGTACAACGGATCTCCCCAACACCAAATCTAAAGCGTGCCATCGATATATTTGAAGTAATATAAATAATATAATAGATATTTCCTGTTTTGCTGTCATTCAATGTTTATCTATCACAAATTTGAGACCCGTCAAAATGAAGATTGCGTAAATATTGGACATGGCAAAACAAATAAAATAACTTGCGGATATTTCCCGAACCAACTTTCCGTACAGAAAAATTTGCTGAGAACCAATTAAATTCTGCTGAAAGGTGGCTAAAAGTATTAAAATAATGTATTGTCATCGTGTTCCGAGCTATGCTAAAAGTTTCAAATGTCTAGCTATTCGGGAAGTTAGTAAGAAATCGATTGCCAGATTTGTACCAGACAAACAAACAAACAAACAAGAAAGCAAGCTAATAAAAACGTAGTAAAAATTTAATAAAAAATAAATATTCTTAACGAATTGTTTCCTTTAGATACTAAGATAAAACAAATTGTAATGTTGGAGTGGATAAAATTCTCTGTAGAAACCGAGAGAATTTCTTGAAGGTAAATCAGTACACATTACAATTTCTTATAAAAGTGTTTTATTATTATCATATTATCTTTTCTTTGCTTTTCTTGTCATTTTGATTTCTCAACCTGTTATGCCATTCTCGCTTCAAGAGAAAGGAATTATTCTAAAAACACAAAAAAATAAAATAAAAGAAATAAAACAAGATAATGGTATTAAGGAAAGAGACAGTGCCGTGTTTCAATTACGCAACGGACCTCTATCCGATGAATTCCAGTTTGAATTATACCATCGATTTTTTTCATTCGATTTATACAATATTTTACTTTGTGATCTAGATTAATTGCTGACTTAGGATACAAGTGTTGTTTTTATTTGTTTATATTTCTTTTGAAACTTTAAAAACCAAGCCTGCTTTCAATAGTGATTTGGAAAAAAAAAAAAAAAAAAAAAAAAAAAAAATGAAGAAAATAATAGTATAATATATATAAAAAAAATAATACTAATAGTAAAAAAGTAAATAAAAAAAACAAAACAGCCCAATGTAGTCGATTGTAATTTTAGTTCAATGCATACATTGAGGATAAATGGTGAAAGGAATATTTATTAGCTGTTTTACATTGAGCTATAAAGGTAAGTCAAAGGTAGTATTTGCCTCTGTCTTTGCTTTATAGATATGTATTTATCTTTTAAACTTATCATTTTTATTATTTACAAAAATAAATCACTTAATTGTTTCAAGATATTTAGTATTCAATTTCAGTCAGTGATTAAATCTACATGAATACATGAATACATGAAACAAATCAAATTTAATATCTGTATAGCATGTGTTGACAATTTTCAAATGTGTATTTAAGAGCTTTGATTATTATTGTATATATTTTTTTTTTTTTACATAAATTACTTTAAGGTGACGTAGATCATTTTTAAGTTAGTATTTCAGATAGTATACAAGGAGGCCTCATTGGAAACAGCACCACTTGGAGAACTTATTGATTAACTGTTTTGATGATATATAAAAACAGCTTTGTTTTCGAAATTGTCGTCAAAAAAAACATTATAAATCATAGTACTTTTCGTTGATCCTTAAAATGATGAAGCACTAAGTATGTTACTAAAACACTTGTAAAGCGACGAATGTTGCGTCAAATCAAATCAATCCTAGCTCTGCACTACCGACCTCTCATTTTTAGAAAAATTGCAAACTTCCCATTTGTTTGTTTTTTTGTCATCAAAGAGAAAGAGGGTGTGTACCATTAACTACATTGCGTAAACAGTGTTCAAAGAAACTGCCCTTTCACGTAAAAACATGTTTGAATCAAAACCTTTATAAGCTCTAATTGCTAAAAGGTTTTTCTAACAGTTTGAAATTACTATTGAAATCTGGGATTGGTCTTGTTTAACGCAGAATTGAATGCTTTACAAGCTTTGACTCAAGGTGATTCTTGGTAAGAGGCATAGTTTTTAATTATGAACGTCAAAAAATTATGCTTTCTATTTTCTATGATCTATCTTTGTGTACCCTTTTCTATGTATATATATATATATATATATATATATATATATATATATATATATATATATATATATATATATATATATATTGTATGTGGATCCATTTCTGGGTAAAAGTTTTATTTAAAACATTAGTTTAGGTGTCGGCAACGTTTCGACCTTGCCGGTCATTCTCAAGCCTGGTTAAAAGTATTTGTTTTGTGTTACATCTTCTACTTAAATTCATATTAACCTTGGTATTTTTGTGTTTTTATATAGAATATACCTAACTAAATCTGTGATATTTTAGCTTGTTGACTTTTATTGTTAGTGATTTATGATGGATAGGTGCTTCAATGTTTTGTCTACATATATTTATTTTATTGTTTAAAAAAAAAAAAAAAAATCAAAACTAAGAAAAAAATAATAAATTTAAGTAGAACATGTAATACAAAACAAATACTTTTAACCAGGCTTGAGAATGACCGGCAAGGTCGAAACGTTGCCGACACCTAAACTAATGTTTAAAATAAAAATGTTATTCGAAAAAGGATCCACCTACAATATATATGGTTTCTAATGTTCTTTGCACATGTTTTGAAAACGAAGCTGTTCAGTACCTATTTTTATAAGAACTTTTGTATTCAGCGGCTAGTTTCCCATAAGATCCCCAAGTGGTGCGGTTTCTTTTGGGGACACCCTGCATATAAAGAGAAAGTACGGTGATGACTCAAAACAAATTTACTGATTTTAAGGTCCATTATATGCAAAACAGTTTTCTTTTTAAATATCTTGTTTGTTTTAGTCGCCTGTGAAGACAAGGGCAGCCAGAAAACTACTCAACACAATTCCCTTCATGTTTATCAAAACTATACCCTCAGAGATAATGGAGGACTTAATTTTATCTCTAGATTTGGAGGTGTTGCTATCTCGCAAACATTGAAATGAATTGTTTGATTATGTAGCGGAATATCGGGGGTCCCCACAACGAGAGCATGCTTGTTGCCTATACTCTAATACCTACACTACATCCACATTTAAATACACACAGTCTACATGTGTGGCCTCCATATATACAAGTATATAAACATTTTATTTAAATACAGCCGTCATCAGTGACATAAATATGTCAGAAGGCTCCGGTTATATTGGTAAATCAAAAGGGTATCGACATAACTACTTGTTACTTTTAATATATTGAGACTTGTTGGCACATTTGCATTAATTTACCCTTATAAAACTTGTTAAACTCCAATATCATTAGCCTCAAGATTGTTAACTGTTGTTGGTAGCAAAAGTATTATTTCAAATTGAAAAAATAGTTTTGTTTTTTCTGTACAAATGATAATAATTAAACTGGTTTGAATGGTAAAGAAGGTAGTTAAGGAAAAAGCACCCACGGATCCGCTTTTCTTCTCAATGCTATTACACACATATTTGTTTAGAGTTCGGAAAGTAGATTGTGGTTTACTTTTTATAAAACTGGGGGTCATATACTTAATACTTAGCTTGCAGTTGCATGCAAATGTTTTCTTTACATGTAATATTAACATCAGTATTTGATTATTGATGGATAAGTTTGGCTTACCGCTGTCAATAGAGCCTTGTCGTTTTTATCTCCTCTGACTAAGTTCTCTGAGAATTCCTTGACGTAAGTCGTACCTGCTTCAGTTCCTATACCGATGATTTTCCCGCACTCTTTATACCGAAGAGCGACTAAAGCTTCATCGCATACCTGAAACAAATTTTATCAAATTAATTTTTAGCAAAACAAAAGAAGCTTCAGCAGTCATTAGGGGTGTAATTATCTTGGCATAATCTTATTTTATTAGAACAAGGCTTTTAACATTGAGGCACCTTGAATGCCATTCGCTTTTCACCCCTCGTATTAAAAGTTCGATTTAAATATGTTTATAGATTAATTTAAAATGTTCTAAACTAATTGATCGACTTTAATATACTTTTTTTGAGAAAGTATCTATCAATATTCGGGCGGGAAGTATATATTGAGCAAATTAATTAGGCTACCAAAATCTTACCCTTCAAATGAACAGAGCCTTAGTATTTTAATAGAAAAGAACCTTGCACTGGAGTAAGCATTCTATTTGAATGGGAGGCCATCTGGATCGAGAACCATTTGAATAGCCTACTCATTTGTTGTGAAATTGTGCTTGGCTTTAGAAAAAGTACTTTTTTAAGAAAAGAATTCGGTTAGGAGTTGCAATATCTATTTTATTTAAAAACCACAAAATCGTTTCTTACTATACTTTTAAGAACATACCAGATGTAACCATAAAATTACGAATGCCATCTGCTTTACTATTATGTTAATATTTTTAAACACAAGATTCGAGAGTTAATATATATATATATATATATATATATATATATATATATATATATATATATATATATATATATATATATATATTAACTATATATATATATATATATATATTAACTATATATATATATATATATATATATATATATATATATATATATATATATATATATATATATATATATATATATATATATATATTAACTATATATATATATATATATATATATATATATATATATATATATATATATATATATATATATATATATATATATATATATATATATATATATATATATATATGTATATATATATATGTATTTATGTATATTGTTTCCGATTTAGTTGTAAAGATAGTAAGTACACCTAAAGAGGATAGAGATTGTATTAAGTTAAAAGTTATTAAAGTTTATATAATATATGGTAGGTCCTGCATTAAACCATCAATCATTTGGCTAATAATTTGAATTATCATGTCAAGCAGCACAGCTGATCCAAAATAAATCCTTTGAAGATCCTGATTCTGACTATGATATTATGTCCATAAGTACCTACCTCCTATGGTAATCCCATTTTGGATTCCTTATTGGATCATCCAAGATAATTGATATAGGTCAATGTTACAAAAGTAGGTCCATTACGGGTATCCTATGGATAACCAGAAAGATCCTTCTTGGGCTCGCTGAATAAAAGTAACACCTCCTTAACATATTGTAAAACATATCTATCTGGTTTTTGTATTGTTGCAGATAAGTAGGTAGAGTTATTGGTTTTGTCATTCGATGTACTTTATAAGTTGAAATTGATTCGGAGATTATTCTACTGTGTGTTAAATAGAGTTATATTTCTAATGCTTTCTGGCATTATTAAAAAAACGACAAACCGATTTAATCAGAAATGGAATTATTGCCTTAAAGTTAGGATGGTGTCCAAGTGGAAGCTTTAAACAGATTCAAGACTTTCAAGAAATTCGAGAGCTAGCGTGGCCGTGTGGGTTAAACCACGTCTGCTCGGCCATCACTGAATTATGAGTGGAACGAGACGGGGTTCGATTCATCGCCGTGACGCTCTGATTTATATGGCTCACTATTGATCACATCATACTCGCTTCGGCGGTACAATGTACTTACGTATGATGTATGTGAAGTGGCTGGAACTCTCTACCTCGGGGCGTAAAAAGGGCCTAAGTGATGGCCTAATTGCAAGGTTCGAACAAGTGGTTCGTCCTACCCGATCTAGTAGAAAGTACTAGATTACTACTACTACTACTTTCAAGAAATTCAAAAGATTTTTATTTTGATATTGAAGTATCTATTTTTAATATGATGCAATAGGAATGTAATTGGAATATTGTCGTCTATAGGAGATACCGAATTAAATCTCATTATACATTAAATTTCTAGGACTACTAAAACCTACCATGGTACATATTACGTATATGTGTAATATGTATTTATTATTTAATATTATTATTATATATTATAAGTGGCTAATAATAAAGTGACTAATCAGCTGATCGGATTATGAAAATGTTTGGGCACTTCCAGACCACCTAGAGACTCGCGGTTTTTTGCGTTTGGTCCGAAATCGGCGCAAACCGACTAGAAAAATCTGAAAAGAAAAAAAATTGTTTACCCCCCTTAAAAAAATATAAATGGCGGACTCAAATTGAGGGTTTTCTTCGAAGGGATATTGCGGCTAAACGGTTAATCCTATCGAAGAGCGGACCGCACCTCCGGTAAATGATTTTAAATGATCTACAACTTTGGTCCTATGACATTTTGTCGTACGACCAACGGTTCTACCTTAAATCGAATAAATTTGATATTTTTTCGGTAAATTTTGTACCGATAGTTTGAATATTTATTATTCAAACTATTTGTATTTTTATTGTAAAAATTTAAACATCAACTAATTTATTTAGTTGTTGCACAATAGTGCAATTGCAAAATGTCTTCCCGGTGGAAACTGAAAAAATATAGATCTTTTATGAATTCTTCTGTAAGAGATGTTATCGTTCTATACAAAAGGTTACTAGGGTTTTTTTTTTTTTTTTTTTTTTTTTTTTTAAAGTGCAAACTTTAAAATAAACATTAAACCGCATTAGACTGTCATTCTTTTGAGATGTTTAAACTTGATAAGACATTGCTTATATAACTCTAAACTCAATGTTTATTGAAAACTTGTCTTTAAAAGGTATTCCTACTAAATACTTTTGATTACCGAAGACCTCGACAATAAATAAAACTACTATTTCTTTTAACAGCGTGCATCTAATAATAATAACCGATTATGTGTAAACTGTTACAGGTAAAACATTTTACGATGTAAAGACCTGGCTATACACCGTTATTTATTAACAATTTGATGTAACAACTTACATTTATTTAAAATAAAAATAAATGGAAGAATTTTTGTCTTGTTGAAGACATCGGTCAAAATCTCAATATGTAGAAAAACAAATTATTTTTCTATATTTTTGATATAGAAAATTTTGATTTGATATTCTAAATTTTTATTTTATATTTATTTATTATTTTAATGATAATTTATATGATAAACAATCTGTCTAGGACTTATGAACATCTGTTTATATTATATTCTTAAATTTCTTTTGAAATAAACTTCAGATTTGAAATAAAACAAACATGTTTTGGCTAAACTGGCTTATGTCTTTAATACTTGTAAATTTCAACGACTTACAATTTACAGTTCATTCATCCTTATTTTTATTTATTTATTTTTTTTTTTTTATAAGTAGAGGAATTTATAAATGAAAAGTTTTTTAACCGTGAGATCATTTTATATTTCTCTTAAATTATCTATGTAGAAATGATAATAATAAATTTAATAAAATTATTCCTTTAAATTATTTAGCAATCATGAGGATCTGACTTTTATAATACACTAAATGTGTTTTAACTGGGTGGTCTCAAGTTCTTATTTTTTGGAATTTTGATGTACTAAAAAAATATGAGGTCGTTGCTAGAATCTGTAGCCAGAGATATACCAGATGATAACGTAGACACAACTATTTATAACTAGTTTTTTTTTGCTTTTTATTTTCCTTACTTCTTCTTTATTCGTATATGTTATTTGTAATATTTGCTCTGTTTAACACTTTTAGATCAATTATTTGAACTCATTTTGTATACTTCTTCAATTGTAAAGATGTACAGTGGACTTCTTTAGAATTTCAAACTATGGCGAAGGTATTTATTGGAATAAAAGTCCTTTTTCTTGAAGAAAGATTTTTTATTTCATCAAAGCTTTCGCTCAGGGAACCTGAGCATCATCAGTGATAATCTACAAATACATAAAACATAAAGAAATATAGAAAATGTTAGACTAAAAATTAGGAAACAACAAAAATAATTCGAACTGTAAATGCAAGAAAGTGAGACATAGGTTCTTACCAGTGGTGAAAGTAAATTTAAAATTAAAAGAATATGTGAGCATTAAAAGTATCGGTTAAAATATATTATGAAAAAAATTAAAAACAAAAATTGCACATAATGCCTAAACAGTTAGGATGGACGTTAACAAGTGAATGGAGCCAAAAAAGATGAGACAAGGGAGGTAGAGGGAGGTAAAACATATGGAGGGGATTATTTTTAAAGGTATCTTCAAAGAAAAAAATAATAAATTTGAGAGTCCTGTTCAGTGTCTGCCTTCTATATGCTGAATCTGGAGAAGTACGTTAGCTTTGGTATGAATCACATCGAGCTCCGTATTATCCTTATATTTCAAATAGTGAATTATATATATATATATATATATATATATATATATATATATATATATATATATATATATATATATATATATATATATATATATATATTAGGCATCACGTGGCTCTATCATTGAAGCGAGCGTATAGTAATAAATATGTATTGAATATTGAAAAAATATATAATCATGAATCATGAGGATAGATAATGGGTATAGTTGTAGTACAGCGGCTAGTAGTAAGGGAACTACCCCGCAATCTTACTATTCCTCTAACCACACATCTCCTTTTCAATTATTATAAAGTGTATCTCGTTGCTACAAAAAAAACTACTGCATGTATCAAATTGAAATTTTGCATGCCTGTTACAATTGTGCATTAGATGGTGTATATGAAGTTTTATTAAAATCGTTACGTTAGAACGTAAGATATCGGTAAAAAGGTTGTTTTCTTTATTATAAACGTTTAGGTCCGCTTTAATAGTTTTAGCGATCTTTATTAATTCATAGCGGTGTCGCTGTTGGTTTTACTAAAAAAATGTATTTGAAAAAACTGTTTTTCTCATCGAATAAATGATGATAGAATCTTTTCCCGTCCTGAAATTCCAATTTAATTTTTGAACCTCTCGTTTTTTCTTGGACGGATCACGCTGTCCAACGAACTTAGTCTGAGTATTAGTAAGAGGATCATGTATACCAAATTTCAACTAAATCGGTCAACTTTTACTCAAGTTATCTTCACACGCGTAAATGTTACTGGCAAACAGACAGACAGACAGACAAGATGCATAGTTTGTTGAATGTAAGAAGCTCGCTTACGCTCGCTTCAATTATATATATATATATATATATATATATATATATATATATATATATATATATATATATATAATGTGTGTGTGTGTATATTACTAACCTTTATACTTAAAGTGGGATCTTGTTGCTGCTGAAGAATATCCCAAACGTCTAGAGTACCGTCCACTTTTGCCAGAATAAACACACTGGGTCTTGTTGGCGACCACATGCCCTTTGTCAGCATGTTCCTGTGGTAACTGTAAAAAACAAATTTTCTATAAAATTAATCGAAATGGTTGTTACAATGTTATTATTTTTTTATGAATTTCAGCCTGGAAATGTATAACTACTGTGGATTTCTCTTTCGATTTGATTATGTACAAAATTGAGTAATAGCAAAATAAAGCCCTAGTTTTGATGAAACATGAAACATGCTTGAGCCTTACTCTGATTGTAGCCTGTAAGGATCAAACAACAATCTTTTCTCCCTTTGCTTTTTTATTTTACTTCAAATTTAGAAAAAGGCATAACGTTTAGATCTAGACTCTAGATAATCTTAAGAATTTTGTGTTTCAATAAAGACCTTAAAATTTCCGTTTTCTAGCTTTATTATTATTTTAAGTAATTGTTATATAATGGAGTAATGTCCTGATGACGTGACGACTCACCTCGAAATGATTTGTTATTGCTAAGCTAAGGCATCCACATTTATTCCAATAATAATAATTTATTTATTTGTCTATAACGTTTCAAATAACTTTATACAAAGAGGTTGCCAGGAAGAAAAATAATTACAATAGTACTGCCGTGCAAAGATAAAAGGCAGTCAATATGGCAATATGGATGATTTGACATTTCGAGAAAAAAGCATCTAAAGTTTTTCAGCTGCAGCACACTTCTATGATCAATTTTTCTGAAATAATTTGTTTGGTTGCTTGAATGAGTATATTAGAATTTGTAATAATAAAAAATTATGCAATTTTACTGTCTAGTACATTATTTATGAAGGCAACTGCTTTTTGTTGTTGTATTGGTTCATTTTTTATATTCCAATTTTGGCAGTTAGTCATAATGACTGCCTTTTACCATTGTATTAACCCGTGGCTGCTTTTTTATCTTGGAGGAGTAAAAGTTGGTTTAGCAGCCAGACCATAATAACTGCTTATTTAAGTTGTATAACTATATGGCTGCTTTTTTTCTATTTGCAGCAACAGTTTCAACAGTAATTGCTGCTTATTTTTCTTAGTGTGTTTGCTTATGTTTTCTTCATCCAAAATTTGTCTGTATATAGTTCATAGCTACAATCAAGTTGTGGGTGTTACTGGATGAAGTCATGATGCATAGATGTAATAGTTATATCATTGGGTATATATCAAATATTACATGGCACATGTTCGCGCCTGTAATGTGAAATGGTGGGCTGAAAAGTTTCAATGTGGTTCTTGAATATTGTTCTGTCAAATATGTTATACGGCGAATGTTTACCTCGCTTGTCAGCAGGGGGGCCCAGATCAGTATAACTTGTACTATTCAATACATTAAAAAATACAATAGTTTTTGGGGTGATATCCTAGAGTTGTTACAAAGAACGTTTTGCATACTTCAATTGAACCTCCTGCATTGTTTGTAAACTTGTATACGTAATATTTTTTTAAATGTATTTTGTATCTCAAGTAATTTATTAATGTTATAAGTATCTTAATTCAAAAGCGTAACATTTGAGTTTTGGTCTAATACAGGAAGTTTAAAAAACTCACCAAGTGGTTCATCAAAATTTGGTTCCTCAGAAACTACTAGCTCGTAACTAAGTACATTATCACAATTATTATTTTTATCATAAATAGGGTTTAAATTAAGCGTGACTTGTTCATTTACCTTCAAGTTGCAGCATGTATCAAATATATATTTTCTTCCAAAAGTGATCAAATCTTGTAAACATATTCAATCACTGTATTATTCACTGTATTCGGTCACTGTATATTAGTTGTTTTCCAAAGTTGTATCAGGATTATTAGACAAATTTTGAACATATTTATCAGGAAAAAAACGACACCATTATCATGGAGTGGCAAAGTACTTATTTCTGTTAAAAGTGTTTCACATTCATTTACAATCTGTTGATCAGTAAATACTTAAAGTTGTGTTTTATTTTTTTGCATGTTTTTTAAACATTTACTAACAAGTAACTTTCCTCTTGACAGCATGACGTATAATAAGATTTCAATCACTGCACAGCAACAACAACAATTTATTGTTATGTTAAATAATTAGGAAGAGTTAAAACACATTATTAATATAGAAATAAGTTATTGACAAGCCAAGTAAGTGAAATAAGTTTACATGACAGCCTTGTCTCTTCTCGATCGTAAACAAAACAACTGTAACTGTATGGAAAGGTTTAGAACATGTTGGATTTTATTCACATGTTGCAATGAAAAAAGGCAGTCGGTGGGCTGCCTGCTCGACCCTCTAGGATGGTAGGAACCAAAACAAGGTAAAAAGGCAGTGAGTGAGAAGGTTCCGAAGCTGAAGAAATGTTAAACACACTCTCTCCAACACTAAAATGCAGCTATGGCACCAGTACTGCCTTTTCCTGATGTATTAGGCGTAACTGCCTTTTAATTTTGTAATAGTTGTTAAAACAATGAAAGCAGTCAGACATTTTTAGGACTAAGAGCATTTTATATATGTTTCTGGTTGCTTTTTAGTGTTGTAGATGATAGAAAATTTCAAGACGAATCCAACGATACCAAAATGTCTATATGTGAAAAAATGGGTCTAACTGCCTTTTATCTTTGCAGGGCAGAGTAGTGCCTTAACATCTGCTTAGCAAGTTAAAACTATTAAAAAAATTATAAAAATAATCAGTTGTAAGAAAATCAAACCAACAAATAAGAAACTAAAAAATACACACTAGTTTTAAGAAAGATAATTAAATAATAAGAAAATTAACAATGATGCTTTATAAAAAAATTAATCGTTCAAAATAAATTATCTAATTCATAACACATTAAGAATAAAATAAAATAATTGCTTGCATACGAGTCTGCAAGACAGTGAGACATTTTCATGTAACGCTTTTATGTGTCGTTTTTTTGGGAACGCTTGTGTAACGCTTTTTGCTAATGCTTTTCGAGTTTATGTGCCAAAGTAAAGACATGAAAATGTCAAAACATTCGAGCGTGCAGATTCTTGCGTTTGTAAATTAGGAATTAAATCGAACATATGTAGTGCACGAAGAAAGAAAGTACTTTTCTTCTTTTCCAGTTTATTAAGAAGTAATCTTTTAGCTTCTTCACCGAAGTATGTTCATTTGATCATCTAAAGAATTTTGAAAATGATCTGTTAGGGAATTTTGACATGTTTGTTTTTGTTTTGTTTTGTTTATAGAATCGTAATTGAAATGTTTTGATAGAGTTTGACATTGTCGTCTAATATATTTTGTGAGTGAAATATACGTGAATTTTATCTAAGGAGTAAAGTGTCTATTTGGTCAGATTCCTTTACATTAGTGGTGCCGAAACCCGGGACGGAGACATTTAGTTTTGTGATTAAAAATTTAATAAGTTTCAGTTTAATAAGTTTTTGACAGATTGTTTTTTTACGAATTTAATTTTTCATTTAATTTATTATCGAAATGTCGCAACTCAGAAGAAGCGAGAGGAAGAACTTTGGTAAGCCTCCTGTTCGTTATGGGTTTTCTGATGGCAACATGGGGCGTACAGGGTCCGAACCCACACCCGAGCGACAACGGGCTGACGTGGCGGAGGAGACCAGACGGTACGCTACGATGTCTGACATCGTGAAAACCCCTAATACTACTAAATTAAATGTAAAAACCCCTAATACGACTGAATTAAATGTAAAAACCCCTAATATGACTAAATTAAATGTAAAAGAGGGAAAATCAGGTAAAAGCACCAGCGACATGACTAGATCGAGCTTAACTAAAGTTAAAATGCTTGAAGCTGAACTGCAGGCAGAGGAGAACCTAGCTAAGTTGGCCGAGGCTCAAGCAAGAGAAAAATTCATGACTGAGAAAAGCTTAATTAAAAAGAGGCTTGAACTGGAGAAAGCCCGTTTAGAACAAAGCAGTTGTTCTGGCTCTAGGAAATCAGGCTCGATTGCTTCCCATACAACGGACCCTGTCAAAAAAAGTTCAAGAATGGCTCGATTGTAGATCCGACAAGCCTATGTCAAGTTGTAATCGTAATACAGAACGCCCAACCATTCCACCAGACACGATTATGGACTTCGCAAGAACCCTTGCAGAGGGTATGCGGTCTTTAGCTAACAGCAGACCAGAAACGACCCTTAACGAGATTTCTCGCCTCGGGGGAAAAGACCTAGCCAGCTTCAGTGGTATACCGGAAGAATGGCCAATTTTTGTGTCGTCGTTTCGACGAACGGAACATTTATACGGTGAGGCAGACCATCTAATCCGCTTACAGAACCCGTTAAAAGGCGAAGCTTGGCAAGCCGTCCAACCGCTCTTTGTGTCGCCGTCGAACATCAAGGCTATAATGAAGACCTTAGAGTTAAGATTTGGGAGGCCAGAATTTATTCTAAATAAAATGTTAGCTAAGACCCGGGCCCTTTCTACCTTGAAGGATGATGATAGTACTGGCCTAATTAAGTTCGCTACCACTGTGCAGCATTTGACATCTACCGCTGAGAGTTTGGACAGGGAAGCATATCTTACCAACCCGCAGTTATTGGCCGAGCTAACATCTAAGCTTCCAACTTACTTAAAGTATAACTGGGCTAAGTATTCTCAGGAAAATATCACCAACGTGCCTAGCCTGAAACAGTTTTCTGAGTGGATAGACAACGAAGCAACGACTATGAGTATTTACTATTTACCGAAAGACGGAACTTCTGGCATTGAACAGAAAGCAAAACCCCCTTCCAAATTTACAGGGCCCAAACGGGACGTTGCCTTTAGACCGACGACAACACGACACGTACTGACGAACCAGATTCCAGACAGTGATAATAAAATAACCACCGTGGCCGGTCAGAGTGACAGCAAGATGAGTGACAACTGTGTAATTTGTTCGGAGAAACATTTGGTTGAATCATGTAGAATGTTAAGAGAAATGAATGTCGACGAGAGATGGAGTATCACTACAGCCCACAAACTGTGCTTCGCGTGTTTTGGGCAACACCAATTAAAGTTATGCTTAAAGAAAAAGGCCTGCGGAATCAATCAATGTAGGAAATTTCACCACAGACTCCTACATAAGGACTTGATGACTAATACTGACTTAAAACCTAAATCGACTTGTTTTCAGTCAGAAATAGTCATGAATCAGATTGACAGGCATGGAGGTCAAGTCCTGCTTAGAGTTTGCCCGGTGATATTGACAGGACCGAAGAACCGCTTAGAGACGTACGCACTTTTCGACGACGGATCAACTGTGACACTTATTGACAAGGCAGTAGCTGACCGTTTAGGCCTGGAGGGGGAGAGTGAGCCATTAAAAATTGGATGGACGAACTCGACTGAACACCATGAGAAGACTGACGTCTGCCCACCAACGCCCCACCATTTTGATTGGACAGGACAACTGCCACCTGATACTACCTCGTAAGATCATCGAGGGTCCTTCGAACGCACCGGTGCTATCATGCACTAAGCTCGGATGGGTTCTCCATGGGCGAGCCGACGTTAAGGGGAGAGTTGACAAAGAGTTCACCCTGACATGCTGCCAAAGGCTCACCGAAGACGAGTCCCTCATTAAGAGTTTAAAAGAATACTTTGAGATTGATAGTTTCGGATCGACTTCCCAACAAGAGGACCACTTGTCAACTGAAGACCGAGCAATCCTTGAAGAAACCACTCAAATCGTAGGTGACAGGTACGAATCCGGGTTTCTTTGGAGGACAGATCAAGAAAAGTACCCGTCTAGTTACGGCTATGCCTTTGCTCGGTTAAGAGGGATGGAGAAGAAAATGGATCGGGACCCCGAACTAGCGAGAGAGTACGAGGCCAAGATTAGTGAGTATGTTTTGAAAAAGTACGCTAGAAAGTTAACACCTGAAGAAGCGCTTAGTGAGACTGAAAGAACATTCTATTTACCACACTTCGGAGTTCGTAACCCAAATAAACCAGGCAAACTAAGATTCGTTTTTGATGCTGCTGCGAAGGTCGACGGAGTATGCTTCAATGATGCCCTCCTGAGCGGTCCGGATCTCCTTGTTTCTTTGCCTGCCTGCCTTATTAAGTTCCGACAGCGTGCCATCGGGATTGTCGGGGATATCAAGGAGATGATCCACCAAGTACGAATAAGGAAAACTGATGCAGACTCACAACGATTCTTATAGCGTGGAATTGATCGTGCCAGATAACCAGACGTTTACACTATGGAAGCTATGACATTTGGGGCTACATGCTCACCGGCGACCACATTATGTGTAGTACGAAAGAATGCGGAGCAATTTGAGAAGATATTTCCGAAAGCGGTTAGGTCCAAACTTAAAAGGGAGTACATGGACGATCTACTTGACCCACTAGACACTTCGACGGAAGCTACAATAAGACTTCGCGAAATTGTAAAGATACATAAGGCAGGATGCTTTGAGATATACAACTGGGTCTCTAACTCAAAGGTAGTTCTTTCGGAGATATCCGAAGAGTATAGAGCTAAGTCAGTAAAAAATCTAACACCCGACACCGACTTACCAATTGAGAGGCTACTGGGATTGCGGTGGAACTCTGACGCCGACGAGTTTAGTTTCCACCAAAATAAAATTGTACAGAGGATGAGTGGACTGAACCATGAGTACATCCAACGCACTCAACACTACAACGGAGGAGGCTTTAAATGGACCCTTTTGCAGCTTAAGGCCCTGCTCATGGATGGACGCTGGGAGCGGCTAATAGGAAGCACAAAGACAGCCCTCAAAGCAGTTTTAAAAGGTTGCCATACTGTCGGAGGGAGAAGGATGTTAGGGAATTTTGACATGTTTGTTTTTGTTTTGTTTTGTTTATAGAATCGTAATTGAAATGTTTTGATAGAGTTTGACATTGTCGTCTAATATATTTTGTGAGTGAAATATACGTGAATTTTATCTAAGGAGTAAAGTGTCTATTTGGTCAGATTCCTTTACATGATCAGTTATATATTCTATGATTAATTGAGGTTTAAAATATACGTTACAAATTATAAAGGAAACATTTTTAATTTCGACATTAGCAATAACCCAGAATTCATTTTTGTCGATGAGAGAGATATTAAAAGACGGGTTGAAAGAAATGGCTAGGCCACCAATGGTACTTTTTTCCTTAATCGCCGGTGATGTTATGAGATGATGGTCTGTCCATCCTGCTGGACCCTTCATGATTTCTCCTGTTCTCCATGTTTCCCATAAGCATATTACGTCTGTTCCCGTAAAATCCTGAGAATTATCTAGAAATTTTGATATTCATTGGTGTGTTCCAAAACAAAATATTCACACATCCTAATATCGAAGCCGAGTTTTTCCCCGATGATGGTCCCTTGTATGCGCATTGATGTCATTCTTGTTTTTTATTACTGTTGGAGAATTTATGTAATAAAGTCGAAACATCTACAGTACAGTGTTCCATAGTTTTTTTGACTCCATCAGATTTGTTGTACATCAACTCAAAATCTTCAGATATATGAAATAATAAATTATAAATGTACATCTGGACAAATGAAATTTTCACCGAGCAGCTGGTCTTAGCTATAATTTCTTTTCTAATGGCTAAATGCCGCGAGCGTTCAGCTCTTACAGACTTGGAGAAGTCTCTTTGTACACATTGGTTGGTACCTTTTAATATTTTGCATTTTTTAAATATGTAATCAATATCTGAATCCCTAGGGAAGTGAGCAATTACTAGTGCTTCATCTACATTGCGAGATTTTAGAGTAAGAGCTCTGTTGACAAATATTTTTCTGATGTTTGTAATTGATCTGTACAGAAATGTCTAATTACCTGTTTACAATCAAATCTTTCTCCGACTTGAAGCCCTTTTAATCTAAAGACCAGATTATTACGACGCCCTCTGTTTTCCAAATCGTCCACTTTTTTAGCAAGATCAAAATTAGACTTTTTAATAGCTCGATCTCTGTCTGAATTTCTGCATTTTGCTTTGTTATTCCATCAATTTTAATATTGGGATTTTAAATATCATCCTTGCTGGCAACTTGGGACAGTTTACGATCGAACATCGCTTCTAAAACTTGCATGTCCATTAGTGATTTTTTTGACATATGAAGTTGATTTAAATTAAATTCTTGGGACCTCTGTCTTTTTTGGGATTCATTGTCAGATAAAGTAGTAGCTTTTGTCGCTTGGGTAGACACCTTCATTCACACACATTGCTACGCATACGAATGGCACGATTTCACACTTAATTGCTTATCCGTCCGGTGGTGAACTCATCAACTCTAGTGGCAGATGCGGTAATTATTTCATGGTCCGAGCACACTGATTCTCAACGTGAAACACGCTTTCAAAGACCAATTTTAACTACTTCTATATTTTCCTTAACTAAATCTCGGATGTAAAATATAAGTTTTAAAATATAAGTTTTGACTAATACCTCTTAAAAAGTCATCAAAATAAATATTAGTCCTGATAATATTAGTCCTGTAATGATTGTGCAGAGTACTGTTATACTTTTAAGAGAAAAATGTGACTTTAACTAATAGTACTTTTGGAAAAACGCAGAGCACGATGTTAACGTTACAAAGCCTTAATGGCGACTCCATTTATTCCAATAAAAATAAATGTTGGTTTTGATTTGTTGGTCTTCAAGTAGATATAATAACTTAATTATTTTTTCTTAAATATACAATTAAGCTCGTTGCCATGGGCTCAACGGCTCGTAGAATATAATTAGATATTATACTCCATTTTTAGGGTCCGTAGGCAAAACCAAGGACCCTTATATTTTCCTGCGTGTGTCTGTCCATCCGTCCGGTCGCCTGCTCTCACGGCTACACCTTTCGTCCGATCACTTTGAAATTTGGCATGTATGTGTCATGTACCTACCCACATATTTTTAAAATATAGCGACTGAAAAAAAATATATTTTTCAAACAAATTAGGGTAAAAAAACTTAAGGGTTAATCTTTTTTTATTTTTTTTTTCGACACCGTAAGGGGTATCATATGAAAGGGTACGTCGACCTGATTACAAAAATATATAATTCTTTGGATATAACTTTGATAGGGCGAGCGTAGGCAAGTTTGAAGTGGGTGTGAAACGTGCCCCCCCCCCCCCCCCCCCCCACCTTCTATCTCGCTTATGTAAAGTGCAAAAAATCTGAAAAAATTCCTGAACATTCTTCGACCAAAAGTAAAGATACCACTTTTTGGAAATTTCAAAAAAAATATTATTATATTTTTTATTGACAAAATACGTTTTTTTTTTATAATTATGGTCTTTTCGATGTATTTATATGGTTGTAGTCCGGTTCAGTGGCAAAATAATACTTTATCAGAGTGTGTTTTGAGAATATCAGACCCTTATGATAGTTCAAAGTAAGCTTTTTAGCATTTTAAAAAAACACTGTTTATACACTTTACAGTTAAACACTATACAGTGTGGCCTACGGACCCTCGCTGTGTGCTGACTAGCACACACTTGACCTGTTTATTTATGTTTATAAATATATTTTTTGCTTAATCGCAAACTTGTTGACTCCCCATATTTTAAAGGCAGTGTTGTCCAATGATAATAAATACATTTCTAAATATATAAACGTAGATCTACCAATCTATTAAACTAGTATATAAACCAAAGCTCGTACTTTTAGTTGATGGAATCGCCAGGAAAGCTAGATTTTTATGCTCACTTCAGTCTTCAGTAGAGAGAATTAATTGTTGGAATTCAAGCATTAAATAGTTTTCCACTTCTCACGGTTATATAGTTATTGTATTTGATTTACTTAGACTGATAATAATCGCTATCCCAACATTTACTTCTTGTTTTAATCTTGATAATTCACTTAAAGCAGTATTACATGATTTATTAAGTTGCTTTAATAATTAATATATCATTTGGATTAATATTTTACAATATAATAATGGAAGGTCCATCCCTAAATGTAATTTATTTAATTAATGAAAAATGAAATAACTGCTGAGATAATTGCAGTAAATGACCGTAATTGAAGTCAAATAAATTATTAATAACTGTTTTAAACAAAACTAACAATCTAAAACTGATCGCACTAAACTTTCTCGTATAATTAATTACCGCGTGATATATGTACGAAACTGTTCGCACTAAACTTTTTCACATAATTTATTACTTCTTTATATCTTTCTCAAACTACTCGTAATAAACTTTCTTATATAGAGAAGACGCACTAAACTTTCTCGTATAATCAATTACCTTGTCATCTATACACTATAAAGCCGCATGGCTAACTGACTCACTGACATTAATGTTTACCCACGTCCAGAAGAGCTAGAGACTTGAGGTTTGCGCCATTCGACGCGCAATGTCCATATTGTGAACCAAAATAAGTATAAAAAGTTTACTTTTCCCACTCCTTCCCCCCCTAAAAAAAAATAAAAATGGCCGACTTGTTTTTGTAGCTGTTTTGGGGCAGCTAAACGGTAAGTCGTATTGGAAAACGGACAGCACCAGCGGTAACTGTTTTTAAAAGATCTACAACATTGGTCCTATGACCTTTTGTCTTACCTCTATCGGTTTTACCCTAAATAGTGATTATTTTGGTATTTTTTTGTTTATATTTTTTTCTATTTTTGACTTTGAATGGCCGTAGTTTCTAAAATTGTTGACCAATTTAATTTCTGATTGAGGCGCTTGAATCTCACACTAACGCTCTTTAAATTGGGTATATTTTATTTCATTAGTTCATCCTATTTGCTGAGAACATGAGAGTACACTTTTTCTTGTGTGCCGTGTCACGTGACCCCTTTTTTGGTTTTTAATATGGTGTCGTATATCATTTGAAAGGCCTTGATTTGTACATTAAAGCTATTATATTGATTTATTTTTTAATAATGTTGTACACGTACTTTTGTACCGATTTATAATTTTGTTGTAGGTGAAAGGGTTTGAATAATTATTTGCTATTAGGTTTTTTTATTTATATTTATTTATTAGTTAAATTAATGCCCTTTTGTATTGTTTGTTTTTTAAAAATATAATTTTGGTACCCTTAAGTACAGGAGTACAAATGACAAAATTTAATCGTTTATAATATAGTATGATGTATATCGTTGTAAAGCTCTTGAATATTAGATTAATTTCTGTTCGTTCAATTATGTGTTTTTTTGGGGGGGGGGGGGGGGAATTTAAAAGCTGTTTACATTGTGGTTTTTACGTGTTGTTTGCTGTGTTATTTGTATATTAAATTATGTCCGACCTTCCCATCCCTTCCCGTCGCTCCTGTCATCCCACATTACTCAATCCCCTCTATAACTCCACAGTCAATCGCTTTCTTACTCTGCACTGTTAGTTTACTTAGTCATTTTTAGACTGCGAATAATTATAACTGCATTATTAACCCACCTTCTAAAACATTACCAGATCTTACAAGTACCAACTATTATACAAGTGCCTGGCCACTCGACGGGCAAAGGCTGGCCGCAGGCCAGCCAAGACCGGCGAGTCTATACACTATAAAGCCGCATGGCTAACTCACTCACTCACTCACTGACATTAATGTTTACCCACTTCCAGAAGAGCTAGAGACTTGAGGTTTGCGCCATTCGACGCGCAATGTCCGTATTGTGAACCAAAATAAGTATAAAAAATTTACTTTTCCTACTCCTTCCCCCCCTAAAAAAATAAAAATGGCCGACTTGATTTTTTAGCTGTTTTGGGGCTAATTGCAGCTAAACGGTAAGTCGTATTGGAAAACGGACAGCACCAGCGGTAACTGATTTTAAAAAATCTACAACATTGGTTCTATGACTTTTTTCGTACCTTTATCGGTTGTACCCTAAATAGTGATAATTTTGAATTTTTTTTTGTTTTCATTGTTTCAATTTGTTTACTTTGAATGACCGTATTTTTTACAATTGTAGACCGATTTTATTTCTGATTTGGGCGCTTAAATCTCACACTAATGCTCTTTAAATTGAGTATATTATATTTTATTAGTTCATCCTATTTGCTGAGAACGAGAGAGTACACTTTTTCTTGTGTGCCGTGTCACGTGACCACTTTTTTGGTTTTTAATATTGTGTCGTATATCATTTGAAAGGCCTTGATTTGTACAATAAAGCTATTATATTTATTTATTTATTTAAAATGTTGTACATGTACTTTTGTACCGATTTTTAATTTTGTTGTAGGTTAAAGGGTTTGAATAATTTTTTGTTATCAGGTTATTTTATTTATATTTGTTTATTAGTTAAATTAATGCCCTTTTGTATTGTTTCTATTTTTTAAATATAATTTTGGTACCTTAGGCCTTAGAGTACAGAGGTACAACTGTCAAAGTTAATCTTTTATCATATGATGTATATCGTTGAAAAGCTCTTGAATAGTGGATTAATTTTCGTTACGTTCTATTTTGTGGTATTTTTAGTTTTGAGGGGGGTAAAATTGAACAAAAACTGTTTAAAAAGCGGTTTTTACGATTTTTTTTTTTTTTTTTTTTTTTCTTCTTCTTTTTTATCAAATTTATTATATGTGCGTTAACAGTTGGCACATGTTGAGGGCTTTGTTTCTCCGAAAAATCTTGGTTAGTACCAAAGTTATTAAATATTTACTGGAACAGTGCCGCGCCGTAAGAAGACAGAGACGGGAATATGTCCGATTTTCCCATCCCCTCTCGTTGCTCCTGTCACCCCACCTTACTCAATCCCCTCTACAACTCCACAGCCTAAGATACTAGCTCACTTTCTTACCTTTGCACTGTTTTATGCAAATTATAACTGTATAATTATCCCACTTGGCTAAAATACCACAACATTACCACCCACAACCTCCTACAACATTACCAGATCTTACAAGTACCTGGCATATATCTACCTGGCCACTCGACGGGCAAAGGCTGGCCGCAGGCCAGCCGAGACCGGCGAGTATATATATAAAACTGTTCGCACTAAACTTTTTCATATAATTTATTTTATTACTTCCTTATATCTTTCTCAAACTACTCGTAATAAACTTTCTTATATAGATAATTTCCTCGCCCAGTGTTTTCCAATTTATGATTTATTACGGGGTTTCATAGTTACATTTAATTATTATTGAATATTTTATTCAAAATTTACACACACAAAAAAATCCTCTTACGTTAAAGAGTAAAAATGATTAATTTATATTAAAGTTCTCTGAAAGAAAGTAAAAAAGTATTTTTTTTTTAAAAAAAATCAAAAAATTTACAATTATTTATTTACAAGTCAAATTTTAAGTTATGTCACGCTAACAAAGTATATAAAATGTAATTATAAATATAAGCATTGAAACTCATTTTAGAATATTCAAAATTTTATATTTTGTCCAATATTTTGGGATGATTAACAATATGGTATAAAGTATTTAAAATAAAATTAAAATAGGATAAAATGAATTAAGTGACTGTGACTACCTCTGTGCACACATACGACTATATATAAAGTTAATGTGTTGCTGATCAGCTGTGTCAGTAGCATAACATTTATTATTTGCTCAAATTAAAATCTGAACACTCAGCAAAGTAATTTTTGTTAACCCTCTCTACTTCTGTTCATGGTCTCTATAAACAACTTGTTTTCGAATCAAAATTATTATCATAATTTGAAACCTTTTTTTTTCATTTTGAATTTTTATTTGAATGTTGCAACAACATAGGGTAAGTGTTATAAGCAATAAAATTACATAAGTTTGACATTGGCTTGTTACACATGATGTAAGAAACTGTCCATTGACAGTACTCACCGTATAACAGACATGAATATTACAGTATGATTAATTAATATTAAATAGTCACGGGGCCACTGCCATTTTAGGCTTCGAGGAGGGTTATGTTAGGTTGTGGATTAAAGGATTAGGATGATGGGAAATTGAGTCATTGAAAGATTTGTATCGGGAAGTGGCTCTGTCACGTAGAAAGGGTTTCGACCTACTTTTTTTTATGTTGATTAAACCTTTTCATTCGTTTATTTAGATTTAAAATAATATTGGTTTCATCATAGAAGAGGTGTAGGTCAATAACCAAACAACGTCTTCACACAAAATAATTATATTTGTTACAATTGAGCGGTTTCGGCTGTTCTATAGCAGCCTTCTTCAGCTAATCTACAAACTAAGTGACAAACTCAATATAAAGCTATACAATAAGGTAACAAAAAATGTGAAGTAAAAAAGTACAAGTCGTTTCCTTTTTGCTAACCTTGTCCATATGATAGAAGATTCTTTGCAGTCCTCAGACCAAATCCTTGCTGTCCAATCGCCTATTGTAAGGAAATTCTTAAGAAAAGTCGGGTTACGCTGAAGAGAACAAACCGGTCCATGATGAGCCTTGTAATGTGATGTTAACTTTTCAGCTGGAGTTTTACCTTTTCTGTTACCAGCTATCACCATGCCTTTTTCTGTACCGATCTTATAAATATAAACAAATATAAATCTTTAAGGGATGAAGAATTAATGTTAGGTGCGCACGATTGGTGCGACCCCACTGGAAAGTGCAAAAACTTGAAACAATCACATCTTTAATTTATTTATTTTGAGAATTTATTTAATACTCACACCTTAAGAGCAACACTTATGTTTTAAAGTCCATCTGATTATAGTTAATTTTACAGAGATGAGATTTGGACGGTGGTAGGATACGAGTTAGCTATGTGCTACACAATTTGGTAGACTTTTCTTATCATAAAATAGTTGTACTTCAATAACCAAACAACGTCTTCACACAAAATGAATTGCATTTGAAACATTGTGGCCGCTTTCCGCTGTTTTAATGCTGTCATCTTCTTCAATCTAATGGTTATCAAATCACTTGTACTTTTAAAGCTACTTGATAACCAGCAGATTATCTGACAAAGGCTGCATTAAAACAGCCGACACCGCTCAAATTGTTTCAAATACAAATAATTTTGTGTGAAGACGTTGTTTGGTTATTGAAAGACATTTTTTATATGATGATACGCAATCACACATTTGAGAAAAGCACAGTCGAGCAAGTTAAGACTTTTCTTAACTCATTTCTCAACCATTTAGGACAATTAACATCAATTCTTGGGAATTTGAATATCCGAATGCTTAGCGAACTTGTAACCTACTAAAAACCAAAGTCAAAAAGTTTGAGAGCATTGAAGCGATTCATGATGATCGAGTAGATATGATTATCAGTGGTGATTCCCTGTAATACCCTAATATGTTAATAAATAGGTTAGAATTAGGATTATAGTAAGGGTGATGTAGTTATGAATTAAAGAAAATACTTTAAATAGGAAAAACAAACTGTAGAGGCATTTTTTCGTTTAACCTACATGAGATTTATCTATCCTGGCTACCTTCGCATTATCTCACCTGCCATCTCAATTGAACTCAGCATTGATATATTATACAGACCTATTCCTATTTAAGTATTTACTTACATATCAAAATAAAACGGACAACAATCTTAATGTGTCATAAATCTTGCTCATTTTTTTTTCTTTACCCATGCTTATACCACTGAGGTATGAGGATAATGGTTTTTAAAATAAATATAATTGTATAATTATCATAATATTAATGTTAGGTGTTGTTATAATTCCTGTTTCACTATGAAACAGGTGTGGTTAAGGATCACATATGTGCATAATACAATCTCCATATTATTTCATTTAAGAATATTTTCTGTATATGAGTAGCAGTTAGTTACGAAAGGTGAGTGTAACAGAGAGAACATTCCATTGGTTTTTTCTTACGCATTTTAAATCTACTACATGTTAGCCATTGTTTGTTAGCCATTTTCTGTCCTACATCACATTAATTAATCTTTACTTATCATTGATGGTACAATTCTGTCAAGATTTAAATGATGAAATCTTCCTATTTTTTCAATTTGTTTTTCTCACGCCTTTTTAATTTATGGCGGGCCGGTCATTTGCAATCATGCGTCCCTAATATTTATTTCCTTTCTACTATATTATGACATCTAAATGTTATTTATTTATTTATTCAAATTATTTACGAGCCCCTAAACAGCAAGATACAAGCCACAAGGAGGGTGCCCGGAAATATAGAAATTGATACAAACTAATAACAAGAGGTGTTAGCGCCAGCTCTATTATGATTTTGTTTCTCTATTGTGGATTTTGATCGATGTCCGTACTTTTCATTGGTCACCTGCTATCTGTGGGCGTGACTTACGCCAGTTGCCGGGGTGAGTCACGTGTTGCCGTTAGTTGCCTCCGGATTTTAGATCGAGTGCAGACTGTTTGTTGGTTTTTGTTCTAATTTCGCGGCGTCTCTAACCGCCATCTTCATTTACGGAAGTCAAAAATATTATTTTAATTGAAGTTATATTTATCATTTATCTATCTTATTATTATTATTTATATTACCGGATCGTTGCGTGGAAAACCCGGCTTGAAGAGAGAAAGCGTCGAGGGGCCCCTCCACTGCAAACACGCCGCAAAACCGTCACCGGTGAGTGTGTTCTCATTTATATTTATTATTATTCACACATTTATATTTTTGTCCAATTTCCTTGAGCCACCCGAAGTGGCGCACACATATTTGTTGGTCATTGTTGGACCGGATATTAATTCAAATACAGTCTACTTAATCTTCAGAAAACATCGTTTATGATCGTTAGTACGATTATTTCAAACATTTGGCTTTGTTTGAGCCGTTTCAAACAAAAAGGTAAAATTTCCCTCTTGGTGGGACAGTGTTGTATTTTGTTCTTACTATTTATACAAAATTTCCCTCTCCGTGGGATTTTTTTATTTCAATCCATTCGTTTGTTCCCTTTTTCCCTCTGTGGGAATTTTTTTGTTATTTTCTCCCTCCGTAGGGATATTTTACCGTGGAAGTCTTCTCGTTTGTTTACCTCGCCAATCTGACAGGCTCCTTATCTTTTGTTATTGTTTTGATTTCTTATACGAATAATCATCTGTTTATTTATTTAATTTCTCTTCAACTCTTAAAATAAATTGCATTCAATTTATTTTCGTATTTAAAACGTTTTTTTTAACTGTTCATATCGTTTCACTCGATTGTTTGCTGAATATAATTTTTATATATTCTTGTTCGTCTCGTCAAGGGTGTTATTTAGAGACCCCACAAGACACAAATATTTTAATTAATTTTTTTTTTCCTCTTTTTATATATTTTTTGTGGGCATCCGTGGTTCCTTATTTTTTTTTCATTATGGACAGTAACCTTAGCTCTGATAAGGAAATACTTAAAGTTCTTAATTTAAAAATAGCTAAGCGTAGCAAATTATTTACTAAGCTCCAAACAACTTACGATTATTCAAAAACAGCCACTGCCGAAAACATTTCACAATTTAGACCCCGATACGAGCGCATTTCTGAAATAGAAAATGCCTTCGAAGTAGTTCAGGATGAGATCATGGAGCTCAATAATGAACTTACCGACTCTACAAAAGCCATTGATGTCAACCAAGTTCAAAAGGCTTTTGATGACATGGCCTATGAGGCTGCGGGTAAATATCTAACCCTCATTCGGAGCACCCCTGCTCCACTAGAGACCCCTACAGAGGATGTCAAAAGGTCTCAGCATCTTCCTAGAATAGATATACCCACTTTCTCCGGTAATATTTCCGAATGGTCTAGCTTTTTTTCTCTTTTTAATTCCATGGTTCATGAAAATAAATCGTTAAGTGAATCTGAAAAATTTCATTACTTGATATCTCACCTAAAAGAGCATGCGCTCTCCGTCATTTCAAATTTTCCATTAAGCGCTGCCAACTATAACCTAGCTTTTGATACGTTAAAGCGCAGGTACCAGGACAAGAGGCGTCTTGCTTCTTTTTCTGTGCACGAAATAAGAAATTTCTCTTCATTTACTAGCCCCACGTACGCAAATCTGCAAAAATATTTAAATGTTCATTGTAATGCCGTTAGTGCTCTGAAAGCATTAGACATACCTGATTTATTAGACTTCATTTTATTTCATTTATCTCTCTCTAATTTAGATGCAGGTACACGTAAACGGTTTGAAAGTATCCAGACTGGCAACAGCATACCTTCTTATCAACAACTAATTGATTTCGTCACTAATCAGAGTAGAACTCTCGAATTAACTTCTCCTGACTCTAAAACAGCTACTGTTAAATATGACAGGCCTTATAACAGTAAACGGAGTGCATTGTTGACCAATACTGCTCCTCGTGAACCTTCTGTCACTCCTCTAAAACCAGTGAAAGGGAAATGTCCTGTTTGTCATTCTTCGACGCAATCTATTTATGGTTGTCCTGATTTTTTAAAGTTTGATGTTAACCGACGATATCAAACCATACGCTCGCTTAAACGTTGTTTTGGGTGTTTTGGATCACACATTGTTTCTGATTGTGCCTCGTCTAACTCTTGTAGAGTGTGCAAGAGTAAGTCGCACAACTCACTCCTTCATCGTGATACTTCCCACTCTGTAACGCCGACTGTGGTTCGCCTCCCGGATAATAATCCTAAGAACATTTCTCCAAAAATTCCTGAGTCTCCGGTTGATCATGGACCCGATTTGACCTTGAATGTAAATACTTGTCAGGTCCCAGCCTCTAACCATTCTCACTCTGTTCTTCTAGCTACTGTACAGGCTCTCATTAAGGACTCTACTAACTCGTTTGTCCCGGTAAGGGCAGTAGTTGATCCCGGGTCACAGGTATCCGTTATATCTGCTTCTCTCGTTCAACGACTAGGACTTAAACGACACAAAAGTCCGATTCAGATTTCGGGTATCTCGAGTGCTCGTACCACAGTTCGAGGTGAAGTGCACTGTGTCCTGAAATCTCGCTATGATAATAACCTAAGTTTCTCCACCTCTGTTATAGTGTTAGATAAGATTGTTAACGACTTACCTTCTACTAGAATTTCTCATGATGTATTCAAACTTTTCTCCGACCTTCAGTTAGCTGATGAGTCATTTCATTGTCCAGGAAGGATAGATTTTCTCATAGGTGCCGACCTATATACTCAAATTCTCTCGGATGGACCTCACTCCTTTATGAAAGGTTACCCTTCCGCCGTTAACACAGTGTTCGGTTGGATTATTCTCGGACCTGTTAAGGATCACAGTGAACATCCTGACCAGGCCACCTCTCTTCTTACTTCTATTACTTCATTAGATGAAATCGTTCGCAAATTTTGGGAAACTGAAGAGGTATCTAAGGCACCTCCAGCTGACCCCGAAGACCTTCTCTGCGAATCCCACTTCGTAGAAACTCATTATAGGGATAATAAGGGTAGATATGTTGTCTCCCTCCCTTTCAAGCATGATTCACCTCCGATAGGTAGCAATCGTGATGCTGTTCTTAAATGTTATATTAACTTGGAGCGCAGGTTAGCTAAGTCCTCTCAACTTGAAGTTGAATATAATGATTTTCTCAGACAGTACCTCGCTATGGGTCACATGACTCTTGCTCAGTCTTCTTCTCCTTACGTTATTCCTCACCATGCTGTGGTGACAAATAAACTTCGTGTTGTCTTTCACGCTTCTTTTAATGACTCCTCCAAGCTATCTCTCAATCAACGTCTCATGGCTGGCCCTAAGCTTCAACGTGACTTACCAGCCATTCTTATTACTTTTCGTCTGCACCCAGTTGCCTTGTGTGCTGACATTCGAATGATGTATCGACAATTCTGGATAAAACCTGAAGACCGAAAATTTCAACATATATTTTGGAGACCAGATCCAAGCTCACCCATACTCGAGTATGAGCTCAATACCATCACTTATGGTGTGAAACCAAGTGCTTATCAAGCTCAACGCTGTCTTCATCAGTTAGTGAACGATGAAGGTGGTCGCTTTCCTTTAGCTTCGGGAACAGTTCTCAAATGTGGTTACGTAGATAATTTTGTATCTGGCGCATCTTCGCTTGAAGAAGCTTTCAAACTTCGAAGTGAGTTATCGGAGCTTTTAGGTCTCGCTGGACTAGAATTAAGGAAGTGGGCTAGCAACGTGCCAGACTTACTCAATGGTATTCCTCCTGAACATCTTGAGGACACTCTCGTCTTCTCCGAAGAGGCCCAAGTTATAAAAATTCTTGGACTCATGTGGGATCCAGTTTCAGACAATTTTCGTTATCGTGTTCGCTGTTTCGAAGGTGAAGTCACTAAAAGAACCATCCTCTCGTACATTGCTAGGATCTTTGATCCATTAGGACTCCTTGCTCCTGTGGTTTTCTGGGCCAAGGAATTTCTTCAAAAACTTTGGAATCATAATCTAGAATGGGATCAATCTTTACCTTTAAATCTTCAAGAACTATGGCTTCAAAATATAGCATTATATCCAGAACTCGAATCTCTCCATATTCCTCGTCATATCTCTACCTTCTCAAGTTCTCACATTCTCATTGGCTTTAGCGACGCTTCGGAAAAAGGGTATGCAGCGGCAGTTTACCTACGCAGTGAAAGTGGCACCGAAGTGCGTTGCTCTCTCTTGCAAGCTAAGTCAAGGGTTGCCCCGGTAAAGACGGTTAGCATCCCTCGCTTAGAACTCTGTGGAGCTTTGCTCCTCTCGAATCTCATGGAATCAGTTCTCGCTTCATTTCCCACTGAATACAAAGGTGTTCACTTGTTCACTGATTCTCAAATAGTTCTTGCGTGGATACGCACGCCTCCTCATAAGTTAAAGACATACGTAGCTAATCGAGTATCTGAAATAACGCGTATAACTTCTCATTTTATTTGGTCTCATGTTATCTCCGAAAATAATCCTGCGGATCTTTCATCCCGAGGATGAGATCCAGTTCAGCTCATCAACTCCGCTCAGTGGTGGCATGGGCCAACATTTCTTCAAGATCCAGTCTCGACATGGACTATTAATAACTCACCTCAAGAATTGGAAGCAGACCTTCCTGAGTTAAAAGAAGCTCTACCTCCAGTGTTAGCTATCCTAACGACACCGAATCACCTCTACGAAATTCTTCAAAGCTTTTCTCAATTTCGCAAGATGCGAAGAGTCTTTGCGATAATTTCTCGCTTCCTCAAAAACTGTCGACACCCTCCGACTGAGAAGAAAAGACAGGATTTATTTCTTTCATCAAACCATTTAAAGGATGGAACTCTCATGGCTGTGCGAGTAACGCAGATCGTTCACTTTTCAGATCTACTGAAAGATCTTCAATGCCACAAGGATATTAAGTCTACTCTTCGTCCTCTGGCTCCCTTTCTCGATGAAGAGGGTCTGATCAGGGTGGGCGGGAGACTTCGGAACTCCGAGTTACAATACAACCAGAAGCACCCGCTTCTTCTTCCTAAAGACTGTCATCTTTCCAAACTTATATGTGATCACTATCACCAGATTACTAGTCATTCAGGTCCGCGCATTGTTCAAGCTTTAATTCAAATGGAATTTTGGATTATTTCTCTCCGTTGTTTACTTCGCCAGCGTATCAAATCATGTCTTCGATGCTTTAAATTTACTAATCGGCCGCTTCAACCTCAAATGGCAGACTTACCATCAAGTCGTGTCCGAGTTTCACCTCCTTTCTCCCAAGTCGGAACAGATTTTGCCGGTCCTCTACCCATTAAAGAGGGAACTCGTCGTTCTTCCTCCATAGGCAAGGCCTATATTTGCGTCTTCGTATGTATGGCCACTAAGGCTGCTCACTTAGAAGCTGTCTCCAGCTTGTCTACCAAGGCGTTTCTCGATGCATTCGACAGATTTGTCGCTAGAAGAGGGTATCCCAGCGACTTGTATTCCGACTGTGGACGGAACTTTGTAGGAGCGAATCGCTCTCTGCAAGAATTTGATCGTATCATGAAGCCTGATCATAAGAAGATTTATGATCACATCACTTCTCATAATGTAAAATGGACGTTCAATCCGGCTTTCGCGCCTAATGTTGGTGGTCTTTGGGAGGCCACTGTCAAGTCCACCAAGTCTCTCCTTTATAAAATGACAGGAGACAGTCCTCTGACCTTTGAGGAGTTGTCTACCTTCCTGGCAAAGATCGAGGCGGTCCTCAACAGTCGCCCACTTTGCGCAGTGCCCTCGGATCCACATGACGGTAACGACTACCTTTCTCCAGGCCATTTTCTGATCGGTAGACCTCTCGTTGCCGCTCCTGAAGAGCCTGTGGCTGAACATATTTCACATTCCACTAGATGGACTCGATTGCGGCAGCTCTACCAGACCCTCTGGCGTCGCTGGTCCCAGGAATACCTATCCACCATCACCCAACGACACAGATGGACAAAGGTTTCCCCCAACGTTGCCGTAGGGGATATAGTGTTCATGCAGGGCATCAAATCTTCACCCTTGTCTTGGCCCATTGGTCATGTGTCCCCGGTGCATCCCGGTGCTGACGGAGCTGTCCGAGTTGTCACAGTGCGTTCTGGTGGTAGCTCTTATATTCGACCCGTCAACAAACTCCTCCGTCTCCCGTCACCACAATAGTTTCCCCTGCACTTCTTTTTGTAAATATTTTCTTTTTTTTCCTTTGATAAGTAAATTTTCCTTTGTCAATTTAGGTGGGCGGTATGTTAGCGCCAGCTCTATTATGATTTTGTTTCTCTATTGTGGATTTTGATCGATGTCCGTACTTTTCATTGGTCACCTGCTATCTGTGGGCGTGACTTACGCCAGTTGCCGGGGTGAGTCACGTGTTGCCGTTAGTTGCCTCCGGATTTTAGATCGAGTGCAGACTGTTTGTTGGTTTTTGTTCTAATTTCGCGGCGTCTCTAACCGCCATCTTCATTTACGGAAGTCAAAAATATTATTTTAATTTGAAGTTATATTTATCATTTATCTATATTATTATTATTATTTATATTACCGGATCGTTGCGTGGAAAACCCGGCTTGAAGAGAGAAAGCGTCGAGGGGCCCCTCCACTGCAAACACGCCGCAAAACCGTCACCGGTGAGTGTGTTCTCATTTATATTTATTATTATTCACACATTTATATTTTTGTCCAATTTCCTTGAGCCACCCGAAGTGGCGCACACAAGAGGTATTAGAATAAATAATTATATAAAGTAAATATACAAAAATAAACAATAAAGAAATAATCCCAGGAAAAAAAAAAAAAATAAATTATATATATACATATATATATATATATATATATATATATATATATATATATATATATATATATATATATATATATATATATATATATATATATATATATATATATATATATATTTATAACAGACTGTCTTACCAGAAAGGCTGTTCACCAAAAATAGAACCTAATCATTTTTGCTCCTCTGATATAAAGATTGCAGACACGACACACGCCGGCGCCGGAATAACATGTGCGAACAATGTTGCGCTGAATGGTCTCAATAGAAATAATTATACTTGGTTAGACCGTACACATTCCACACAGGATGTACATATTCGAGCACCGGACGGACAAAAGATTTATACAACAAAAACATTACAGCGAGAGATCATGGGAGATCCTGCGTATGGTTAGCCTTCAAATTTAAATTCTGAATTGCTGAAATTATTGAATTATCAGATTTTTTTTTTTTTTTTTTTTTTTTTTTTTTTTTCTACAAGAGACCTACATAGTTCAGCTTATTCCTGAAAATGAAAAATCTTACATAGTCTCTATCCTACATTTATGGATACTTAAAGGATTCTAAGCATACATGATGTCCAGGCTTCATTGATGTCTTTGATATTACAGCGAAAAGGATCATTTTTAAATGTGACCCTAATTTTGAATGTAGTTTGTTATTAACAGCACATATTCAAAGAAATATTTGTTGAAATTGGGGCACATATATTTATTGATTTCTTGCACATCATAATTCTGAATACACCTGATGATGCTTTTGGTATATTTAAAGTGAAAAGTGAATAGAGTGAGCATTGCAAAACCTAGATTATTATGATTACTTTAGTCGAGGTAATTCATATCCTGAATTCAGAAAATAAATACTTACTCACACTCAGTGTGCTACACATGTACACTGCGTCTTTAACAAGCTTACAATAATATTCTCAGCATTGAAATAATAGTAAAATGAAGCAAGTTTTTTTTCCAAATTACCATAAACCTAGTCGGAATGGTCGGTTCATATTCCAAGCAGGAAACTCCGAGGGCTCTCACAATAGACTGCTCTTCACCTTTAGTTATATCGACTATAAGGGTTTCCACGGGTGACGCCAACTTCCTCATGTCCCACCACTTGATCTGATAACAACGAGCAAAAGTAGTTAGTTCTAAATCACCTTAAGGTAAAAGAATACGAGGATTTTTTTTTTAAAAAAAGGACGGTAATTAGACTTGACAGTAAGATTCCTCTGGAGAACAAGCCTTTCCAGTATCATCTTTCAGTTTAGTTTTTACGTGAACCCGGTTGAATTTTCTTTGAATACTCGAGTCAAGGATGATTGTTATGAAGCAGTTAAAGAGATTGCGTGGCTAAACTACGTTCCGGTCGCAGTATTATTAGAAGGTTGCGTTACAATACCTTGTTTAAGTTGTACGTCGTATCATATTTTACCGAGGTCGGCTTTTTCAAATAGTTCATTCTCGAGTAACATTAATACGAGGTTGAAGCAGTTACGAACGATGTATATTATTTCTGTTTAAGGATAAATGAATTAAAATGTCTTTATAACAGAGTAGAGATAACTGCTCAATCGTTCATATTCACTTCAAGGATTTTGATCTAGTGACAGAAACTCTTATTGGTCTCTTAATTGAATCTAAACTCAAATACAACTGTTGTGCAAATATCAAATAAACAGATTAGAAATCAATAGTATAGTAGTGCCACATAACCATACATTTAATAAATAGTCTATATGCCATTTTTTTATTGATTCAATTTTGGTGTGTAGGTACTACGTAGCTCTGATACGTAGTACTTACTGTTGTTGGTAGAATCAATACATTGCATTGATTTTGGGAGCATACTCTAGACCAGACCGTATTTTTACCTATAAAATTAAATTTAATCGCACTTAATTAATTAAGTACATTTACTAGAGCAGGTCCTGATTTTTACCCGTGGAATGTAATGTATTGAATTTCATTATGGTGCGTAGTGCGTACACTATATCGGCCCTATAATAGTTGGCCCGATTTTCACCGGTATAATTACATGCATTGAATTGAATTTCGGTGCATACACTAGATCGGCCTTGATTTTTACCGATTGAATTAAATGCTTGGATTTATTTTTGGTGCGTACACTTGATCGGCCCTTATTTCCACCGATAAAATAAATTTAATAAAAGGGCCTAGAGTAGAACGGCCTTAGTTGGCCCGATTTTTGACATCTCTAAAGGCCCCCATTCACGGTCAAAATGTTTGCGCAAACATTTTGACCGTGTATGGGGCTGTTTGATGTTTTACGCAAACATGATGTTTGACTTGTATGGCCTAAATTTGCCCGACATTAGGTTTGCGCAAACATTTTGCGCAAAAGTTTGATCGTGTATGGGGGCCTTGATATCACAACAATATTGTCACCAAAATTTTAGAACAACTCAAAAATGCATTTCGACATAATATAATATCATCTCCAGTGTGCGTGTTAACTTAGTAAGAGTGAATTCTGTACTAAGCTAACTATTTTACAAATTTTTATGACAGTAGAAGGTAGAAGGTGGGGTAGACTAGGGGTGTGGGTGGAAGAATTGCGGAAGGAACAAGGTAAGATATATATTATGGATATGGAATGACAGACATAAAAAAATGCCCTCCGCACACGGGTTGACTGATTTGCAACTCGAGATGGAAACTAGTTGCGCACGCAACTGTTCTCTGACACGCCCCGTGTAGAAGGTAGGGGTCCACACCCGGGTCGACCAAAACCAGACCAGTTTGAAATCAGTTTGCAACTGGTTGCGCGAGCCCGTCCTTCCCCGTTGCAAAGTAGTTGCAGATATAAATTCAAAGAAAAATACCGACAAGAATGAATAATCAAAGCTCCGTATACCCACTGTGTGAAAAGAGGTCACCGACTAATCTAAAATCAGTATCACTCGTGTGTGGACCTGGTTTTATTCTGGTTGCAAACTGTGACTATTTTGCAACTAGTTTCCAACTCGAGTTGCAAATCAGTCGACCCGTGGGCGGAGGGCCTAAGCGTATTTAGTTTTGCCAACCATGTTCTAGAAACCAATCACATATAATTTGATGTTGATAATAATTATGAACGTCTACACTCTTGCCAAAAAATAATAAAATTGGACCTCTAAGAAAACTTAGAAATTCAAAGAGCTATCCAAGACACAAATATAGCATGTTTTAATGAAAAATCTAATCTTGACAACTCTGCTCTTATAAAACCAATAAAACATTTTTTTTTAAATAATGTCCGGTAGTTGTAAGGCATTTTAGTTATAATAATACAAGGAATTGTTGTTTAGCTATAAGCAGTTAAAAAACAAAAATGTTTTTACCAGAACAATAGCTTTACTGGGTTCTGCCTTGGATCTCAACTCCATATCCCTTCTCTTGTTTCTTCCGTAATCCTTCTACCCACACAGCCCTAGTCTACCCCTACCTTGTACTGTTAGTTTCTTCAGTGTGTTAACTAAGTTAACACGCACACTGATGATGATATTAAATATCGAAACGAGTTTGTGAGTTTTAATGTAAAATTATGGTGACAATATTGTTGTTACTTTCTGCCAACCTCTCTAGTCAAAATTATGATGTGGTACCACAAAATATTAGTCAAAATAACTAATTATCTCTAATATTCTTATTGCGTTATTGCAGGAGACCTCTGTAACAACAACGGTGATGTGAACTAAATTCCGGAACTATTTATTTTTATAGTGGCTGACAGTGGTAAAATAAAGATCTGCACAAAAACAGGCACTCTGTTGTAAAATACATCAATAATAATTATTTTTCACATAATAGTTAAACTTTAAAATTTTCTTTCAACTCATTTTAAGCAAAAAATAATAGGTTTCTAACTGTGAACTTTGTTTTTTTTATAAACTATGCAATTTTTTTTCGCTTGAAGTAAATGATATTAGAATTTGTTGTTCCTTGGAAAAGCCTTTGAGTCATTAAGAATACCAATACTTTGAAATTCCGAAACCACTTAGAACGGCACCGTTGCCAACAGAAGAAAAAAATACCCTCAGACTCTTTATCATTATCTAGGTTGGTTAAAATGAAAAGTTGAACAGTGAGATAAACTGTAGAACTTTGAAAACACTGTTTCCCTTTCTTTGTTTGAAAAAAATAAATGGAATTTATACTAGTAAATTAAATAAACAGGTCAAGTGTGTGCTAGTCAGCACACAGCGAGGCTCCGTAGGCCACACTATATTGTGTTTAACTGTAAAGTGTATAAACAGTGTTTTTTTAAAATGCTAAAAAGCTTACTTTGAACTATTCTAAGGGTCTGATATTCTCAAAACACACTGATAAAGTATTTGTTTGCCACTGAACCGGACTACAACCATATAAATACATCGAAAAGACCATAATTACAAAAAACCGTATTTTGTCAATAAAAAAAAAAATAATATTTTTTTTCGAAATTTCCAAAAAGTGGTATCTTTACTTTTGGTCGAAGAATGTTCAGGAATTTTTTCAGATTTTTTGCACTTCACATAAGCGAGATAGAAGGGGGGGGGGGGTCACGTTTCACACCCACTACAAACTTGCCTACGCTCGCCCTATCAAAGTTATAACCAAAGAATTATATATTTTTGTAATCAGCTCGACGTACCCTTTCATATGATACCCCTCACGGTGTCGAAAAAAAATGTAAAATTTGTAACCCTTAAGTTTTTTTACCCTAATTTTTTTGAAAAATATTTTTTTTAAGTCGCTATATTTTTAAAATATGTGGGCAGGTACAAGACACATATACAGTAGTCGCCGCTTAATGTGATCACGGTTAATGTTATCAACCGCTTAGTGTGATCAAAATAGCTTGGAACGGTCCCACCCAATACCGATACATTACAAATTATCCGTTTATTGTTATCAGTATTTCGTTTATTGTGATCAATGTCGAGTTGAGATCGTTGAATTTTTTTTATATAATTTTCGGGGAAACGACTAGAGCTGTAACAAACCGAGAAGAGTTTCGTCTAACACCCGCAGTATTCTCAGAAAGTATACCTCACGCCACCTTCCCTTTCCCTTCTATTACTACATAGACATAAAACATCAAAACACCCATTTCTCCCCCTATTTCTACGAAATTTCACTTACAGAGCTCAGTGTGTTTTTGTCTTCCAATCGTTTTTTTACTCTTTCGTCAAATTAACATTAAATTTATACAAGTTCCAAGTCGATTAGCTATGTTATAAAAAGTGTTAAACGAAGAATGACTGCTTCAAAACATCGTGATCCCAGCTCGTTGGGGAAGTTAGACATCATTAGATCGTACAATTGTCTTTCGACCGAGATGAGCCAGCAGAAAGCCGCAATTAAATTGAACATTTCTCAGCCATTGCTGAATAAACTTCTGAAACAACGGAAGGATATCAAATGTTCCTCTTTAAAGAACGAGAACCAAACCCACAAAAGAAGAAGACGTTGAGTGTGCCTTAAAAAATGGGTTTTGAAAGAGAGAGCAAAAGACGGTCGTGTTAATGGTTCTTCACTTTGTCAAAAAGCTGAGGAATCAGAAAAAAAGTGGGAAAAACTGACTTTATAGCTACAGAAGGATGGTTTTATCTTTGGAAGAAACACGGAAACATCTGTTTCACAAAATTATACGAATAACAGGCTGAAGTAGATCATGAAGGGGCACATTCCTGGCTACAGACAAAATGACAAGAATTACTGGCCTAATAGTCATCGGCTGATGTATTTAACGCCGACGAAACAGGCCTATACTTTGGAGCTTTACCAGAGCAGACTTACGCTTTGAAAAATGATAAGACCAAAGGCACAAAGACCAGTAAAGAACGCTTGACGATACTATGCTGTGCTAGTATGGCCGGAGAAAAAAATAAATTGCTAGTGATTGGAAAAAGCAAATGGCCGAGGTGTTCTAAAGAAGTGAAGGAGTTGTCAGTTGACTATGAGGCTAACTCAAAAGCCAGGATGACTAGCCCAAATTTCAATGATTAGTTATTCAAATTGGACAAAACTCTCACCCGCAATATTTTATTGCTTCAATTCTGTGCCGAGAACTTTCTACAACGCTATCAATATGAACGTTTTGTATTTGACGTAATAAAAAAATCTCAAGTTTAATCAACAATTGAACATTATGTCCAAAGATAGGAATGTTTTACTTATAACTAGTACACGTATGTGTATTAATACATTTATTTGTATTACATAGTTACGTTCCTTAAACAGCTATAAGTTAACGTTTATGTAAAACTAGCTGAATACCCGTGCTTCGCTACGGGGTGTTTTATTTTCAATTCAATGGATTTATAAACTAACATCAAGAAACATTTAAATTATTTTACAAAGCGAGAATATCTAGATTCTATCCCTCCCCCTTATTTCTATACCCCCTCCCCTTTGATAAGATAATTTTCTAATATCCCAATTTTTTTATTTTCAATTTAATGGATTTATAAACTACCATCAAGAAACATTTAAATTATTTTACAAAGCGAGAATATCTAGATTCTATCCCTCCCCCTTATTTCTATACCCCCTCCCCTTTGATAAGATAATTTGCTAATATCCCAAATTAGTAATTCATTCCGACTAAATTTTTAAAAAGGAAAAGCAGTGGTATTTTCCTTCTGTACCACCCCCCCTCCCCGTGTCATTTTACATCCCTTGGTTGAAATTGGAATTATCTTTTATTCATATACATGCTTACATCCAAAATAAGAGCTCTTTCTCAAGTATTAACTTCCTAACTTTTGAAGATCGGTCTGGGCTCAATTCCCTTTCTTTTCTTACTCTGTCCTTATGTTCCCCTTAAGGATAAAATTTTAGAAAATCTCTATTGGCAGATATCAATATAATTTTGAAATTATTATACTACGTATACACTCGTGTAAGTGGCCATGATTAAGTTAGTAAAGGTTTAGGCACGGTAAGGCGTGATTCATTAATTATTGCCTTAATATCTAAAAATAAATCTAAATATTTTTTGACAGTGATTGAAAAGTAATTTCTTTAACAGTTCTTCCTACAGAAATTTCCACAAAACAAAATATGGTCAGTAGCAATTTTGGTTAAATACATTTTTTATGAAAAATGAAATAAGAATTTTGAAATCTATTTAGAAGCCCCGTTCTCAGCTCCATATAAAGCTACCAAATCGTTTTATATCCTTTATCACCCGCAGAATTAAGCTTAACATTGTACCCAAGAACCTCCAAAATCTATTCAGCCATTTGGACGTGATTGACGCACAGACAGACAGATATAAAATTCTATAAACTTAAATTCGTTGTCAGGATTACTCATTCAGTGGCAATACCCCATATTCTCTCTCCACAGCTCGGGCCTCCATGTCCTATAGTGGAGAGATAACCTTATGTAGAGCTAAAATATAAAATCAATAAAATAGATAAATTGATGTAATAAAATATTAATTATGTATTAATATGTTTTATTCAATAAAGGTATTTTAAAAAAATGATAATAATAATAAAAAAATAAAAAATAAATAAATGAATAAATACATTTTAGCCCAATCGGATAAATGTACAGACACAACAATTATTAGTTTTTTATACATAGATATAGATATATTTTTCCATTTTACCCCCCTAAATTTTCATAACAATAATTGTACAGCACTCTTAAAGAGCTTTTCAACGGAATGCATCGTGAAGGGTTTTCATTACTTTGACATTTGTACCCCGTACCCCTGTGTACCAAAATCAAAATTTCGAAAATGCATGAAGTCAGTGAGCTTCCCCTTTTCCCATTGCTTTGACGGTCAAGTGTGCAAATTTCCATTGAAATCGGAATAAAACGTTAGATTTAAATAAAGAACACACACACACGCGCCCGTTCGCGCGCGCGCGCACACACACTTACGTTGACATTTCCTTTTTACCCCTCTCCTAAATGAAAATAATGACAAAAACGTATACATTACAATTACTTTTCTCTTAAAGAGCTTTTCAACAATATGCATCATTAAGGGTACCTATCAATTACTTTGACATTCGTACCCCGTACTCCTGTGTACTAACATTTTAACATTATAATCTCATGTAAGCAGTACACTCAGCAGACACTCCTCATTTATATAAGATGTAGTTATACATATTTTTCAATTTTACCCCCTCCTAAATGAAAATATGACAAAACTGTACATAACAACAATTACTGTACTTTTAAAGAGCTTTTTAACGATGTGCATAATTAAAAGTATTCATTACTTTGACATTTGTACCCCGTACCCCTGGGTACAAAAATAAAAATTTCGCAAAATCCTTTCTTAGTGGATGCCTATGATATGAACCGAGTATATCCTCAAAATTTCAAGTCTCTCGGTTAAGCAGATTTTGCTGTGCGTTGATTCTATGTCAGTCAGTCAGTCAATCAGAACATTGCCACTTATATTATAGATATGTACCTATGTACTTATTTTCTAATGTGTAAATCGCAAGTGTTTTATGTGTGTCCGAAATAATCACGGTTTTTTCCCTTTTTTTAGTTTTACTCCCTCCAGTAGTGCCTTTTGCTTATTATTATAAGTCGGTTAATGTGATCACTAGCCTTGGTCCCAAAGTGTACTGTATATACATGCCAAATTTCAAAGGTATCGGACGAAAGGTGTAGCCGTGAGAGCACGCGAGAGGACGGACGGACAGACACACACAGGAAAATATAAGGGTCCTTGGTTTTGCCTACGGACCCTAAAAAAAGTTTTGATGAAACACTTTTATAAAACTATTGACCAATTATTGTATTGTCATGGGAAATACACGATCTATGCAAGTTTTAGCTTTCTAGATAGTCGGGAAATAGGTCTAATTTAGCTTATTAGGGTCCGTAGGCAAAACCAAGGACCCTTATACATATTTTCCTGCGTGTGTCTGTCCGTCCGTCCTCTCGCGTGCTCTCACGGCTACACCTTTCGTGCGATCACTTTGAAATTTTGGCATGTATGTGTCTTTTACCTACCCACATATTTTAAAAATATAGCGACTTAAAAAAAACATTTTTCAACAAAATTAGGGTAAAAAAACTTAAGGGTTATTCTTTTTTTATTTTTTTTCGACACCGTAAGGGGTATCATATAAAAGGGTACGTCGAGCTGATTACAAAAATATATAATTCTTTGGATATAACTTTGATAGGGCGAGCGTAGGCAAGTTTGTAGTGGGTGTGAAACGTGACCCCCCCCCCCCCCCCCGCTTCTATCTCGCTTATGTGAAGTGCAAAAAATCTGAAAAAATTCCTGAACATTCTTCGACCAAAAGTAAAGATACCACTTTTTGGAAATTTTGAAAAAAAATATTATTTTATTTTTTATTGACAAAATACGGTTTTTTGTAATTATGGTCTTTTCGATGTATTTATATGGTTTTAGTCCGGTTCAGTGGCAAAAAAATACTTTATCAGTGTGTTTTGAGAATATCAGACCCTTAGAATAGTTCAAAGTAAGCTTTTTAGCATTTTTAAAAAACACTGTTTATACACTTTACAGTTAAACACTATATAGTGTGGCCTACGGACCCTCGGTGTGTGCTGACTAGCACACACTTGACCTGTTTATTAGATTTGAAGACAAGACAAATAAAGCAAGTTAAATAACATGTTAAAAGTTGCTTTAATATCTTAACAAATAAAGGTGAGTCAATGCAGCCCTCTAAATAAAATACCAATTGAAAGAATTAAGAGTGAGGATGATTCCAAGTATGTATCTGTTAAACTATGTGTGTATAAAATGACGTAATTTCTTGTTTTATAGTTGCTCTTCATTGATAAATAATTCATACAGTCCTAGATTTCCTCTAGTCCTCATGCAATTCTAACTGAAAAAAAAAAACAAAGTAAATTCTGACGTAATATTTATTCCGTCAATCGATTGATTCCGCTTATTCTTTTATTCTGGTCGTTCTAGATTCAGTTATCTTGTACTACTTAATGTCTTTTTATCTGTGTTATCTCTTAAAGCTAATCTTAGTTATTACCTGTCCGTCTGTAGAGGCCGAGAAAAACTCCATGCCTGACTTGGAGTTGATCCAAATAACATTCATTACAGAGTCGTGGAAGCTGTAGAAATGATCGCTGATTTCTACTGGTGTAGCTCCTCTTCTAATATCCCAGTAAGCGACCTAAACCCACAGAAAATGTACAATTATTATAATTAGCATTCATTTATGTTTTTTCTTAAGTAAAGTCAAATTCACTTCTTTGGCAGCAAGAGGAGGTAATCTTAAGTTTACATAAATTTTTATTTAAAATCCTGATAAACTGCATTAGTAGGTTACTGCTGGACTTGTGGATTAACCACCTTTTACTTTCTCATAATGTAAAGAGAAAGTATTGTGATGGCGCGAATTCGATTTTGAGATTTTGATCGATTTACACGTTTTGAGGTCTCCTGAGTCCAAAAAAGTGGTTTTTAAAAAAATATCTGTCTGTAGTTTGTAATTTGTACAGCAGCATGTAGGTTTTTGGCCAATTTTTACAAAATGTGGCATACATGTTTAGAAATATCATACCCTGAGGAAAATTCGAGTAGATGAGTAAAGTGACCGTATCACCCGTCCTGTAATAACTTTATAATGTGTTGATCGCAATGAACAGAGAAACAGCAAAAAAAAACAACAGTCTTTGGAAATTTCGCATTTAATATTTTCAAGATATTATTATTGTTTGCGCCGCTGATAAAACGTACGTTCATCAATACGAGAATAAGTATTTTTGCTCTCGATTCCGTTATATCGATTCCTTAGGACGAGAGAAGGGAGGATCGATATATGTCATCAATAAATCGTAAACCGTCAGTTGCATAGCGAACTCAGAGGTGAGAGGTTACGCCAGCTGTCCCGCACCGCTCTATACATCTTCGTCGAGACTTCGAAAATCTCTCACCAACCCGTATACCTAAGGGCATCCCCCCGATAAGTATAATTTTATTTACATTTAGTTAGGTACACTTTACATGCACACACACATTCAGATAGGTTTGTTTTTCCCGCTTTCACAGGTACATGGTTAGGTTACTACACAATTAATTCCAGACTCTGTTACGCCCTGGTATTTCGGTATATGTCAGGAGTCAGACTATCAGGTACTCTACCATGTACATGCCGTATTAGCTTAGCGCCTTTTTCCGTTAACTTACCCGTTAAACCTACAGTCCACATAACCAAATTTTTATTCCCGTTCCGTTTAGGGCAGGCTTAAGCCCAACCATATAATTTTGGTTCCTTTAGCGCCTGGATCTCCGTTCCGTTTTACTTACATATTCGTTCGTTTACAATTATACCTACAATTATAATTGTTACGTCGCACCGTTTTATTTTCAGTTTTCTGTTCAGGTTTATGTATCATATACATATTTTATGCTGCATAGTTGAGGTTTGTGTTAGAGGTTGTTAGAGGAAACTTGACTTTGTACTTTAACCCTTTAGTCATAATTCAATTAATACCGCTCCATTCCATGCTATAAAAACTCGTAAACGTTCAGTTTGACCTTTGGCTTCGGTCGATTTGTATTCTTTCTTTTGCATATTCTTTTATTTCCTTATCTCTTGCTTTCTTTTAATCTTTGATCTCCGATAAAAGATTATTAGTTTTACGTAATTTATTTCTTTTTCAAAGAGGCTCAACTAGGGAACAGGTTTCAATTCCCGTAGGTGGCACTCAAATTTTATTTTCGTTTTTTGTGGGATCTGTTAACATTTTCGTGTTCACCAGTTATAGTTTCCTTTGTTCTTCATATTTGGCTGAAATATTAGTTTCTTTTTATTATTTTTTATATTTTTATTAGAAACTTATTATTTTTTTTTTTTTTTTCTTCACTTCAAATTATTTGATCTCTTTTACTATGGCTGAAAAAGAGACCGTATCTGGTAAGGTAGATCCTAAGGCTCAGATCCAATCTAAAATAAAAGTCTTAACAGCTCGAAAAGAAACCCTCTTTCAGCGAGTTCAAAGAGCTTATGATGAATCGAAGTTTAAAAATGACAAATCATCTGCTGATGAAAAACTTAAGAGATCTTTTACAATCCGCTGTATGTCTTTAGCTGAAACTAAACAACAGTTTGAAACTGTAGTAGGTGAAATAAATATGCTTAAAATGGATATAGGGGAAGAGCTTAATTTTTCTGAATTAAATTCTTTTGACACTCTCTATTGTGTTATTCAACAAAAACTTGGCGAATTAAAAAATGGTGATAAACCTCCTTCAAGTTCATCTACTGTTGTCGGATCTTGTCCTACGTTGCCCGTACCCGCTAAACCAACTTTGCCGTCTTTAGAAATACCGCAGTTCGACGGAAACGAACTTAATTGGACATTTTTCTACAGGAGTTTTAAATCTCTTATTGTTGATAACAAAGACCTATCAAACGATGATAAAGTAAGGTTTCTCTCTGGTGCTTTGAAAAACAAGGCTCTTACCTTAGTATCCGGTATAGTCCCTGTTGGTGAAAATTTCCAGACTTTATGGGAAACTCTGTGCAACCGCTATGCAGACCCACGAGTATTGGCCACAAAATATCTCGACAATATTATGAGTTGTCAGACTCAACTTAAAGAGTCAGCCGCTGTCATCGATACTTTCATACAAAATTTTGTTGCGCCTGCTCAGGCTTTTTTAAATTTAAAACTAAATGATCCCGTTAATTTTTTGTTGTATTATATTGCTTGTTCTCGCTTACCCTCGTTTACTGTTCGTCAGTTTGAACTATCTATTTGTTCGTCGTTTAAGGTTGGTGAACAAGATCAAAGAGATATACCCGGATTTAAAGAACTTGCTCTCTTTCTACAGAACTATGTGAAAGTTTTATCACATAGTCATTTTCCGTCAAGTTCTTCTAACAAAATTACTCATACTGATAAAAATAAGTCATCGACACAACGTTATACAAACAATACCCGCTCCGTTACAAGTCCTCGAAATAAGTCTACTCAATCTTTCGTTTCTAAGGAAATTCCCGATAAGAAATGTCCAGTTTGCACTTCTTCAGATCACCATTTATACATGTGTGAAACTTTTAAATCATTATCGCTTAAGGAAAGAATAGCTGCTGTTGAAAACCATAAAATTTGTTCTAACTGTCTGTCTTATCGACATCAGGCACCCACTTGTCGTTCTAAAAGGTTTTGCTATACGTGTAAGAAAAAACACCATTCGTTAATCTGCGAGTCGACTAAAACCGAAGAAAAACCCGCTCCTGTGTCTGCAATCTCCGCGACACTCTCCGCCTCCGCTAGTTCTTCGACGACAACCGTTCTTCTGTCCACCGCTCTAATAACCGTTTTCGATGTGCATAATAAACCTCACGTATGTAGATCACTGTTAGACTCCGCTTCTCAATCTAATTTTATTACAGAATCCTTGTGTAAGAAATTAGGACTTAAAAGGCGTCCTGTCGTTACTAATATTCAAGGGATAGGCGCTCACTTTAGCTCCGTAAAGAATGAGTGTTCCGTTAAGTTCGCTTCTCGACTTAATAAGTCTTCAGAGTACGAATTAAAAACCTTAATTTTGGATCAGATTACTGATAACCTTCCGTCTTGTAACATTCCGTTAAAAAATGTATCTCATCTACAAGGGATCCCTCTAGCTGATGAAACCTACCGCCAACCTGGTACCATTGATATGCTTATAGGTGCCTCGTTGTTCGCCGTTATGTTAGGCCCTGGAAAGATTACAGGACCGCCTAACGCTCCGTTAGCTCTTCAGACTAGTTTAGGTTATGTAGTGATGGGACCTGTAGAAGATACTTTGAACACGAATACTGAGCCCAAATATCAGTCCCTTTGTAGTATTGTTACTCAACCGCTTGAAAAGTTAGTCACACGTATGTGGGAATTAGAGGATATCCCTTCCGTTGATTCTATCTCCGCTGAAGAACAAGAATGCGAGCGCATATTTTCTGAGACAACCAAACGTATGCCTGATGGTCGTTACTCCGTTGATCTTCCTTTTTGTAAAGATAGTTCACTTCTTGGTGACTCAAAAAATATTGTTTTGCGCCGTTTTTATTCACTCGAGAAACGACTAGAATCGAACTCAAAGTTAAAGGACGAGTATCACACGTTCATGAAAGATTATATAAATCAGGGTCATATGGTTTTAGGTGAAGAAGATAGCGATGGCTGCTATTTGCCTCATCATTGCGTATTCAAGCCCGATAGTACTTCTACTAAAGTTCGGGTCGTTTGGGACGCTAGTTGTGCCACTTCTAGTGGATATTCTCTGAATGACATGCTTCATACAGGCCCTAAACTTCATGCAGATTTAACATACATTTTAACTCTTTTCAGACTTTATCCTATCGCAGTAACCGCTGATATCCGCCAAATGTACCGCCAAATTCTAGTAAATCAACATCATAGAAAATTTCAAAAAATATTTTGGCGTTTTTCTAAAGATGAAAATATTGCCGTGTATACTTTAAATACTGTAACTTTTGGTGTCAAACCCGCCCCGTACCTCGCTTTGAAGATTCTTCGCAAACACGCTCATGACACAAAAGATATTTACCCCGTCGCAGCATCTATTGTTGAAGATGGTTTTTTCGTAGATGACATGGCAATTAGTTTTCCTACCTTAAAAGATGCTCTCGACGCCTACCGTCAATTACTAGTTATGTTGAAGTCCTGCGGTATGGACTTAGTGAAATGGAATTCAAATTCTCAGTTATTTTTAAATTCTATTAATTCAGACATCCGTTTAAAACAAAATATAAATTTTGATTCTTCTGATATTACTAAGATTTTAGGCTTGGAGTTTAACCCGACTATTGATGGATTTATTTTTAATGTTAAAACAGATAACACTATTTGTACTAAAAGAAATATTTTATCTACTTACGCTCGTATTTTCGATCCAATAGGATTTCTTGCACCTGTCACCGTTTCTCTTAAAATATTAATTAAAGAATTTTGGAATCTAAACCTAGGATGGGATGAAGTTCCTTCTTGTAGGAAGTTACTTAAAACTTGGAATAATCTTCAATCGCAACTACCGCTTCTCTCTGAATTTAAAATTCCACGTCACATAGGTCTCGTTCATAACTCTGAAATAGATTTAATAGGATTTGCGGATGCATCGGGCAAAGCTTATGGGGCAGTCGTTTATTCAAGAATAAATATTTCTGGAAACATTATTATTTCTTTACTCTGTGCTAAAACCAGAGTGGCTCCGCAGAAATCTATAACTATTCCCAGACTGGAACTATGTGCCGCCGTTTTACTAGCAAGGCTAATGAATTTTATTTTAAAGTCGTTTTCCGGTAAACTAAATTTTAAAAATATATATGCCTTTTCAGATTCTTCAGTTGTTATTCATTGGATTGCCTCCTCATCTTCCCGATGGAAAGTTTTTGTAGCTAACAGAGTTGATCAAATTAAAGACTTGCTCCCTAACATTTCTTGGTTTCATGTTGCTGGTTTGTCCAACCCAGCTGATTGTTTATCTAGAGGTCTATCCCCTGAAAATCTGATGTCTCATCCGCTATGGATTTCAGGGCCAGACTGGTTAGTTTTACAGCCTGACCAGTGGCCGAAATCTGAACCCTCAGTCGGGGGAGAAGAGTTAATAGAAGAAGTCAAACAGGTGTATACTTCTGTAGAGCCCGCAGAAAATATTTTAAATACAATAGATCGTTGCTCTTCTTACGACATGGTTCTTCGAGTCCTCTCCTACTGCCGTAGATGGAAACATTATAAGAGAGAAAATAAACCACTCTCTTTCATCTCCACCGCTGAACTGAATGGGGCTGAAATTTTAATTTTAAAACTTATTCAGCAATATCATTTTAAAGAAGAAATTACCGCTTTAGAAAAAGATAAAATCTTACCTTCCCGTTTCCGTAAACTTTCTCCTTTTATAAACGAACATGGCCTGTTAGTAGTCGGAGGTAGATTAACTCACTCCAAGTTAAGTGGTTATCAAAAACACCCAATTTTACTTCCAAAAGAAAACCGTCTTGTTCATTTATTAATTGACAAGATTCACTCTACTCATTTTCATACGGGTGTTGCTATGACTCTCGCTCTTTTACGTCAAAAATATTGGATATTCGGAGGTAGAGACATCGCTCGTAAACGCATAGGTTCGTGTAACATTTGCTTTAAACACAAACCTCATGCCCCCTACCCTATCATGGGTGACTTACCTAAGGAACGAGTCACAGAAGTCAAACCTTTCTTGCACACTGGAGTCGATTATGCTGGTCCATATAATATAGTTTTTTCTAAGAGAAGAGGTGTCCGTACACATAAAGCTTACTTGTCATTATTTATTTGTTTGTCTACCAAAGCAGTTCATCTGGAACTTGCGACGGACTTAAGTACACCTACTTTTTTAAACGCTCTTAAACGCTTCCTCGCGAGGCGAGGTCCAGTACACACTTTCTACTCCGACGGAGCAACGAATTTTATTGGCGCTCGAAACCACTTAGACGCAGTTTATGAACTTCTTACTTCTAAAGACTACATAACCGCTGTTGGTCATGAACTGTCTTGCCAACGCATTACTTGGAGCCAACAAGTACCGTCTGCTCCACATATGAATGGTATATGGGAAAGTAATATCAAGAGTACTAAAACTCATTTAACTAAAGCAATAGGTAGTCAAGTTTTGACTTATGAAGAACTCAATACTTTACTGGCTCAAGTAGAAGCGTTATTAAATTCACGTCCTCTATGTACTCTAAGTTCCGATCCTAATGATCCGGTTGCTTTAACTCCCGCTCATTTTCTCTCAGGTTCACCTCTAGGTCATATTCCTTCTCCTAATGTAGAAAATATTCCTATTAACCGTTTGACTCGTTACCAGTTGCTGGAAAGGATGACCCAGGACTTCTGGAAACGATGGCACGTCGAGTACCTTCACACACTTCAAACCCGAGAAAAATGGAATACTCAAAGTAAGCCTATCACAGTTGGTACCATCGTCATAATCCGTAATGACCACTCTGCCCCTTTGACTTGGCCACTTGGCATTGTAGAGGTCGTTCATCCGGGGAAAGATGGAGTGACCCGTGTCGCCACAGTAAGATCGAAAGGCAAACTATATCGTAGGCCAGTGGTCAAGCTTTGTCCACTCCCTACACAGTAACTTTCGTGTTAATCATTAATTTCATTTTTTATATTTTTTTTCTTTCTTTTTTCCCTCATCGAAGTGAGTTCTTTTCTTATCACCGTTGAACAAAGGTTCATTTATTTTCTTTTTTTTTTTTCACTTTTTTTTCCTCCGTCGCATTTTGCCCTAGCTGCAAGTTGTTAACTAGGGTTTTTAGAAGATTTTTATTTTGTTCTCTCAGGAAAAGGTTTCCTGAGCGGGGGAGTATGTTTGCGCCGCTGATAAAACGTACGTTCATCAATACGAGAATAAGTATTTTTGCTCTCGATTCCGTTATATCGATTCCTTAGGACGAGAGAAGGGAGGATCGATATATGTCATCAATAAATCGTAAACCGTCAGTTGCATAGCGAACTCAGAGGTGAGAGGTTACGCCAGCTGTCCCGCACCGCTCTATACATCTTCGTCGAGACTTCGAAAATCTCTCACCAACCCGTATACCTAAGGGCATCCCCCCGATAAGTATAATTTTATTTACATTTAGTTAGGTACACTTTACATGCACACACACATTCAGATAGGTTTGTTTTTCCCGCTTTCACAGGTACATGGTTAGGTTACTACACAATTAATTCCAGACTCTGTTACGCCCTGGTATTTCGGTATATGTCAGGAGTCAGACTATCAGGTACTCTACCATGTACATGCCGTATTAGCTTAGCGCCTTTTTCCGTTAACTTACCCGTTAAACCTACAGTCCACATAACCAAATTTTTATTCCCGTTCCGTTTAGGGCAGGCTTAAGCCCAACCAATTATAAATTTTCAAGAAGATCGTTTTAAAAGGTATTTAATAAAGAGTAGGATAAAGAATAAGCAACAATTATTACAAAATATTTCATTTTGCTGGCATACTCAAAAAAAATATGGCCATAATAAGAATGTTGAAAAAATGTTTATACTGATTAAATATTAAATGGCAAGCTGAATGTCATTTAAAAGTTCTTGATGAGTAGAGAAATAAAATATACATATTATGACATTATTTTCAAAATGGCCGCTACAAATAATGACCGAAAACATAAAAATGAAGTGTTTTTAAGTCATAATCAGTTGTTGTATATCAATTTAAAGTCTTTGTGAGTAGGTAATGCTTATATTATTCCCCCTACATCCTAAATACGCGAGTTCGAAAGGAACACATCACCATTATGTAATTCAAATATGTAATAATAACATCGCTTTAAAATCTCCTTAATTATTTACGCTCTGTCACATCTTCTTAGGTGTGCATAACTTACAACATCTAATACATTGGCTCAGTAAACCCTAGTCTGTGTGCTATAAAATACTATAAAAAAATATTTTTCCAATTGGACAAATAAATTCACAATGTTACACAGCGAATGTAGTACATTCAAGTGAATATTGTAAATCCTTCAAACTTCAAAATGCAACTAGTTTTCTAATAATTCTTGTAGGAATTGTAATTTGCAGGGCTTCTAGAGGACTACTGAGAAGTTTTGTATATACTTTTCTTATTATACCTACACACTTGGTTTTGAGACAGAGCAACAGAGAAAACCATTCTTAGAGGAAGTAACTTTAGTTTTTCAATCAGCAGAATGGCTAAGCTAATAGTTTTATCACCCAGCCGAGTTATTCCAGGGCCTCTACTGAGAAGTTTTGTTAATTTCTAATAATGCCTTCACAATAAGATTTGAGACAGACCATTAGAGAGTAAAAAACATTCTTAGAGGAGGCAAATTTAGTTTTTTAGTCAGCAGAATGGCTAATCCAATAGTTTTATCACCCCAACTGAGTTATTACTGAGACATTTTGCTACTCTCTTATAATACCTTCACACAGGGCTTTGAGACAGGTCAAGCAGGTAAATTGCAAATGCCGATTTAGTCGACAGTATCTGGCTAACGATGACAAGAACTTATATAAATGAGCAAAAAATATTGAAATGATTAGATTCTTGGAGTATCATTTTGGTTGTTGCTCTGAAGAAATTCTGCTCCATGTTTTGAGAAAATCTAAATGTATAATAAAGTCCTTTTGGACTTTTTCAATCCGTAACAACGGGGTGTGCAGCTAATCTCTTTTTTGGGGTTTCCTCAGGTTTCAACCATATTTTTTTCTCTTTTTTCAAATTCAGGAGTTTCTCCTAAATATTATCTAAATTTAAAAAAAAATTATTGTAATCGTTTTATTTTTGTTTAGGTTATCGATCGGTTGTAAAGCACCACCAGAGGAATGTTAAAGCACTTGAGCAAACGAAATTTGTACTCGAGCCTCCTTCATTTAACTTCTTAATTTCTACTCCGAAGGTCCTAGTAATCGCCTAATCTTTATGAGACGCCATCTGCATCCAAATTGTAAGTCATGTTTCTATAAATTATATTATGTAATAATATCATAATTTCAGGGTCAAATTGATCAGATTATTATCCCAAAAAATAAAGCAAATATTATTTGAATGCAGAATGGTTTTGATCTTTTAAGTTTTCATACTTACTTAACTGAAGTTAACATAATAACCATAGGTGTGTATAACATAACAGAAAAATCAACTTTTCTTTCTGTGTTCTGTAAAATTACTAATATTTTCACTTGTAATCTAATAAATAAAATGTATTATTCATCGCTATTTCGATTGTTCGATGTTGTTGTTTTCTTTTTTATGTTTAAATATTCCATGATTCAATAATTCAGATAATGATAAGCATTCTAAGAGTTATTATTATGAGTCGATGTAAGATTTGATTACTTAATTTAATCTTTTTAAATAATTGAGTCATTAAATATTGTGAAATTGTTTTATTTATTTGTATCTCTCTAATTTAAAACAACGTTTTTAAACGTTTTATTTTATTTTATTTTTTTTTTTTTTCAATTAAGTACATAATTATAGTTTGGAAATTAATTGATAAGTGATTGAATAATCAACCTTGTACTCTATCTTCATTCATTCTTATTATGTTATTGATTAAATTTATCTTTCTAAATTCTTATCACTAATCAGAATATTTCCTTTAATTATGCTTAAAGTATTAAGATATTAAAAGGAGATACAGCTGTTGATACCAAATTAATAACGTCACTTTCATTGTATTTAAAATTATTCAAATTGTTTATGGAAATATTAGTTTAATTTATATTGTTCTAGATTATTGATGCAAGGAGACATTTTCATATATAACTTCTCTAACGATAAAAACTCCAAATTAAAAAATTGGAAAACTTAAATTACTAGTTTTGTCCACCAGATGACATTTTCTCTTTTGAAATAAATTAGTTTCGTCCACCACGTGACATTCTCTCTTTTGAAATAAATTAGTTTCGTACACCACGTGACATTCTCTCTTTTTCTCAAAATTTATTTCGTCCACCACGTGACATTCTCTCTTTTGAAATAAATTAGTTTCGTCCACCACGTGACATTCTCTTTTTTTCTAATAATTTAGTTTCGTACACCACGTGACATTCTCTTTTTTTCTAATAATTTTGTTTCGTCCACCACGTGACATTCTCTCTTTTGAAATAAATTAGTTTCGTCCTCCACGTGACATTCTCTCTTTTGAAATAAATTAGTTTTGTACACCACGTGACATTCTCCTTTTTTCTAAAAATTTAGTTTCGTCCACCACGTGACATTCTCTCTTTTGAAATAAATTAGTTTCGTCCACCACGTGACATTATCTTTTTTTTCTAATAATTTAGTTTCGTACACCACGTGACATTCTCTTTTTTTCTAATAATTTTGTTTTGTCCACCACGTGACATTCTCTCTTTTGAAATAAGTTAGTTTCGTCCACCACATGACATTTTCTCTTTTTAAATAAATTAGTTTCGTTCACCACGTGACATTCTCTTTTATTCTAATAATTTAGTTTCGTCCACCACGTGACATTCTCTCTTTTGAAATAAATTAGTTTTGTACACCACGTGACATTCTCTTTTTTTCTAATAATTTAGTTTCGTCCACCACGTGACATTCTCTCTTTTGAAATAAATTAGTTTCGTCCACCACGTGACATTCTCTCTTTTGAAATAAATTAGTTTCGTCCACCACGTGACATTCTCTCTTTTGAAATAAAATAGTTTCGTCCACCACGTGACATTCTCTCTTTTATACCCTTAGGCCCACATATTTTAAAAATATATCGACTTAAAAAATATATTTTTCAAAAAAATTAGGGTAAAAAAACTTGTGTTAAAATTTTTCTTATTTTTTTTCGACACCGTGAGGGGTATCATATGAAAGGGTACGTCGAGCTAATTACAAAAATATATCATTCTTTGAATATAACTTTTGTTAGGGCGAGCGTAGGCAAGTTTGAAGTGGGTGTGAAACGTGTCCCCCCCCCCCTCTATCTCGCTTATGTCAGGTGCAAAAAATCTGAAAAAATTCCTGAACATTCTTCGACCAAATGTAAAGATACCACTTTTTGGAAATTTTTATTTTTTATTCACAAAATACGTTTTTTTTATAATTATGGTCTTTTCGATGTATTTATATGGTTGTAGTCCGGTTCAGTGGCAAAAAAATACTTTATCAGAGTGTGTTTTGAGAATATCAGACCCTTAGAATGGTTCAAAGAGAGCTTTTTAGCATTTTAAAAACCACTGTTTATACACTTTACAGTTAAACACTATATAGTGTGGTCTACGGACCCTAGCTGTGTGCTGACTAGCACACACTTGACCTGTTTATTTCTAATAATTTAGTTTCGTCCACCACGTGACATTCTCTCTTTTGAAATAAGTTAGTTTCGTCCACCACATGACATTTTCTCTTTTTAAATAAATGATTATGATTTTATTTTTAAACAAATGATTATGATTCGTTCACCACGTGACATTCTCTCTTTTAAAATAAATTAGTTTCGTCCACCACATGAAATTTTCTCTTTTGAAATAAATTAGTTTCGTACACCACGTGACATTCTCTTTTTTCCTAAAAATTTAGTTTCGTCCACCACATGACATTCTCTCTTTTAAAATAAATCAGTTTCGTACACCACGTGACATTTTCTCTTTTGAAATAAATTAGTTTCGTCCAACACGTGACATTCTCTTTTTTTCTAATAATTTAATTTCGTCCACCAAGTGACATTTTCTCTTTTGAAATAAATTAGTTTCGTCCACCACGTGAAATTCTCTCTTTTGAAATAAATTAGTTTCATTCACCACGTGACATTCTCTCTTTTGAAATAAATTAGTTTCGTCCACCACGGGATAGTGCTTAATTTTCAGTGCCATTTTGTCAAAAAATATCGAAATTTTACGTGTCCCCCCCCCTAAAATCGTATTTCCGCTATTACTACAAATATAGAAAAATATGCAAAATGTGTGGTCTGCTGGGCCATAGAAAAAATAAGATTAGCAATTTGATCTGATTTACTGGAAATCCAAGATGGTGAATAATTCATGTTATCCGTTTTTTTTTTTGTTTTTTTTTTTTAATTTTGAGTGGGGTATCAAATGAAAGGTATTAAAGAGTAGATTTCAAAAATGTATAACACTTGATGTTAACATTTAATTTTGTGCGCCATTTAGTCAAAAAAAAATCAAAACTTTTCTCCCATCCCCCCTTACTAAGTTTGTGTTCACAATACCAACGAAACCCTTTTTACGTGAGATTCACGCCTTACCAATTTTTTTCTAATAATTTAGTTTCGTCCACCACGTGACATTCTCTCTTTTGAAATAAATTAGTTTTGTACACCACGTGACATTCTCTTTTTTCCTAAAAATTTAGTTTCGTCCACCACATGACATTCTCTCTTTTAAAATAAATTAGTTTTGTCCACCACGTGACATTCTCTCTTTTGAAATAAATTAGTTTCGTACACCACGTGACATTCTCTCTTTTAAATTAATTTAGTTTCGTCCACCACCTGACATTCTCTCTTTTAAAATAAATTAGTTTCGTCCACCACGTGACATTCTCTCTTTTGAAATAAATTAGTTTCGTCCACCACGTGACACTCTCTCTTTTGAAATAAATTAGTTTTGTACACCACGTGACATTCTCTTTTATTCTAATAATTTAGTTTCGTCCACCACGTGACATTCTCTCTTTTGAAATAAATTAGTTTTGTACACCACGTGACATTCTCTTTTTTTCTAATAATTTAGTTTCGTCCACCACGTGACATTCTCTCTTTTGAAATAAATTAGTTTCGTCCACCACGTGACATTCTCTCTTTTGAAATAAATTAGTTTCGTCCACCTCATGTCATGTTTCGTCCACGTCTCACTTATAAATTGAAAAAAGCTGTAAAAAGAAACATTTACCTGTATTACTCCTCTTACATACCAATATATGCTAATAAGAGTTACATTTTGGTGTGTTTTAATTACACTAAGTAATGGATCTGGACCCTAGAAATAAATAATTAAATTATTAACTTTTTTCTTTAACTATACATCTTTATCTTAGAGATGTAATACTAACAAACATTATTATATGTCGTAGATATTTTTAAAGTTAAAGAAAAATAAAACTTAACTGTTTTAAGAAAGCATCATTCGCATTAATTCACAGCTAGTTTGAACTTAAATAAGTATGAAATTAAACAAAATAAGGAAATTTAAATTACTTTTTTTATAAATTTAAAAAAATGGGTTGCATAAAAGAATGACGAATAAATTAAGAAATGTTAAAAAATTTAAGCAAATTGTTTGTTTTATCTTTTTAACAGAGGATACATAGCTTATTTTTTACACTCTCAAAAAAATCTTTCTTCCTTTTATTATGCGGTATATATTGCAATTAGATCAGTTATATACATTCTGCTTTTTTAAATACATAAATAAACCTTTATTCAGGTTGATACCTAATTGGTTAATACAATATATTATGTAGTTAATACAATGTTTTGTCTTCATAATGTATTATCATCTCTTAACAAAATACTTTCTACTTTTCATACTTGAAACACTTAATTTCCATAAAAAAATATGACCATTCAACGGTCTAAAAGTGAATTTATTACAAAGATTAAATTAATTGTAAACTTGACCTAACCCTAGAACGACACACATATTTCTTTTTACGTAAACTCCACACAGGGGTCAGTGAGACCCCAATTGATTAATGGGTTATATTAATTACTTAAACATTTTCTTTTTCAATTATTTATGTATTTTTGTAAATATAATTTGTCATACTAAAAATACCATTTAATTTTGATCAAAACAAATAAGTATTTTAAAATTAAATAGTATACATATATATTTTCATCAAATTGTTTTTAGAAAAATTTGTATTTAAAAGAAATATGTATAACATTTTGTTTTCGTTAGATTGGGTTAATATTTTTTATTTATCTACGAGTATATTAAGAGTTGTTTTACAGCAAACAGGAACAAAAAGTATAATAAAAATTATAGATTTTCTTACATACTCTGTCAAAGTTAAGTATTTTTGGCCTTTAATCCTTACTGTGACTTCCACTAAACCTTCAACTTAAATGAAGTTATATACGTCTACTAATAGTAATAAAAGTTTTATTTTTGAACTTTTGACAGTCTTAAACATTTTAGCAGTCCAAAAAAGATATAAAATAACTATTTTAATACAATCAAAAAAATAAGTCAGTTAACAGTTGTATATAAAACAATTACGTAAATGCCACATAGGGGCCTATGGGACCCCAATTCTAATTCTAATGAATACTGAAAGAAAACTGAAACTAATAACATAGATATTGTTATCAGTATATACACAGAAAGGTTCAAAGGTAAATTAGAAGGGAGTCTAGGTTAAGAGAAATACAAATAAAAAAATAAAAAAAAAAAATATATATATATATATATATATATATAGTTTCTATGGGGTCTGTGGGACCCTAATAAGTCGTTCTAGGGTTAATATATTTGATTTGAAATAGTTTTAAAATAAAATGAACATACATTGCACACTATACCGGGTTATGCAGCACTACTCCTAGTCCCAGTATAATTTTGTTGTGAACCCTTCTCTATAATATTTTTACGCTAAAATCTCCTCCCTTTTCTATGAAGATGATTGTGCTGGTTCGGCTATGACATCATCAGTAGATTTCTATAGTTGTTCCAAGTCAACTCAATAGACCTCATCATAGAAGAAGAAAGTTAAAGATGAAATTCAAATATTAAAAAGGCAAAAGTCGGATTAGTATTGTTAGCAAACTAGTTAGTTTCTTCTAACTTTACTCCTCTATGATGAAGATCTTTTGAGTTGATTTGGAAGTATAGAAATCTACTGATGATATCATAGCTGAAACTGCACAGTACAATAATATCCAGATTAGAAAAGTATCGACAGCAAGGATTTCCTCAATTCATAATTTACTTATGCGCCTAAATCAAATTCTTGTATTGATTTAATACTGTCCGTGTTTTACGAACTGAGGCGCATTCTAGCGGTAGCAAAAATGAACTTAGTTTTTCACTTTGTTGGACAGTGCTGCACTCAATGTGAGGAGGATGGAACTAGTAAAATCCTTTATTTCACTAATTAGAATAAAGATTAAATACCAAAGTTTGTAGTAAATATTATTATTAAAAATAAATATTATTTTCTAGTTTAAATGAACTGCAACTCTTCCTGACTGGTCCTATAATCCAAATAAAGGCCTATCAATACTATACCTCTCAACTCAAGTTAAAGAAATTATAATAATATGAAACAAGTTAAAAATAATAATGAATATAATATAATATATATATTCTTCATTTTTTAAATTTCCTGACTGGTCCTATAATCCAAATGAAGGCCTATCAATACAATACCTCTCAACTCAAATTAAATAAAGTATAATAATATGAAACAAGTTAAAAATAATTATGAATATAATACAATAATATTATATGAAAGTAGGTTTTGTTTTTGGACTTGTAGACAGTAATCAAATGAAGGGTTTTTTTGGAATAAAAGTCCGATGGTAGTTGTAGTTAAAAAATTATGTTTTATTCAAAGCTTTCGCCTAAGGAGCCTAAGCTTCATCAGTGATCTACAAAAGAAAGTGAAATAGGAATGAGGACAAAGGCAATTTACAGAAAATTATAAAGTGAAACAATTGTGAGCACAGATTTATATATTACAAAAGTTATTCTTACCAAAGTAGAAGATATAAAGTAAAATTTAAAAAGTTAATATGATGCATTTTTAATTCAGCAAATTTTAAATTAAAATTATAATTAAAAACATGAGACTCCATTAAAATATAAAATACAATAATTATAAATTTAAGAATTCCAAAACAATGCATATGAGCTAATGAAAGGTAACTGGATAAGGTGTACAGAATGGACTAGTATAAGTAGGTAAAAAAGGTATAGGGGATTTACCAGGGTTTTTTTAAGGAAGGTTAAGGAACTAAAGGAAAGGCCAACTAACGGTAGGGTTAAGGTTCAGAAGATCTAAAAGGTATTAAAAAAAGGTTAAAAAAACAATAACGGGGATGGAAACGATTACTCAATTAAAAAATTATTTATTTTTATTATTTATATTAGATATAACGTTAGCGTAAATATTATTTAATTTGTTTGTGTCTTGTTTCAAGTTTATCGAGTTTAAATCTGATTTTATATATAGCATTTCAAGTGTTAGTCGTTTTTGGTGGTGTTTTTCAGTATGTAATATGTTATATTTGTCTGTGTCTAATGTGTGTTGAGTGTTGTGTGCATGTTCTGAAATAGCTGTATTGGTGCTGTTATTGGAGATATCTTTTATGTGTTGGTTGAATCTATTTTTAAATTGTTGGGAGGTTTCTCCTATATATGTGGCTGGACATTGTTTACAGTTTATTTGGTAAATGACGTTACTTTGTTGCAAAGGGGGGATGGGATCCTTAAGTTTAGAGTAAAAAGATGATTTAAAAGTAGTGGAATTTTTTTGGGCTATTTTTATGTGATTGTAAGGTTGAAATAATTTTTTTATTGGTTCGGTAGTGTGCTTTATATAAGGAAGGGTATGGTATTTCGCTAAAACGGGAGGAGTTATATTTTGGGTGTTATTATTATTATTATTGTTGTTATTTGGCGCGGTGTTTATATTGTTATTGTTATTAAAAAATTGGGAAGAGTTATTGTTATTGTTATTTATGTGTTTTTGGAGTAATTTATTAATCAACTTATTGGGGTAACAATTTTTATTTAGTATGGTTTTTATGAAAGATATTTTTTCGTTATGGAATTGTTTATCAGAGAGTGTAAGGATTTGGTTAATAAAGTTATTGGCACAATTAATTTTATAAGAATATGGTTGATGTGAATCGAAATGAAGGAGTCTACCTGAGTATGTAGGTTTGGTGTAGTGTTTATGTGTTAGTTTATTGTTTGTAGTTTTAATTATTTTAATGTTGAGGAAAGGAAGGGCATTATTTTCTTCGTATTCAATGTTAAATTTGAGGTTAGGGTGGTAGTTATTCAACATGTTTAGGAGGGAAGGTATGTAATCTTTTGTTAATTACAAAAAAGCTATCGTCTACATATTTTTTAACAAATTTAATTTGGGAATCGAATTGGGAATATATATCGGAATTTATATCTTCTACTTTGGTAAGAATAACGTTTGTAATATATAAATCTATGCTCACAATTTTTTCACTTTATAATTCCCTGTAAATTGCCTTTGTCCTCATTCCTATTTCACTTTCTTTTGTAGATCACTGATGAAGCTTAGGCTCCCTAGGCGAAAGCTTTGAATAAAACATAATTTTTTAACTACAACTGTCATCGGACTTTTATACCAAAAAAACCCTTCATTCGATTACTGTCTACAAGTCCAAAAACAAAACCTACTTTCATTTGAACTTCACACAATGGATCACGATACTCTCCACCAAAAACTACAAAAGATCTCACCATCCCTACGAAAAGACTACAACCAACTAATTGAAACACATAAAAAACTGGAGAAAATTAAACAAGACATTACATTCGTCACTAAATGTAAGCATAACAATGTTTTCCCATCCTTCATTTCTAACACCCTTAGCAATATATCTTCTTTGAAAATAGAAAATTCCCCTCATAACAAAAAATTAGACCATATAACCACCAAAACTAGTATTGCTTTGCTTTACACAACCATAGAAATAAAACATTGGAAATTAAAATATAGTAAAGATCATTTATAATAAATCTTCTTTTAACATGGTTTTACTTAATAATTAACACTGATAATCTATAAAACATTTAACATATCTATTCTACTCATAATACAATAACAACAACATTTTCTAAGTGACAGATGACAGATGTGTCAGTCCTCCCTCGTAAATCTGGATGATCTCATCTGGTTGAGGTGTCTTCTACACTCTTGCCCGTTGTCCAGTCTGACTAAGTAGTGTAGCGTTCCCTCTCTTTTTATCACATGTCCAAAGTTCCATTTTACCTTTGGGGCCTGATAACTTCTCACCTGTACTCTCTCTCCCTCCTTAAAACTTCTTCGTACTCTGGGTCTGGTCTCTTGGGCGTTACTTGAGGGTAAGGTATCACTTAAAATTAGATCGATTCGTGTTCTAACATTCCTGTTAAACATTAGGTGATACGCGTTGTTCCCTGTTGAATTTGTAGTTTTACGTAGTTGCATTAGAAATCTACAGAGTGTCTCCTCCCTCGTCCATCGTGGTTTAAACACATCATCGAAAAAAACTGGCTACTCCTTCTAAGCCGTGTAAGCATTTGTCCATGAATCGATTCCATATTGCAGGGGCGACTTTAATTCCAAACATTAGGTGGTTTACTTTGTAAAGGCCCTTGTGGGTACTTAATGTTTGCATACAAGCACTTTCCTCATCCATACGTAAATGTAAATAAGCATTGCTTATATCCAGTGTACAAAAATACCTTCCACCATTTATTTTTGAAAAAATTTCATCTATTAACGGAATAGGGTATGATTCGTCCTTAATGAATTTGTTTAATGTAGATTTAAAATAAGCACAGATGCGGACAGTCCCATTAGGTTTCATAACCGGAACAATAGGAGTGCCCCAATCTGATTGCTCTATTTTCGAAATTATTCCAATTTGTTTAATTCTTCTTCAACTTTACTCTTTATAGCAAAAGGAACCGGTCTCGGTTTAAAAAATATCGGCCGCACATTTTCTTTTAAATATAGGTGTCCTGTCTCATTTGGAATTATTCCGATTTTGTTCTTTGTAAATATATCAGAATATTCTTGTAGCAAGGCGTTTAGCTGTGATGTATCTTCCGCATTTATCGTTCTAATTTCTCCCCAGTCAAGTCTCACTTCTCTCATCCACTCTCTTCCAAAAATCGGATCCACCTTTCTGTTTATAACGTACAATTTACCTAGAAATCTTTGTCCGTTATAGTTACAGCCCACGTATGCTACTCCCATTGGTTTAATGATTTCTCCTGTATATGTCTTAAGTAATACCCCGGTTTTAAAAATTTTCTTCCCTATATTCAACCTCTTAAAGTCTTCCCAAGCTATTGTGCTCAAAGCTGCTCCGGTGTCTAACTCCATTTTCAATTTTCTATCTTCCATTTTTACACTCACATAAAACTTGTCTTGCTTATTTGATTTTGAAATTATGTTCATGTCATACATGACCTCTTCTTCAGAGTAATTCTCTTCTTCATCTAATATTTTATTTTCGTTCATATTCTTAGATCTAGCCATACCTACTTTGCTCAAATGACCGCTTCTCAAGCAATATTGGCATTTAGTTGTCTTAAATTTGCATGTATTTGCTCTATGTAAGCTATCCCCGCATCGATAACATTTTCCTTTTAATTCTTCAAAATTAAAACCTTTCGTTGTTCTGTTCCTATTCTTTTCATTTATTTCTACATCTTTCCTATGATCTTTTCTTTTATTTATTTGATTTAACCCTAGTTGTACTGTATTTTTTTGCATTATATTTTTGTTCTCTAATTTTGACATTTCAATTGCCGTCGCGGTATCCACTGCCTCTCTGAAAGTTAGAGTTTTCTTTTCTTGCAATAGCTTTATCCGAATATCTTGATCTATAATTCCTCGAATAAATTGTAACCGCATAAACATGTTTGCTACCGACTTTCCACACTCGCAGTTAAACTCACATTTAGATGTATTCTTTTTTTAAATTGCTTACATATTCCGCTATGGATTCCCCCTCTTGTTGGACCCGGCTGATAAACTTATGCTGTATAGCCCACACACTCTGTTGTGGGTCGAAAAAATCTTTTAAAATTTTAACTAGATCCTCGTAATTTTTGTCTACCGGCTCCTCCGGGTCGCACAGATCGGTTAATTTTTGTAATGCATGTAAAAGTAAATAGACCTTAGTTTCCGAATCGATATTTCCTTTTAATTTAGCGTAAACTTCAAATCGTTTTATAAAATTACAGAAAGTTTCGTCTTGTTGGTAAGGCGTAAAATTGATGTTAGAAATAGTAGAGGCCTGTACACCTCCACTGTTATGTACAGTTGTACTATTGTTCTTTTTCTCTAATTTAGCTTTAATTGTGTCCAATTTAATTTTTAATTCAATGTAAACATCGTCTATATTATACCTGTACTGCCGCTCTGTTTCCAGGAGTTGTTCGTTCGTAGTTAACTGTTCAATTTCATCTTGTACCTGGGTAAATTTATCGTAGTACCCCTCTAAACTAGCTAATCTTACTACAAGTTCAGGGGTTGTCCAATCTACTTTTTTTTCCCCCAGGATACCAGTCTGGTTAATTGTCCCTTCACCGTTCCTCTTATTGTTCGAAATTTATCTTGTGACTTCGTTTCTCCCGTCGTACTAGGGTTCGTTTCTGCACTCGTCGCCATTAATAAATCTTCTTTTAACGTGGTTTTACTTAATAATTAACACTGATAATCTATAAAACATTTAACATATTTATTCTACTCATAATACAATAACAACAACATTTTCTAAGTGACAGATGACAGATGTGTCAATTTAAATAAAATTTCAGACAAATTCTACTCAAAAATTACAAACAATAACCACCTTTTCGAAGAATGTAAATCCCACATAAAAATTACCACAAACAAACATTCTAACTCTATAATAACAACACAAAAAACCAAACTTGAAAAACTTCTAAACAAACACAACACTGATTTAACCAATTCTATTAAATTCAATGAAAACTGGATAAAAAACCTTACTAATCTTATTATTCCTCCAGAAGTTAACTATATATTGTCACTTGGGCCCAAATTTTGTTATACCAAGAAATTTAATAAAAAACTAACTTTTGATTTAATAAAAGATACTGAACATATATATATATATATATATATATATATATATATATATATATATATATATATATATATATATATATATATATATATATATATATATATATGAACATTAATTATATTATATAATTATATATAATTATATTATATAATTATATATATGAACATTAACATATATATATATGAACATATAATATAAATGAAAACATCGATACAAAAAATGAACTTCGCGGTAAATTTACGAACATAATAACAAATTCCTTAAACAACACACACACAAATATTAACCACAACAAACTTGATACTTTCATAAATTCGTCCATTAAAAAAACCAAACAATTCATTAAAAATAACCCTGATATTTTAATACTTAAAGCAGATAAAGGAAACACAACAGTTATCATAAACAAATCAGAATACACAGATAAATTCAACCAACTTTTACAAGACACAAACACTTACACCACCATACCTAAGTATAAAAACAAAGATAAACAAAGAGACCCTACACTTAAAAGACAAACCCAACATAACAAATTAATTAATCGATTACACGAAGAAAAAATAATTAACTATCCAACAAAAAAACTTTGACCAATTACACAGCAGTTCCCCCTAGAATTTATGCTCTTCCAAAAATCCATAAAAACCCTGTTTCTCTTAGACCCATAGTATCCTGTATAAATTCCCCCACGTACAACCTATCCAAATTCCTATCAAACCTATTGTCTCCTTATAGAAATAACTACAATTTCAATATCTCTAATTCCTACCAACTCATTGATCAAATTAAAGACATCCCCGACCTAGATCATAATGATTCCCTTATTTCACTAGATGTTGAATCTCTATTTACATCTATCCCTCTAGACCTAGCTAAAGACCTCACCAAGTCCCTTTGGCCTAAAATTTTTTCCCACACCCAAATTTCCAAACCCCTTTTTTACGAAATTATAGATTTTTGCCTTGATAGCACTTATTTCACCCATAACGACACCTTATACTTACAAAAAGAAGGTCTCCCTATGGGTGATCCTCTTTCCCCTATTATTGCTGACATTGTCCTAGATAAAGTGTTTCACGATATCATACCCCAATTCGATTCCCAAATTAAATTTGTTAAAAAATATGTAGACGATAGCTTTTTTGTAATTGATAAAGATTACATACCTTCCCTCCTAAACATGTTGAATAACTACCACCCTAACCTCAAATTTTCCATTGAATACGAAGAAAATAATGCCCTTCCTTTCCTCAACATTAAAATAATTAAAACTACAAACAATAAACTAACACATAAACACTACACCAAACCTACATACTCAGGTAGACTCCTTCATTTCGATTCACATCAACCATATTCTTATAAAATTAATTGTGCCAATAATTTTATTAACCAAATCCTTACACTCTCTGATAAACAATTCCATAACGAAAAAATATCTTTCATAAAAAACCATACTAAATAAAAATTGTTACCCCAATAAGTTGATTAATAAATTACTCCAAAAACACATAAATAACAATAACAATAACTCTTCCCAATTTTTTAATAATAATAACAATATAAACACCGCGCCAAACAAAATCAATAATAATAATAATAACACCTAAAATATAACTCCTCCCGTTTTAGCGAAATACCATACCCTTCCTTATATAAAGCACACTACCGAACCAATAAAAAAATTATTTCAACCTTACAATCACATAAAAATAGCCCAAAAAAATTCCACTACTTTTAAATCATCTTTTTACTCTAAACTTAAGGATCCCATCCCCCCTTTGCAACAAAGTAACGTCATTTACCAAATAAACTGTAAACAATGTCCAGCCACATATATAGGAGAAACCTCCCAACAATTTAAAAATAGATTCAACCAACACATAAAAGATATCTCCAATAACAGCACCAATACAGCTATTTCAGAACATGCACACAACACTCAACACACATTAGACACAGACAAATATAACATATTACATACTGAAAAACACCACCAAAAACGACTAACACTTGAAATGCTATATATAAAATCAGATTTAAACTCGATAAACTTGAAACAAGACACAAACAAATTAATTAATTTTGTTACGAGCTAAAGGTTCGCAAATAAGTACAACTAAATACAATGGTATATTCTTTACACAATAATGATGAAAGTAACTTAACTCTCACATTAAAAATATCAATCAATAATAACTGTCAATATCACATGACATTGTCATGTCGTAACACTGCCCTCCTCTAAGTGTATTCGTCCCGAATACCAGATTATTGTTGAGCCAGGTAGGGCGCCAGACGGTCTATATGAACCACTTTCATTCGTCCTCGTGGTAGCTTGTGAATTCTGAACACAACGTCTTTGATTTTCTTCACAATTAAGTACGGGCCTTCCCATGATGCCTGCAATTTTGGGCACAACCCTCGGCGTCTTTGAGGATTGTAGAACCACACCCTGTCTCCCTCTTTGAAGCTAGGTTCCATACTGTGGCGATCATAACGGGCTTTCATACGATCGGTGGCCAAGTTGATGTTCTTTCTGACGTAGTCATGAATACCGTCAATCTTCTCCTCTAGAGCCTTAATGTACTCCCCATTCGCAACACTCCTTCCCTCAGGATATCCAAACTTTAGATCGCGCGGTAACGTCATTTCACGTGCAAATAATATTCTGTAAGGTGTTACCTTAGTAGTCTCATGGATGGCTGCGCGATAGGCCATAAGGAACAAATGAATGTGCTGGTCCCAATCCTTTTGATGTTTTGAAATTACCTTAGCCAGGTGGCTTATTAGGGTCCTATTAAAGCGTTCAACCATACCATCTGATTGTGGGTGTAGAGGTGTCGTTCTCGTCTTGTTTACACCCATTCTCTCTAAGAGACCCTTAAATACTGCAGATTCGAAGTTTCTACCTTGGTCAGAATGTAGTTCTAGGGGCGCTCCAAACCTTGCCACCCACTCTTCCAAAAAGACATCAGCCACTGTTACGGCTTCCTGATTACTAATAGGATACACTTCAGGCCACTCGCTAAAATAGTCCATCACCACCATGACATACTTATTTCCCCGGCTGGACTCTGGGAAGGGTAAGGCAATGTCCACAGCAATTCGTTCGAATGGCGCTCCGACGTTGTACGCCATCATCTTCCCCTTTGTTTTTTTACTTGGACTAGCAACTGCAGCACACTGTTGGCACCATCTGCACCAGTCTTCTACATCAGATCTACATTTTACCCAATAAAACCGATCGCGGACCTTGGCTAGTGTTCTATTTACTCCCAGATGTCCTCCTGATGCACCTCCGTGGATTTCTTGCAGAATCTCCTTCACCCTTCTCTTTGGGACCACCACCTGGAAATGTATTTCCTTACCATCAGCTAACTCCCATTCCCGTTTTAAAAGCCCATCTCTCAGTACTAAAGAGTTCCACTGGGCCCAATAAGCCTTCAGGATCGGACTTCTATCAGAAATTTGCATCCAATTTGGTCTGCAACCCTCCTCCTTCCACCTAAGGATAGGTCCAACATCAGGGTCTTCGTTGATCACCTTCGATTTCCTTCGGATCCCAGCCATCTGCAACTACGCTAGTGCTGTTAATAGGTAATCTATCCTGGTTTTCTTCAATTTTTAGACAAAATTTGCAGTTTACTTGACATGGCCTTCTCGAGAGGGCATCTGCATTTTGATGGGTACGGCCTGAACGATATTCGGTTATAAACTGGTATTCTTGTAAGAATTCGATCCATCTTGCCAGTTGACCCTCTGGATCCTTAAATCTGAGGAGCCAACGTAATGCGGAGTGGTCTGTTCGGTGCAGAAAGGGTCGAACATACAAGTACTTATGAAAGTGCTGGACTGCCTTCACAAATGCTAACAGCTCCTTTCTAGTTACACAGTAATTCCTCTCCGCCTTCGACAGACACCTACTGAAATACCCTATTACTCGTTCCTCCCCATCTTGCACTTGTGACAGGACACTGCCAATACCCGTGTTGCTTGCATCCGCATCTAAGATAAATTTTCCTTTCATCTGGGGATATGATAGGATCGGTGCAGATAACAATAACCTTTTCAAGGCATCAAAGGCTTCTTGACAATCCTTACTCCACTCAAACTTACGCGAAACTTCAGTAAGACGGTGCAATGGTCTTGCGATGTCTGAAATTTTTTTGACATACCGCCGATAATAGGTACAAATTCCTAGAAAGCTGCAAATGTCACGAACATTTTTAGGGTTTGGCCAATTCTTGATGGCGAGTACCTTATTTGGGTCAGTGGAAACCCCATCAGCAGAAACAACATGACCCAAATAATTAACTTGTCTCTGAAAAAAGAAACATTTCTTAGGATTTAACTTCAAGCTTGCATCCTTCAGCCTGTCAAATACGTCCTTTAAGTTGTCAATATGTTCTTCAACTGTTCGTCCGATAATGATGGCGTCATCCAAATAAACCAAACAAGTTTTCCATGTCAATCCTCTTAATACAATCTCCATAAGACGTTCGAAGGTAGCAGGTGCATTGGTCAGTCCAAATGGCATCACTTTAAACTGCCACAATCCTCTTCCTGTCGTAAATGCTGTTTTTTCTTTGTCACTCGGATGCATGCCTACCTGCCAGTAATAGGGTGGGTCGAAAAAACACTTTTTTCGAGATCGTAACCACCGTACCTCTAAAAACTTGCCATTTCATGAGAAAACCCCGAGGAAAAAATTTGAGCCAAATCGGGCCCCCCCTAGGTCTCCCGCTGGGGGGGTCAAAGTTTTGAAATTTTTGAAAAAACACGATTTAAACTCATTTTTTGGGCTTTTTTACTATGTTAGTCATTTGTAATCTATGTTTAAGGCATGTTTCTATAATCTACAATTGTTTCTGTATAAGAAAATGCCTTTATGAGATAAAAAATAAATAATACGATGTAACATAACAAATGACATATATAATAATTATGGTAAAAACCCAAAACGTCAAATTAAACTATTTTTCAATTTTAGGTTGCCTCTCCTAGCTTATTTTTGACTTATAATGCTACAAATCAAAAAAAAATATCAGAACTTACCACAAGAAGGTATTGCAATTCGAGCTCCACCTAATAACCCCCCCCCCCCTCCCCTGATTTTGGAAAATTCAATTAGTGCAAACTAAATTTGAGAATTTTATCATTACTTACAACTAAATACAAACTATTTTGTTTTAAACTACTATAGCAATATATACAATACTAATATTTAACTTATATATTATACAAATTATAATTACAAAATTAAAATAATATGTCTGATTTTTTTTTCTATAATCTTAACGGAAAAATCTTTTTTACTCTCGAATTTAGGAATTTTTTCCCCTATTGTTTAATGTCTGGAGAATAAGAAATAACGATCCTCTGTTTTATGAATGTCACTGGAAGCTTTTGTAACCAGCTTTACCCAGCGCTCAACAGCCTGAGTATGACTAGGATAATTTAAATTAGTTTGAGGGATTCGACCGTCTAATACTGCTGCTGTGACCTCATCTGTAGAAATGACTCTTGTCAGCGGTGTTTGTCACTTTTATAATGCTCCAGTCAATCATATTAACGTAGTTTGAGGCATCAAAATTAATTTTAGGAATTTTGATGTCTCTTTGTTTTCAAAATTCCTGTTACATGCAGTCAGAACTTTATTCCATCCATACTTTCTAACTTCATTATCTATATCTATTGGCCCAGAATACATATATGGGCCTTTAGTCTTGCCATCCAAATGCTGTATTAGATGCCGAAGTGGCAACTCATTGCTATGAAGTAGGCATATTAACCACTGTAGAGATCTTCCTAGTCTGCATTCTGCAAGTCTTATGGCACCTCTTCTTATTCCAGTATTTAAATTGGTTCCATCGCAGCCAAATACCAACAAATCTGAACATTCAATATTTTTTCTTTTAAATAATTAAAGATTGAAGACAGTTCCACTTAAGTTCCACTTAACGGAGTTACCAAGTCCAAATATTTAGATCCTGGTTCTTGGAGGAGCACAAAATTTTCCTCTTTCTCAATTGTTTTATGGATCTTTGTACCTTTCTTTGTAAGTTCCACTGTTTCGACCTTTGTGCCATCTAAATATAGTCCGTTCAAAGTAATTTTTGTTTTTCCTTCGATTTTTTTTATTCAATATATTGGACTTGCTTCTCCCTGCGAACTTTACTGTGATCTATCACACATGGTGGTGAAGAATCTAAAATGCCTGCGTCAGCAAGGTTAGCGGAGGCTATCATCGCAGCTGCTCTGTTAGAAACACCCGTTCTTACTTGACCTCTGCCAGAGTCGGAAGAGTGAAGAGGTATTCTCATTTGGTTACTTATTTGCCGGATATTTACCTCAAACTCTGAATCAGTGGCACTTGTTTCTGTAGTTTCAGATGAAGTAAGCGGTCTTCCTGTGTCATCTAGATTTTCCTCGACTTTTGCTCTAACTGTTGTGAGATCTCCCTCATTTCTTGAAGCTCTTTTCTCAATGATTTGAAGTCCTTCCATCAATTGTTCCCATGACCATACTTCATGATGTGCTCTGATATGCAAAAGCTTCCAGTGACATTCATAAAACAGAGGATCGTTATTTCTTATTCTCCAGACATTAAACAATAGGGGAAAAAATTCCTAAATTCGAGAGTAAAAAAGATTTTTCCGTTAAGATTATAGAAAAAAAATCAGACATATTATTTTAATTTTGTAATTATAATTTGTATAATATATAAGTTAAATATTAGTATTGTATATATTGCTATAGTAGTTTAAAACAAAATAGTTTGTATTTAGTTGTAAGTAATGATAAAATTCTCAAATTTAGTTTGCACTAATTGAATTTTCCAAAATCAGGGGAGGGGGGGGGGGGTTATTAGGTGGAGCTCGAATTGCAATACCTTCTTGTGGTAAGTTCTGATAATTTTTTTTGATTTGTAGCATTATAAGTCAAAAATAAGCTAGGAGAGGCAACCTAAAATTGAAAAATAGTTTAATTTGACGTTTTGGGTTTTTACCATAATAATTATATACGTCATTTGTTATGTTGCATCGTATTATTTATTTTTATCACATAAAGGCATTTTCTTATACAGAAACAATTGTAGATTATAGAAACATGCCTTAAACATAGATTACAAATGACTAACATAGTAAAAAAGCCCAAAAAATGAGTTTAAATCGTTAATTTTCAAAAATTTCAAAACTTTGACCCCCCAGCGGGAGACCTAGGGGGGGCCCGATTTGGCTCAAATTTTTTCCTCGGGGTTTTCTCATGAAATGGCAAGTTTTTAGAGGTACGGTGGTTACGATCTCGAAAAAAGTGTTTTTTCGACCCACCCTAGCCAGTAACCACTCTTCAAGTCTAAAGTAGAAAACCATTTTGCTCCTGAGAGTGTGTCTATGGTATCGTCGATTCTGGGCAAAGGATAGCTGTCTTTTTTAGTAATATCGTTCAGTTTCCGATAATCAATACAGAATCGTGTTGTGCCATCTTTCTTTGCGACTAACACGACGGGAGACGCCCAAGGTCCTTCAGATGTTTCAATGATACCCTGATTCAACATATCTTGAATCAATTTTTCCGCCTCCTGCTGTCTAGCAAGTGGTAACCGTCTAGCTCGTTGATGTATCGGTCTTGCGTCCCCCGTGTTGATCTTATGTTGTACGATGTTCGTTTGCGCAAAGTCTTCATCTGAAAGAGCAAACACTGTCTTATAATCTGTGAACAACTTTCTTATCTTCTTTCTGTCATTACCTGATAATTATCCTGAGACCCCCTGGACCAGTTTTTCCAGTTTCTCATGTAGTGGTGGTACGCCATTAACCAAGTTAGAGTCTTCTACTGCTAGATTCTTAATACAAGAAACTGCTTTACATACCCCTACGACAGTTCCTTCTGGTAGATTAATTGGATAACTCTTCACATTAGCGATCCGAATAGGCACACTCTTTTGCATCTTAACTAGAGTACCAGCTATTAGAATCCCTTCTTTATTGAGTTCGGTTTCTACAGGCTCCACGATTCCTCCCGAGCAACCAACGACTTCTCCTTGCAATTCCGCTAAAATTACTTTATCTGTTAAAGGTGGCACAATGACGTCCTTAGATAAAATTACATTATACGTTTTGTAAGTTGCTTTTAGGGTACCCTTAATAATCTTAATTTAAAGTAGTGGATCCATTTGGGTAGAAAGAAATTGATGATTTATTTCTTATTATCCAAAAGACTGAAATAGAAGCCCTTTTAAACTATTTGAATAATTTTCATCCGAGACTAATGTTTACCATTGAAGAAGAGAATAATAACACACTAAATTTCTTGGACATTACGATTATTAAAAATAAAAATGGCTCAATTTCAACAAAATGGTACGAGAAAAACATTAAGAGCAATAGATTTTTAAATTTCAGATCCTTTCATCCTACACACCAGATAACAAATTCAGTGAACAATCTTATTAAGAAGACCGTTTCACTTACAGATCATGATCACCTTAATACAGTTAAGTATAAGATCTTTAGTAAATTAAAAGACAACTTTTACCCCTTGAAAGTCATTAAAAAGCTCTGGCATAAACATACAAACCCCAACTATGTCAATCACTCCGCGGTAGAAATCCATGCAATGAGACCATCTAAACATGTGAGCATGCCTTATATAAAGGAATTGTCGGATAAGGTTCAGAATTTAATGGGAAAATTTGATTGCCCCGAGATCAAATTCGGTTTTAAACCCCTTAATAAAACGGGAAGAATGTATCACAACCTGAAAGATAAAATACCCTTTGAACACTCCATTGGCACCATATATGAAATACCATGTGGACAGTGCAGTAAGTCATATATCGGGGAAAGTAATCAGCTTATTATAAATAGGATTGAGCAACACAAATACGACCAGAATAAGGGTATTACGAACACAGCTTTATCTAGTCACAGTGTGGCCACCAATCATAAATTTGTATTTGAAGAGACGAAGATCATAGGGAGAGAGACCAAAACGAACAGAAGAAAAATGAAGGAAGCTCTGAACATCGCAATAAAATCTGACAAGACTGTCAATATCAAAACAGATTCTCGGTCTCTAAACAAATTCTACAGTGGAATATACTACGATCACTCGAAGCAAAATCCCCGCCGTGGACAACAAGCTATGCCTTCTTGATTACGTGGCCGGTTGCAGTTATCTTTAAATTTGTTTCACGTAGTTAAACGTACATCTTTTTAAATTTATGATTAAAATCGTAGTCTTAAACTAACGCTTATTTATATATTATGTAATATACTTACGTTACGTAACGTAACGTGTACTTACGTTATCAACAAATATATTTTGTTTTAGGCTTGAAAATGGCCGGCCAGGCCGAAACGTTGCCGCAAATGTAAAGATTTGGTCTTTTTCTTTCTACCCAAATGGATCCACTACTTTAAATTAATTATTATTATTATACGTTTTGTTCTCACTACCGGGTGTAGAAAGAGGTACTTCTTCCTGTCCAATTTTTAAAAATTGTTCTTTAAGGTTAACTACAAATCCATACTTACGCATAAAATCCAATCCGAGAATAAAATCATCCACTATATCAGCCACTAACACTTTGTCCCGAAATACATTACTTCCAATTTGTATGTCCACGACCGCTCTACCGTTAACTGGAAGGGATTCACCTGATGCTGTTTGTAGGCGGAAAGAACACGTGTTACATTCTATTTGGCTTGCTTTCAAAAGGTCAGTTCTTAAGATAGTAGCACTGGCTCCCGTGTCGACAGTCAATTGATAAGCAATACTGTCTACCAGACCATTTACTATCAAACTATGGTTATCATTATGTACCTTTGACACTGAGACAACGATGGAGCTATTCGTCGAGTTAGTTAGCATTCGCTCCCCTGTGCTAACTTTCTTAGGTTTCCCTGTTTTTCAAAGTTCATGTTGTTTCCTTGCCTTCTAAATTTTGTACATCTGCTACGAATGTGTCCACGAGACCCACATCCCCAGCAAAATAATCCCTTGAAAAGCTTTTTCGTTTTTATTCCTTAAGTTTTCTGTAATTCTTTGAACTAGTATCTCGTCGTCTGTTTCCTTAATTTGATTCAAATTGAATACACGTCTAGATGCCTTCTTAGCAGCCTCCATTTCCAGAGCTCGAGCCAAAGCTTCTGAACAGTGTTCAAACTTTACCATTCGTAACGTCTGCTGAATATCTTGATCCCTTATACCCTCGATAAAAAATCTCACAGTCAATTGTTGAAAAACGTCATCTGACAACATATCACCATATACTATTCGCACAAGTCTTTCCATGTCAAGTCCAAAACCCTGTAGAGTGTCATCAGCCCTCTGGACCCGAGATTTTAACTCCATTGTATGGAGTGGTTTCAAATGAGCTTCACTAAAACGTAATGCTAAACTTTTTACTAGCTTATCGTAGTCATCTTGCACTTCTAAAGGTATTGCTTCAATTACTTTAAGTGCCTTACCTCGTAGTGACAACATCAACGCTGCAGCCCTTTCGCACTTATCCCATCCATTAACATTTGCAGCAATATCAAACTGCCTAATGAAGACGGTCCATGACAAGTCTCCGTCGAACTTTGGTGGCTTAAGCTTCTGTCCGCATCTCAATGCAGGTGGTGCTGAACAATTATTAGAGGACGCCAACGTAGTTATTCTGTCCTCTAATCGCTTCATTCGTTCTACTATCATCAGTAAGGTTTCATGAGTTTCTTTTCTCTGACCGTTAACTTCTTCCATAATTTCATTTTTTAAACTTGACAGTAATTGTAACTCATTTCCTTGTTTAAAGTTTTCAATGAACATGCTAAGCTCTTTAATCTGACTTTTGGCGGCTTGTAGATCTTTTTCTAATTTTTCACACCTTTTCTCCAAAGCTGTTCCGTCGTTGATTTGAAACTCATATTCTTCAGGATTTTCTCCATCTTCGACTAAAGCTTGTCTTAAACGATCTTGTAATTGAGCCTTTGTCCCCTCCGTTCCAAAAGTCTTTCCGCTAACTCTCTTTTCAACTCTATACACTTAAGTTGAACTAGTTTTAAATTAACCATGGTTGCACTTACCGCTTCTGACACCAATTGTTACGAGCTAAAGGTTCGCAAATAAGTACAACTAAATACAATGGTATATTCTTTACACAATAAAGATAAAAGTAACTTAACTCTCACATTAAAAATATCAATCAATAATAACTGTCAATATCACATGACATTGTCATGTCGTAACAATATTTACGCTGTTATATCTAATATAAATAATAAAAATAAATAATTTTTTAATTGAGTTATGGTTTCCATTCCCGTTATTGTTTTTTTTTTAACCTTTTTTGAATACCTTTTAGATCATCTAAACCTTAATCCTACCGTTAGTTCACCTTTCCTTTAGTTCCTTAACCTTCCTTAAAAAAATCCCCTCCACCTTTTTTACCTACTTATACTAGTCCATTCTGTACACCTTATCCAGTTACCTTTCATTAGCTCATATGCATTGTTTTGGAATTCTTAAATTTATAATTATTGTATTTTATATTTTAATGGAGTCTCATGTTTTTAATTATAATTTTAATTTAAAATTTGTTGAATTAAAAATGCATCATATTAACTTTTTAAATTTTACTTTATATCTTCTATTTTGGTAAGAATAACTTTTGTAATATATACAGCCTTTGTCCTCATTCCTATTTCACTTTCTTTTGTAGATCACTGATGAAGCTTAGGCTCCCTAGGCGAAAGCTTTGAATAAAACATAATTTTTTAACCACAACTATCATCGGACTTTTATTCCAAAAAAACCCTTCATTCGAATAATATTATATATTCTTATTTTTTTGTAAATTAATATAATTATTTTAATATAAATTATAACAGTCGATTATGGTAAGTTTTCATTATGTCTTCCAATAATGCGAAGTTAATTATTTATTTATTATATACCTATATCTCACCTGTCCGTTGTATAGACCTCCGGCTAAGCAATTCGCATCTCTAGGGTTATATTCTAAACAGATCAAGGGGCTCCCTGCGTCAATAACCATCTCTGGCTTGTTAGGATTTTCTAGAATACAATTCAAACAAAATTTATCACAAAAGAAAGATGATTAGTATCTTAGCTCCGGTTTATTGGAGATGGACTAGCAGATACTCTAGAAATTTGAAACCAAAAATTTAGAGGTAGAAACTAGAAATAAATTCGAGGGTAAGTTCTCCTAATTGAGGGGCAGGAAGGAGAAATAAAATATCATATAATATATTTAGATAAAGTTTAGAGGTTGCACAAAGATAAAAGTATAAAAGATATTATATGAAATAGATGAGAACTTAGCAAGATGTAGTGGAGACGATGCTCCTGTGCCGGCGACAGATATCGAACTCGACTCTCCCCGCGGGCGTGAGAGAGTACTCGCGAGTAGTGGTGGCGGGGATCCGGGGATCTGGTGTTTCCTCCTCGGACCGCCGCGCGTGGAGCGCTGGTATACGTCCCGCTTAGACCCGAGGCTAAGTCTCATTGGGATGAATTACATATATATACAGGGTGATCTAAAAGTTCGGCAACGGCTTAATATCTCCGGTTATAATTGAGATATTGAGTTCCCGTTTGCGGGTATCTTAATCATTTGTAAAAAACTACTTTTTTGGTGGGTAATAATTTTTTCCGCCGTATTGGTTGCCGCCATATTGGATTCAACTTTGAAATTTTAAATTGGAACACCCATAAAGTGATTCATTTTCGGAAAGGTCTTGAAAAAAGAAAACAATTACCGCAAACCCAAGCTTTCTATCTACTTCCGTTTCAAAATGGCGGACACTCAAAGTTAAAAAAATCACTCTTATTTTCTTATTCTCAATAGTTTAGTTAAAAATAAAATAATCGGTCCGAGACAACTCAGACTAACTTTCTCATATAATCTCTGTCCCAGATCCCAGAAACCTAGTTCGTTATCAAGTCATAGTTTCCGAGATTGATGAAATAAAATCTCATTTGGTTGAACAATCGAAAACAAAAAGTAAACAACCACCTGTTGAACACATTTTAAATAATAATAAATTAACTAAGCATCACGTAGGTTTATCTTGAAGCGAGCTTAATGCAATAAATATTTCATTTTATATTCATGTTTCCTGGGATCTGGGGCCGAGATTATATGAGAAAGTTTGTCTGAGTTGTCTCGGACCGATTTTTTTATATCTAACTAAACTATTGAAAAAAAAAAAAAAAAAATCATTTTCTAAACTTTAAGTGTCCGCCATTTTGGAACGGGAGTAGATAGAAAGCTCGGGTTTGCGGCAAATGTTTTCTTTTTTTAAGGGCTTTCCAAAAATGTATCACTTTATGGGTGGTCCAATTTAAAATTACCAAGTTGAATCCAATATGGCGGCAACCAATATGTATATATATATATATATATATATATATATATATATATATATATATATATATATATATATATATATATATATATATATATATATATATATACTAAATAGAAATAATGAATGGGAAAAAATATTGGGTAAAATAAGTACAACCTCGGAAATAATGAAATATAAAAGATAAACTCAACTAGGGAGAAAAAGGAACAAGAGCCAACAAAGAAGAAATGTTTATTATAGATTTGAAGTCTAATCCACTGACAAAGCTTAAGCACTTCAAATAGTATTTAGTATTGTTAGTAAACTAGTCGTTTTAGAGTAATAATTTAACAACTCCGTAGAGCTTCGATTATCATAAATAATGTTGTGTAGGGTCTGTATAATAAAAAAATCGGAAAATCAAAATTTCACAAAAAAGGAAAGATAATTTATTATTAATCAAGTATAGTGTCCCGATGACTCATCTCGAAATGTGTTTTTTATTGCTAAGCTAAGGCAACATCATTTATTCCAATAAAAATAAATATTTGTTTTGATTTGTTGGTCTTCAAATAGGTATCTAAATTTAATTTTTTTTTCTAAGTAAAAAATTATGGCCGTTGCCACGTGACTCATCTCGAAATGTGTTTTTTATTGCTAAGCTAAGGCAACATCATTTATTCCAATAAAAATAAATATTTGTTTTGATTTGTTGGTCTTCAAATAGGTATCTAAATTTAATTTTTTTTTCTAAGTAAAAAATTATGGCCGTTGCCACATCTTAACGGCTCGTGTAAAATAAATCAATTACGCTTGTACAAAAAGCATCTTTGTGTATTTATCTATAGTAGATAGTGAAAAAATATATTTCTACAGCTAACAACGCTATTTTTAGGGTTTCGAAACCCTTTTACCGAGGACCGTCCCCCCGAAACCCTTATGTGTCTGTCCGTCCTTCGCTCTTTGGTTCATACCTCCCGAACAGTTTAAGCTAAAAAGTCGAAATTTGTAATACTGGCGTAACTTTTTGACCCACACATAGAAAAAATATAGAGAAGATGAAAATTTAATATGCGCATGCGCAATTCACATACTTTTAATAAATTTTTTTTTTAATTATCGAGTGGGGCATCAAATAAAAGCTGTTGCAGAGTAGGTTACAAATATATATGTTTTTTTTATTCCTTATTGGTTTTATGAGTTAAAATATACCCCCCAAAAAATTCCCCCTCTCCAACCACTCTATAACGGCTAGCCCTAAAATTTTGAAATAATTCATGTAAATTACTTATAACAGGGCTTTAAAAATTTCCCGAAAAAAAATTAATTTACCCTGTTGTTATTATCCATAAAAAACATTGTGACCCCCCCCCCCCCCCCCCGGGGATCAAACCGGATACCCTTTAATTTTTTGTTTGATTTTTGGGGCCTTCCGCCTAAATTTGTTTGTATATTTTTATTGTAATGTAGAGCAGGATGGGGAAATAAAATAAACAGGTCAAGTGTGTGCTAGTCAGCACACAGCGAGGGTCCGTAGGCCACACTATATAGTGTTTAACTGTAAAGTCTATAAACAGTTTTTTTTTTTAAATGCTAAAAAGCTTAATTTGAACTATTCTAAGGCTCTGATATTCTCAAAACACACTCTGATAAAGTATTTTTTTGCCACTGAACCGGACTACAACCATATAAATAATCGAAAAGACCATAATTATAAATAAAACGTATTTTATCAATAAAAAATCAAATAATATTTTTTTCGAAATTTCAAAAAAGTGGTATCTTTACTTTTGGTCAAAGGATGTTCAGGAATTTTTTCAGATTTTTTGCACTTCACATAAGCGAGATAGAAGGGGGGGACACGTTTCACACCCACTTCAAACTTGCCTACGCTCGCCCTATCAAAGTTATATCCAAAGAATTATATATTTTTGTAATCAGCTCGACGTACCCTTTCATATGATACCCCTTACGGTGTCGAAAAAAAATAAAAAAAGTCTAACCCTTAAGTTTTTTTACCCTAATTTTGTTGAAAAAATAAAAAAAATATAAAAATATTTTTTTTTAAGTCGCAATATTTTTAAAATATGTGGGTAGGTAAAGACACATACATGCCAAATTTCAAAGTGATCGGACGAAAGGTGTAGCCGTGAGAGCACGCTAGAGGACGGACGGACAGGCACACGCAGGAAAATATAAGGGTCCTTGGTTTTGCCTACGGACCCTAAAAATGTTATTTTATATAATATAATAACGTATATTGTTTAATAATCTATGAACCCCTAAAAAGTACTTGGATTCAAGTACTTCCCTGTGTTTTTTTTTTTTTTTTTAATTAATTAATCGGTGGCTTTTATTTCCCCTATGAAGCCAGTTCGGATAATTGAACGTTCAGATAACAGACGTTTGGATAATGGACGCTCTACTATATTACATTACGATACACTTAGCATGGTAATATTATTATGCTGGATGAAATAAGGACTGACTTTTGAAATCAATTTTACTTTAAACCGAACAAAGTACTTTTTGTTTTAATCATTTTTAAAAGCGTTGAAGAATATCTTTGCTAGTTTAATAACAGTTTGAGACGAGCCCCGTCGAGAGCCGTAGCGGGTCCCACGGCTAGACCTGTTATAAGACTCACTTTTTACTAGTTTTTATTGGTCATTGTAGGACTTTACACTAAGAACTTTGTATTGATCTTTTCAACTCTTATCCTTATATTAAGTTCTATTTTATATTGATAGTTTGTCCATACTAATAAAAGGCCTATCAGTGACAACTGCAGGCCTACTACTGATAAACCATACTAAAACAAACTCATTTTAAAGACTACAACTATTTTACCGCAGTAATGTTCAAAAACCAATGATAACTTAAATTAATATGGGTATATGAGTAATAATTATGACCTAAAAAATTAGAAAAAATTGTTTGAACACGTTTATAATTTCTCAGTCCTCAACCGAAACACAATATGGACTTAAAAAAATGCTATAACCATAAATGTTGTTTACGTTCATTTACGTTTTATACAATTTTATTTAATACATTATTGTTAAATATTTGAATACATTTTTTTTTATATTTATACAAGTAGGAGTAGGCTAATAATGAGCAGCATTTCAATTCAATAAATAAAAACAGTAAAAATGAATAAACACAAACAGGGCGAAACGGGTTAGTTTATTTATTTTCTCAGATAAAGAGAAAAAATGGTGATGGCACAAAAATTCGATTTTGAGATTTTAATGGATTTACCCGTTTTGAGGTACCCTGAGTCCAAAAAAGTGGTTTTAAATTAATGTCTGTCTGTTTGTGCAGACGCCTGGAGCCTAAACTACTGGGCCGATTTTGACGAAAGTTGGCATACATGTTCAGAAAAATCATACCCCGAGGGGAAATCGAGAAATTAATTTTAGCTTCAAATTTGGGGTTGCTATCCCCAAAAACTTTGAAAAAACGTAAAACAAAAAATTATTTCTTGAAACCGGTTCCGACGATTTTGATTAAAAAAAATCTAAAATGTAGTCCATTTAAATACAAAACTAACTATATAAGCCGTTTTCTCGGGAAAAATCTAGTTCCTGAGAAAATGGCTTTAAACACGGATGGAGAGAGGCCGGGTACGATACCCTAAATGATCTTTCCGCCTCCGCAACAGTTACTGGTAAGTGCAGAAAAGTCGTAATGCTATGCATACGCTTGGAAAGAGATTCGATATTTTCTGATCAGTAAGGGTATTAAGAAGTTCCAGAGTTTTTAAGTCGTCTTCGAAGTTCGCAGGTTGGATACATTTCATGTGATCCATTTCCAAAAGAAGCTCTTCTTTAGCTTTCTTTCAACATCTGTGTGATATAGTTGAGACCATTTTTCAATCACGTCGTGTATTCGTGTATTTCATAATTTTTCAACTTTGGATACGTACAAATAAAACTGAACAAATCATTGATTTTGTTGACTGCTTCAAGTTTCCAATCACACTGTCAATTAAAACAAAAAAAAAAACTTCAACTTTGAAGCGATTTTCTGGGTTCTTTGTGGATTTTTCTTGAGACCCATCGGGTACAGCTTACTAATTTTTCGCTTCTCTACCGGGAAATTCTCTCGCAAACTTAATTACCACGTCTGGTTTACAACTTTAATATTAACTAATATTATTTTTAATTATTATTAATATTATTATTTAATATTTCAATAATAAATATTCGCCACAAACTATTTAAAATTATGAAAATTTTAGGTTTTTTTTCTAGTTAAAATAACCGATTACATTTAACAGTGATATCTTTTGACAATATTCGGACCTATGTATTGAAACTCCCGTTTGCCCGTTAAGTTTTTAAAACTCGCTCATAGATAGCAGCAGTGGTTCAGACCCAAAAAAGTAAGCTATTAAGGGAATTTTTTTTTTTTCTCTTAATAAGGCAGTTACCTAATCAAACAGTAATAATCCTTTAATCAAGTTAATTTAACATTAGACACAAATTAAAATAAAATAAAACACATAACTTACTTATATAATTGTTAATAAATTGGTAGTGAGTGAAGTCTCAAGTAAAAAGGGTTTCGTTGGTGTTGTAAACATGAAATTAGTAGTTGGGGGGGGGGGGGGATTTGGATGTTTTTGACAAAATGGCGTAGAAAATTAAACGCTTTCACTTGATACCCCACTCAAAATTTTGAAAAAATATTTTTTTCCCCGGGACAGCAATTAGCCACCATCTTGGATTCCCAGTTATTCCGACCAAGTTGCTATTATTATTTTTTCTTTGGCCCATCAGACCGCAAATTTTGCATATTTTTCTATATTTTTAGTAAGAGCGGAAATACGATTTTAGGGGGGGGGGGGGGGACACGCAAAATTTCGATATTTTTTGACAAAATGGCGCCGAAAATTGAACACTTTCCCTAAGTGATATATATATATATTTGTAATCTACTCTTCAATACCTTTCATTTGATACCCCACCCAAAATTTAAAAAAATATTTATTTTCGTGTGACATGAATTATCCGCCATCTTGGATTCCCAGTAAATCAGATCAAATTGCTAATCTTATTTTTTCTATGGCCCACCAGACCACACATTTTGCATATTTTTCTATATTTTTAGTATGAGCAGAAATACAATTTTAGGGGGGGGGAGGGGGACACGCATAATTTCGATGCTTTTTGACAAAATTCCCTAAGTGATATATATATTTGTAATCTACTCTTTAATACCTTTCATTTGATACCCCACTTAAAATTAAAAAAAAAACATTTTTTCGCATGACGTGAGTTATCCGCCATTTTGGATTTGAACAGCTGATAATTTTGAGTTCGCTATATTTTTCCTGTGTGCGCGTCAAAACGATCTTTAATATTGGAAAGTTTCACGTTTCTATCTCTTTTTATTCAAAAGTTATTGGAACCGTACAGAGTGACAGACAGACAGACAGACAGACACATGAACGAAACTATAAGGGTTTCTTTTTTTTTGGTTTTACCAACGAAACCCTAAAAATGTTTTGCTATTAATGTGTTTCAGCAATATATCTTTCAATACATATTTCCAATATATTTTTATAATCTTACAATAAAATGTAAGTTAAAGTTTAAATTATAGTAATATTTATTAAAACAACCATTAAAATCTAGAATGCTTAAAAATAATTTTGGTTCCCTTAATATTAAAGTGTTTGTTATATTTGATGTACATGAATGTATAGCGGGCTTAACTACTTTAGATTGCATAGAAGTTTGGACAAGCCGTATTAATCATCATAGTCGAATCATTTCAATATGCTTCATCAATTTACACAATTATTGAAAGATTCTCGTCATTTTGAAAGTTAAATTTAGGGTAATTTTGGTTTTACATTTTTTAAAAAATCCTATTTATCCTACACAATTTCTTTGCTTTGATGTATAGCAACGTCCTAAAATCAATGCCAGTCTATTATATATATAGTATATATAAACCTATAATATAATATACTGGGTGTTTGGTCGAAGATATAACTAACTAAGAGGGCAGATTCTACCCATCATTTGCAACAAAAAACCCTGTATATACCATGGGTCAATTCTCAATAGTTTCGCTTCAATAGTTATAGTTTCTTTGTTATTTTCCAAGGTACGACCATTTTACTTTAAAAAACTATCTCTGATCCCAAAATAATGATTATAGAGCTGAAATAGAGTTACCGTTGAAAAGGGGAGAAAATTTCAGTTTATAAAAAGTCTATTTAAAATGCCTTAAAGGGGCAAAACAAATGGCTAAATTTCATTTTATTGAAATTTTATTCTCGCAGTAACGTGTAAGGTTGTCTGTACGTTATTAAATAATTGGAATATTAGAAGCTATTCATCAGTTTCACCTCAATCACATTTTCTCAATGGCAATGCACCACCTATTTTCGTAAGTTCTCGATGCACTTGCCTCTCTCCATTCTATAATAAAAGTAAATGTCTTGATCTATCTAAATGAAAAGCCTTTTAGATCCAACTATTCAAGAATTGATATACAACAAACTGCTCATCTTTAATCAGGATTTTTCTAGCATTATTATCTTTTTAAGCATAGCAATCAGAATTAAAAAAAAAAAAAATACGTGTGGTGTCGCGGGAACACCCGGTAGGAACCAAGTTCCTTACATTTTTCATTAAATATAAATTATAATATCACACTGCTAAGTACGTATACATTGCTAACTACTTATACATGACGGAGTTAGAAAAGAGACAAAATTAAAAGTAACCAACTGTTTGTACCTAGCATTGCTAGGCTAGCAAGAGTTAAGGAAAAATTAAAAGAAAAGCAATATTTGTATCATTAAAGCAAGCGTCTTACTATAAATACAGGGTGTCCCAACTTAAGTCTGCCAAAAAGAAGGGGCATATAGGGGACCCTAAAAGGAGTCAAAAATGTTATATTAACCTATGTCCTTTCGGGCTTCGTTTTCTGACTGGCGCCATGTTTAAAAATTTTGGGTTAAGCTTATTTTTTTACACTTAAACAAGTGTATCTCGAGAACAAAGCGGGATAGCTCATCATTTTAGGTATCGTTGAAAACCTAAAAACATTTGCTAAAGAAAATGTTATTATCAATTTTCATTTATTTTTATTCCTTCTAGTTCAAATTTTGCTCAAAATGTATTTTTTTTTAAAAAAATCAAAAAATAAAGAAATTTTTGACGGCCCATAGTGCTTAAACTAGTTACATCTTGAATTGTCCAGGCAATGGAAAAACTTCTTTATTTAATAAACTTTTCATGGATACCCATATCATTGTATGTTAGATAGGACATTTTTTACGTTATAAGCACATTTATTGAAAAAAAACTAATGTAAACATGAGAAAAAATTACTTTTTATTTAATATCTCCTCTTTAAACGGTGAAATCATTTGACTCGACTTAATCATAATCACTTTCAAAGTAAATGTGTGATGAAATAACTATTGTTGACTATTTCTAGTAGCCTGGAGTATGACCAATAACAGGGGGGGGGGGGGGGGGGGACCTCTCCTTCTTTTAAATAAGTATACAAAATTAAAAATTAAGGCTGAAAACTGCTTTTCTTTACTTTAAATCGAATTATAATTATCATTAACTACGGGACACATACAGAGAAAAATAGACCCCAGCATCGGGACCCCAGATTGAACCACGGGCCTCCTTTTTTTATTTTATTAAAGAAAAAACACATTTAGCGGAAAATTAAAATAAGGATTAACAAAAGGTAATAATAAGAAACAACATTAACAATAACAACAACATTTAAATACCAACTACTTTGTGATTATGATTAAGTCGAGTCAAATGATTATACCGTTCAAAAGAGGAGAGTTTAAAGAAAAAGTATTTTTTTCTCACATTTACATTAGTTTTTTCAACAAATGTGCTTATGGCGTAAAAAAATTCCTATTTAACATACTTTTTTAATCACTTTCAAAGTAAATTGGTATTTCAAAGTAGTTAGTATTTAAATGTTGTTGTTATTGTTAATGTTCTTTCTTATTATTACCTTTTGTTAATCCTAATTTAAATTTTCCGCTAAAATGTTTGCTTTTTCTTTTATAAAAAATAAAACTGTTTGTTAAAAATGTAGTCATTATTTTTATTATTATGTATTTAAAAAAATTAAAATTCTGCTCCTCCAAACTCTTTATATCTTTATTAAATAAATAAAATAAAAAGCAGTTTTCAGCTTTAATTTTAGGTTACATACTTTTGTATACTTATTTCAAAGAGGGAGAGGTCCCCCCCCCCGTTATTGGTCATACTCCAGGCTACTAGAAATAGTCAACAATAGTAATTACATCACACATTTACTTTGAAAGTGATTATGATTAAGTCAAGTAAAATAATTATACCGTTCAAAAGAGGAGATATTAAATAAAGAGTAATTTTTTTTTTCATATTTACATTAGTTTTTTTCAATAAATGTGCCTATAACGTAAAAATTTCCCTATTCAACATACAATAATATGGGTATCCATGAAAAGGTTATTAAATAAAGAAGTTTTTCCATTGCCTGGACAATTCAAGATGTAACTAGTTTTAAGCACTATGGGCCGTCAAAAATTTCTTTATTTTTTGATTTTTTTAAAAAAAGACATTTTGAGCTAAATTTGAACTAGAAGGAATAAAAATAAATGAAAATTGATAATAACATTTTCTTTAGCAAATGTTTTTAGGTTTTCAACGATACCTAAAATGATGAGCTATCCCGCTTTGTTCTCGAGATACACTTGTTTAAGTGTAAAAAAATAAGCTTAGCCCAAAATTTTTAAAAATGGCGCCAGTCAAAAAACGAAGCCCGAAAGGACATAGGTTAATATAACATTTTTGACTCCTTTTAGGGTCCCCTATATGCCCCTTCTTTTTGGCAGACTTAAGTTGGGACACCCTGTATATATTGAATATAAGAAAAAATCATGATGAGTTTATAGTTAAAGAGTATGTTTATTAAAGGATGTTGGATTGAAATAGGACTGTTTTCTTTCTGCCCGGCATATTAATTTAAAATATTTTAAAATGTATCTCGTCCCTACTCTAAAGCTTCTGCTTGAATCCGGTTGACATTTTACATGCCTGTGTGAAGATAAGAACTGAACGGAAGATATCGGTAAAAACGTTGTTTTCTTTATTTTAAACGTTTGGGTCCACTTTAATAAATTTAGCAATCTTTATCACTTCATAACAGTGTCGGTGTTCGTTTTACTAAAAAATATATTTAAAAAAGTTGTTTGTCTTATTAAATAGATGAAGTTAGAATTTTTTCTTGCATTAAATACGCTGTTACGGGATAATTTTCATTTCTTTTAATTTAACTTTTTTTTTTAATGAGGTAAAATAATTCTTTTATTTTTTTAAATAGTAATATGCTCTCTCTCTCTATCTTGTATCTGGCATTATCTAACTCACTCACACTTACACACTATAAACATTTATACACATAGCAGATTATAATATATAAACTTTTCAGTTATCTATCAAAACAATAATTCTATATATAACACTCACTCACTCTTACATTCAGCACATAGTCTCAATCTTAAGCCTTGCCCATAGTCATTCACTCTCACTCTCTCTTATAAACATACACACACTGCTACATTACACACACACTCACACCACTCTGACGATCTGATTCATTCGTTTATCGTTTACCTTTATTTTTATTTACTTATGTTTATCTTTACTAAACTATTATTTTCATTAGAGCATAGGTTGACTTATGTAAAACGTCAGTCAGGTTCTAGGCAGCGACCGAGTGACAACTGGCTCGGGAGTTTTTTTGTAACTCCGGTGACGCATATTTAGTGTGACGGTGACATTGCTCGTTATATACGGATTTATGCAAATGTCCCGGCGCGTCATATATGTACAAGTATAAAACTTTATAGTGCGTCGAGTTTACAACTAGGGATTGTCAAACCTACGCGTAAAGACAAAGTGCAAGTGCAATCTAGGAGCTACACTACGCCGCATCATCACACAGCTAATCCGTTAGGTATAAGGCCCCTTAGCTGTAAGTTAGTTTTAAGCCCCACTTCCTCTAAATTTAAGATTTGGACTTAACTGTGCGAGGAGTGCGATAGGGATCCAAGGAGCAAATTTTACTCCCCCGTGTTGGGCAGCTTTTGGACATACCACTGCACACATCTGTTATCGAACAACGTATTCGACGGTTAACAGAACAATTATAATGTAGAAGGTATTTTTATTTTAAGAGAATTTCTGTTAATATTATTTTTTTCAATTCAAATACATACAGCTCTTATGCAAGTTATTTTATGTTTCATTATTATTATTTTTATGAGCCCAATTTAAAGCCCACGACCCACCCGACTCCTAGCTGGGAAATTAAGGTAACAATTTGGCGCATCAACGTAGGGCTAATTTTAAATATAGGCTTTTTCTTTTATTATAACAGATTATTTTCTAGAAAATTAATTTATAATGGTAATATTTTATTTTATAGAGCTGTAATACCTGTGGGCTACTTTATTATTTTACACAATAGGTTCAATTGTGCAAATCAATACTTTAGTTAAAATTCAATTATATTTTGTATTTTTTACAACCTTACATTATTATAGGATTTTATTTTAATACTTGGTAATGATTTTGTTTTCTAATCAGTTTTATTTTTTTTTCCTCAACAATTCATATAGTGTTGAATTTATTTTGGTAGTAACGTTTTAATTTTATAAGATTAATATTTTTTTTCTTTTAAACAATTTTATCTGCACATAATATCTATTGTAAAATCTATTTTAACATTTCATTCAGTTTTCCTTCATTTCATTAATAATTTTATTTTGGAAGAATTGTTATTGTTATTTATTCTTTTTAAATAATCAATTAAGCTATTAGGATTAATTTCTGAATGACATTGTTTTGATTTCTCTAATCTTTATGTTTATTATTAATCTAATTTAATAAAGATGACATATATGATAATATTTTATTTCAATCAAAATCATAATAAGATAGTTTATAGAAAGAAATTGGAAACTTCTGTATTCGATTTGTATTATGTTTTATACAATTTTATATGTTTATTATAATTTGTGAATGGTAAGGCAATAATAAGCCTTGAATTTAAATTTACATTTTGGTTTTCTCTGTATAGAATTTATAACAGCCTTTTAAGTTTATTTACACTACATATATATTCTCACATTATCTTTTATGATATATTATAATTATTCTATAAATCTATTTATTTATTATATAACATTATTAATTTATTTTATAACATTATTTATGCCATTTACACTTATTAATATTTTTATTAATAAATATAATAATAAAATATTATTCATATTTCTTCTGTAATAATATTTCTATTGTTTTTGCTTCTATTTTATTGCTAATATTTATATATAATATTTATAGGTATTTTTATATATCTCGTAGGTAGAACCTTGTTGTTTATTTTTTTTTTTTTTTTTTATTATTAGGTATATTATTCTAAAAAACTTACGGTACATTATACATTGCACACTTAATACTATCATTATTTATAAATATTATTATTTATATAATTTACTTACTTATTTTTTTATTTTATTATTATTATGGCTCTTAAAGGGAGTATGATTAACCGTTTAGACCGGGATGAGTTGGAAATAGAGTTATCTGTTAGAGGTTTTATGGAAGTTGGAAATTATTCCGTAGATGATCTTAGGAAATGTCTTCGACGATTTCTTAGACTCGAGAAAGAGGGAAACGGATTTCAACTTGCCATTGAACTGGATCCTGCAGAGGAACTGGAACGTTGTAAAAATAAATTAGACTCAATCCACGAATTGGTTGCGAATTTAGCTAGTGATAAAAAAGACGGTACTAGCAGGAAAATCAGTACAAAAATTAATCATGTGCTGCTTCGTTTGGAAAGACTCCCTATACCATCTAAAGAAAACGAATTGAGGGCTAAACGTTCTGATTTACTTAAAACCTGTTTAACAACTATGGAGGATTACGATTCTAAGCTTCAAGCTTTGGTTTTAACAAACACCGACGTGGAAACAGGTGGCGAAACAAGTGCTGCTCCGGAAGATCATATCCGATCACCGACTTCTAAACAAAACAGAGTTGGTGCAGTACAAACTAAGCCGGTTTCTGATAACACCGATGTCGAATCGTATTTTTCTGGTGCTACTTCTACAAGGCGGTTATTACCGAATACTTCGGTACAGTTAAAAAGAAATACACCTCGTAGACGTATTGTTGACGAGTCAAGTTCATCATCCGGAAGTAGTGAAGATTTAAGAAGGCGATATAGGAAAATAGTCGACGTTGACAGTCCACCTAGGAGATATCGTTGTGACTACGTAACAACTCGTGTTCAACCAGTCCACTCGTGGGGAATAAAATTTTCCGGCGAAGACCCTAATATTAGTATAGGCTCATTTCTTGCCAACATCAGAGATAAGATGGCTGCGAACGGTGTGAGTGAAAAGAAACTTTTTGAGTCTGCCGGTGAAGTTCTTACGGGATCTGCACTTGCGGTTTTCCGTGCAAGTAGAAACAAAATTTCCTCGTGGTACGAACTGGAAAAGAAACTTCGTAAAGCGTTTCAAGACCCTGACTACGATAATCGGCTATTACAAGAAATAATGGATCGAAAGCAGGGACGTGATGAGACCATTATTGTTTTTCTCTCGAAGATGGCTAATCTTTTTGATAGACTTGCTAAACCCCTCTCAGAAAGACGTCAGCTAGAGATAATCGAGGATAATATTCTCGAAGAATATCAACAGCATCTAAGTCTTCAATCTTACTCTACGATTGACCAGTTAGAAGATATTGTTTATAAACTGGAACGTGGTAGGTGTCGTGCAAGAAGATTAAGAGAAACTACAAGCCGAGAAAAAGATTTATTGGAACCTGATTTGGGTTATAAGTCGAAGTTAAAGAAAGACCGAACTTTGCGAGTTGCACAGATAGATGACAAGTCTAAGTTCACAAGTGGAGAAAATAGGGCTAGTTTCAATCAGAAGTTTAACAACAAATGCTGGAGGTGTAATAAAGAAGGACACTTTAGACAGGAATGCCCGTACAACAAAGAACCAAATAGAGGTAATAATGCGATTAGAAATCAGACGGGTGAAATTCATAGTAGAACTTTTAGAGCGGGAAACGGTCAAGCGAAACGGTGGGAGGCCGGAAATCGTTTCGTCAAACAAGATCCGGATCCGGCCAAATGAAAAGTACGCTAGAAAATTATTTGAATGCTGTTTTTATTAAAATACCAGGAGATGTGAGACCTTATTTGAAAGTACAAATAATGGGAGTTAAAATGATTGGATTATTGGATTCTGGTGCAAGCAGGACACTGGTAAACGAAAGAGGTAGAGATATTTTACTAAGTTTGGGTTTGAAACTTAGGAGAGTTGATGATTTTAAAGAAGTTTTTATGGCAGACGGTGGAACTAAAAAATTAGAAGGAGTTTTTGATGTTGCGATTGAAGTTGAAGGGAAACTTCGAATTTTAGAAATTCTTTCAGTTCCAGGTCTGACCAACGACCTTATATTAGGTCTTGATTTTTGGAAAAAATATGGTATTGTACCATGCATTCCCGAAACTAATTTTGATTTTTATAATGATGTCGACCAGATAAGTAATGAGTTCGTCAATGAAGTCTCAATTACTTGCAAAGATAATTTGACTGAAAAACAGAGACTTAAGTTAAATGAAATTACTCAGAATTTTTTTCAAGAGTGTGGTAACAAACTTGGTTGCACAAACCTTGTTTGTCACAAGATAGATACTGGTTCTGCTGAACCAATTAAACAGAGGTACTACCCTGTATCACCAGCGATGCAGAAATTCATAGACGAGGAATTAGATACCATGATTAAGGACGGTATTGTCGAGGAGTCGCAGAGTCCTTGGAGTTCGCCTCTCCTCTTAGTCCCTAAAAAGGATGGTGGCTTAAGGTGCTGTGTTGACTTCAGAAAACTTAATTCTGTCACCCGAAAAGATGCCTATCCCCTCCCTTATGTTAGTCAGATATTAAATCGTTTAGGGGATGCGCAGTACCTTTCGTCGCTGGATTTAAAATCTGCTTACTGGCAGGTTCCTCTCGATCCAGAGAGTAAAGAAAAGACGGCATTTACTGTGCCAGGGCGCGGTCTTTACCATTTTTTGAGAATGCCATTCGGTTTGCATAATGCACCGGCCACGTGGCAGCGCCTCATCGATCGTGTGTTAGGTCCGTCGCTAGAACCGTATGTCTTCAAATATTTAGATGACATTATTGTCGTGACATCTACGTACGAGGAGCACATTAGGGTTCTCCAAGACATTTTTAAACGCTTAAACGCTGCTGGACTAACACTCAATTCGGATAAGTGCGAATTCTGTCGCCCAAGTCTTAAATATCTTGGATATGTGGTAGACCGACATGGACTTCGAGTTGACCCCGATAAAGTGACCGCCATACTTAACCTTCGTGAACCTACAAGTAAGAAAGAAGTTCGGCAACTTATAGGGATGGCGTCTTGGTACCGCCGCTTTATTAAGAACTTTTCTTCGCTTGTAGCACCTTTAACTTTGCTAACCAAGAAATCGATACCGTTTAAATGGACAGAAGAAGCTAGTAAAGCATTTCGGGAACTTAAACGTTGTCTTATAGAGGCACCGGTATTAACTTGCCCAGACTTTAACATACCCTTCGAGATCCACACAGATGCTTCGGGATATGGAATAGGAGCTGTTTTAAGTCAACGGGATTCGGAAGGTGAAAAAGTGATTGCTTACGCCTCTAAGATGTTGTCAAAAGCAGAGAGAAACTATTCCGCCACAGAAAGAGAGTGTCTGGCCGTTTTATGGGGAGTAGAAAAATTTAGAGCATACGTTGAAGGATTTAAGTTTACAGTTTTTACCGATCATTATAGCCTTCTATGGTTGCAAAATTTAAAAGACCCTCATGGTCGCTTAGCCAGATGGGCTTTGCGCCTACAACAATTTGACTTTAACCTTGTCCACCGAAAGGGCAAAGACAATGTAGTCGCTGATTATCTTTCGAGAGCTCCAGTGGACCAGGATGAAACTCCAATTGATGTGAATGTGATAACCATACCTAATGATGTTGAAGACAATTGGTACAACCAACTTAAAATTAAAATTGAACAGGCTCCGGATAAATATCCATTTTACTCAATAGAGAATGGGAAAGTCTACAGGTTGGCGTCTTCTACAAGTTACGACGAGTCTGATGACGGATGGAAGATTGTCGTTCCTAAAAAATTAAGACCACAAGTTTTGCACGAGTGTCATGATGACGCCACTGCAGGTCATTTAGGGATTTTCAAGACTCAGTGCAGAGTGAAAAGCTCTTATTATTGGCCACAACTTAACAGCGATGTAGCTAGATATGTAAAGAAGTGTCAGGTATGTCAGAGAATGAAAGTGGAACAAAAGCAACCAGCTGGTCTGATGGGTGCAAACCGTATGGTTGGCAATCCATGGGAAATGCTTGCAGCAGACTGCATGGGTCCATTTCCTAGGAGTACTAGAGGTTACAAGTACTTACTAGTCATCATAGATTGTTTTTCGAAATTTGTGTTAATGTTTCCAATGAGGAGCATAACTGCTGCTGGAGTTGCAAAGATTTTTGAAGAACAAATCTTTATGGTATATGGGGTACCAAAAGTGTTGATATGTGATAATGGTCCTGAATTTTCTGGAAGGAAGATGCAAGATATGCTTACAAGTTACGGAGTCAGAATATTCTACAACGCTAAGAGACATCCACAAGCTAATCCCAGTGAAAGGACAAACCGTACTATTCTGACAATGATAAAGTCTTATCTCCAGGAATCTCATAAAGCGTGGGACGCGAATCTTCACAAACTAGGATATGCCATACGTACAGCGGTTAACGAAACGACAGGGTATGCTCCAAGTTACTTGATGTTCAAAAGACACCTCACTTTGTCACCAAGGGACAATAGTGACACCATTTCCTGCGGAGTTCCTGCCAAAGCATGTAACACATCCGCTCAAGCTGAAATTAAAAGAATTCACCAAAAAGTGAAACAAAGATTAGATAAGGCGTATGGTTTATCGTCAAACCGATACAACTTACGCAGAAGAAATTTAGAATTTGAGGAAGGAGACCTGGTGCTAAAAAGAAATTTCGTCCTTTCCAATCAAGCGGAAGGTATTTCGTCAAAACTGTCATCAACTTATGATGGACCCTACAGTATTTTTAAAAAGATATCATCTATAATTTATGAACTGAATAACGAAGATGGAAGAAACATAGGTAGGTGGCACATAAGCCATCTAAAGCCGTTTGTTCCAGGATGAATCAGATAGAAAAATTTCGAGTAGAAATTTTCCAGGGGAGAAAAGGGGAGATTGTTACGGGATAATTTTCATTTCTTTTAATTTAACTTTTTTTTTTAATGAGGTAAAATAATTCTTTTATTTTTTTAAATAGTAATATGCTCTCTCTCTCTATCTTGTATCTGGCATTATCTAACTCACTCACACTTACACACTATAAACATTTATACACATAGCAGATTATAATATATAAACTTTTCAGTTATCTATCAAAACAATAATTCTATATATAACACTCACTCACTCTTACATTCAGCACATAGTCTCAATCTTAAGCCTTGCCCATAGTCATTCACTCTCACTCTCTCTTATAAACATACACACACTGCTACATTACACACACACTCACACCACTCTGACGATCTGATTCATTCGTTTATCGTTTACCTTTATTTTTATTTACTTATGTTTATCTTTACTAAACTATTATTTTCATTAGAGCATAGGTTGACTTATGTAAAACGTCAGTCAGGTTCTAGGCAGCGACCGAGTGACAACTGGCTCGGGAGTTTTTTTGTAACTCCGGTGACGCATATTTAGTGTGACGGTGACATTGCTCGTTATATACGGATTTATGCAAATGTCCCGGCGCGTCATATATGTACAAGTATAAAACTTTATAGTGCGTCGAGTTTACAACTAGGGATTGTCAAACCTACGCGTAAAGACAAAGTGCAAGTGCAATCTAGGAGCTACACTACGCCGCATCATCACACAGCTAATCCGTTAGGTATAAGGCCCCTTAGCTGTAAGTTAGTTTTAAGCCCCACTTCCTCTAAATTTAAGATTTGGACTTAACTGTGCGAGGAGTGCGATAGGGATCCAAGGAGCAAATTTTACTCCCCCGTGTTGGGCAGCTTTTGGACATACCACTGCACACATCTGTTATCGAACAACGTATTCGACGGTTAACAGAACAATTATAATGTAGAAGGTATTTTTATTTTAAGAGAATTTCTGTTAATATTATTTTTTTCAATTCAAATACATACAGCTCTTATGCAAGTTATTTTATGTTTCATTATTATTATTTTTATGAGCCCAATTTAAAGCCCACGACCCACCCGACTCCTAGCTGGGAAATTAAGGTAACAATTTGGCGCATCAACGTAGGGCTAATTTTAAATATAGGCTTTTTCTTTTATTATAACAGATTATTTTCTAGAAAATTAATTTATAATGGTAATATTTTATTTTATAGAGCTGTAATACCTGTGGGCTACTTTATTATTTTACACAATAGGTTCAATTGTGCAAATCAATACTTTAGTTAAAATTCAATTATATTTTGTATTTTTTACAACCTTACATTATTATAGGATTTTATTTTAATACTTGGTAATGATTTTGTTTTCTAATCAGTTTTATTTTTTTTTCCTCAACAATTCATATAGTGTTGAATTTATTTTGGTAGTAACGTTTTAATTTTATAAGATTAATATTTTTTTTCTTTTAAACAATTTTATCTGCACATAATATCTATTGTAAAATCTATTTTAACATTTCATTCAGTTTTCCTTCATTTCATTAATAATTTTATTTTGGAAGAATTGTTATTGTTATTTATTCTTTTTAAATAATCAATTAAGCTATTAGGATTAATTTCTGAATGACATTGTTTTGATTTCTCTAATCTTTATGTTTATTATTAATCTAATTTAATAAAGATGACATATATGATAATATTTTATTTCAATCAAAATCATAATAAGATAGTTTATAGAAAGAAATTGGAAACTTCTGTATTCGATTTGTATTATGTTTTATACAATTTTATATGTTTATTATAATTTGTGAATGGTAAGGCAATAATAAGCCTTGAATTTAAATTTACATTTTGGTTTTCTCTGTATAGAATTTATAACAGCCTTTTAAGTTTATTTACACTACATATATATTCTCACATTATCTTTTATGATATATTATAATTATTCTATAAATCTATTTATTTATTATATAACATTATTAATTTATTTTATAACATTATTTATGCCATTTACACTTATTAATATTTTTATTAATAAATATAATAATAAAATATTATTCATATTTCTTCTGTAATAATATTTCTATTGTTTTTGCTTCTATTTTATTGCTAATATTTATATATAATATTTATAGGTATTTTTATATATCTCGTAGGTAGAACCTTGTTGTTTATTTTTTTTTTTTTTTTTTATTATTAGGTATATTATTCTAAAAAACTTACGGTACATTATACATTGCACACTTAATACTATCATTATTTATAAATATTATTATTTATATAATTTACTTACTTATTTTTTTATTTTATTATTATTATGGCTCTTAAAGGGAGTATGATTAACCGTTTAGACCGGGATGAGTTGGAAATAGAGTTATCTGTTAGAGGTTTTATGGAAGTTGGAAATTATTCCGTAGATGATCTTAGGAAATGTCTTCGACGATTTCTTAGACTCGAGAAAGAGGGAAACGGATTTCAACTTGCCATTGAACTGGATCCTGCAGAGGAACTGGAACGTTGTAAAAATAAATTAGACTCAATCCACGAATTGGTTGCGAATTTAGCTAGTGATAAAAAAGACGGTACTAGCAGGAAAATCAGTACAAAAATTAATCATGTGCTGCTTCGTTTGGAAAGACTCCCTATACCATCTAAAGAAAACGAATTGAGGGCTAAACGTTCTGATTTACTTAAAACCTGTTTAACAACTATGGAGGATTACGATTCTAAGCTTCAAGCTTTGGTTTTAACAAACACCGACGTGGAAACAGGTGGCGAAACAAGTGCTGCTCCGGAAGATCATATCCGATCACCGACTTCTAAACAAAACAGAGTTGGTGCAGTACAAACTAAGCCGGTTTCTGATAACACCGATGTCGAATCGTATTTTTCTGGTGCTACTTCTACAAGGCGGTTATTACCGAATACTTCGGTACAGTTAAAAAGAAATACACCTCGTAGACGTATTGTTGACGAGTCAAGTTCATCATCCGGAAGTAGTGAAGATTTAAGAAGGCGATATAGGAAAATAGTCGACGTTGACAGTCCACCTAGGAGATATCGTTGTGACTACGTAACAACTCGTGTTCAACCAGTCCACTCGTGGGGAATAAAATTTTCCGGCGAAGACCCTAATATTAGTATAGGCTCATTTCTTGCCAACATCAGAGATAAGATGGCTGCGAACGGTGTGAGTGAAAAGAAACTTTTTGAGTCTGCCGGTGAAGTTCTTACGGGATCTGCACTTGCGGTTTTCCGTGCAAGTAGAAACAAAATTTCCTCGTGGTACGAACTGGAAAAGAAACTTCGTAAAGCGTTTCAAGACCCTGACTACGATAAACGGCTATTACAAGAAATAATGGATCGAAAGCAGGGACGTGATGAGACCATTATTGTTTTTCTCTCGAAGATGGCTAATCTTTTTGATAGACTTGCTAAACCCCTCTCAGAAAGACGTCAGCTAGAGATAATCGAGGATAATATTCTCGAAGAATATCAACAGCATCTAAGTCTTCAATCTTACTCTACGATTGACCAGTTAGAAGATATTGTTTATAAACTGGAACGTGGTAGGTGTCGTGCAAGAAGATTAAGAGAAACTACAAGCCGAGAAAAAGATTTATTGGAACCTGATTTGGGTTATAAGTCGAAGTTAAAGAAAGACCGAACTTTGCGAGTTGCACAGATAGATGACAAGTCTAAGTTCACAAGTGGAGAAAATAGGGCTAGTTTCAATCAGAAGTTTAACAACAAATGCTGGAGGTGTAATAAAGAAGGACACTTTAGACAGGAATGCCCGTACAACAAAGAACCAAATAGAGGTAATAATGCGATTAGAAATCAGACGGGTGAAATTCATAGTAGAACTTTTAGAGCGGGAAACGGTCAAGCGAAACGGTGGGAGGCCGGAAATCGTTTCGTCAAACAAGATCCGGATCCGGCCAAATGAAAAGTACGCTAGAAAATTATTTGAATGCTGTTTTTATTAAAATACCAGGAGATGTGAGACCTTATTTGAAAGTACAAATAATGGGAGTTAAAATGATTGGATTATTGGATTCTGGTGCAAGCAGGACACTGGTAAACGAAAGAGGTAGAGATATTTTACTAAGTTTGGGTTTGAAACTTAGGAGAGTTGATGATTTTAAAGAAGTTTTTATGGCAGACGGTGGAACTAAAAAATTAGAAGGAGTTTTTGATGTTGCGATTGAAGTTGAAGGGAAACTTCGAATTTTAGAAATTCTTTCAGTTCCAGGTCTGACCAACGACCTTATATTAGGTCTTGATTTTTGGAAAAAATATGGTATTGTACCATGCATTCCCGAAACTAATTTTGATTTTTATAATGATGTCGACCAGATAAGTAATGAGTTCGTCAATGAAGTCTCAATTACTTGCAAAGATAATTTGACTGAAAAACAGAGACTTAAGTTAAATGAAATTACTCAGAATTTTTTTCAAGAGTGTGGTAACAAACTTGGTTGCACAAACCTTGTTTGTCACAAGATAGATACTGGTTCTGCTGAACCAATTAAACAGAGGTACTACCCTGTATCACCAGCGATGCAGAAATTCATAGACGAGGAATTAGATACCATGATTAAGGACGGTATTGTCGAGGAGTCGCAGAGTCCTTGGAGTTCGCCTCTCCTCTTAGTCCCTAAAAAGGATGGTGGCTTAAGGTGCTGTGTTGACTTCAGAAAACTTAATTCTGTCACCCGAAAAGATGCCTATCCCCTCCCTTATGTTAGTCAGATATTAAATCGTTTAGGGGATGCGCAGTACCTTTCGTCGCTGGATTTAAAATCTGCTTACTGGCAGGTTCCTCTCGATCCAGAGAGTAAAGAAAAGACGGCATTTACTGTGCCAGGGCGCGGTCTTTACCATTTTTTGAGAATGCCATTCGGTTTGCATAATGCACCGGCCACGTGGCAGCGCCTCATCGATCGTGTGTTAGGTCCGTCGCTAGAACCGTATGTCTTCAAATATTTAGATGACATTATTGTCGTGACATCTACGTACGAGGAGCACATTAGGGTTCTCCAAGACATTTTTAAACGCTTAAACGCTGCTGGACTAACACTCAATTCGGATAAGTGCGAATTCTGTCGCCCAAGTCTTAAATATCTTGGATATGTGGTAGACCGACATGGACTTCGAGTTGACCCCGATAAAGTGACCGCCATACTTAACCTTCGTGAACCTACAAGTAAGAAAGAAGTTCGGCAACTTATAGGGATGGCGTCTTGGTACCGCCGCTTTATTAAGAACTTTTCTTCGCTTGTAGCACCTTTAACTTTGCTAACCAAGAAATCGATACCGTTTAAATGGACAGAAGAAGCTAGTAAAGCATTTCGGGAACTTAAACGTTGTCTTATAGAGGCACCGGTATTAACTTGCCCAGACTTTAACATACCCTTCGAGATCCACACAGATGCTTCGGGATATGGAATAGGAGCTGTTTTAAGTCAACGGGATTCGGAAGGTGAAAAAGTGATTGCTTACGCCTCTAAGATGTTGTCAAAAGCAGAGAGAAACTATTCCGCCACAGAAAGAGAGTGTCTGGCCGTTTTATGGGGAGTAGAAAAATTTAGAGCATACGTTGAAGGATTTAAGTTTACAGTTTTTACCGATCATTATAGCCTTCTATGGTTGCAAAATTTAAAAGACCCTCATGGTCGCTTAGCCAGATGGGCTTTGCGCCTACAACAATTTGACTTTAACCTTGTCCACCGAAAGGGCAAAGACAATGTAGTCGCTGATTATCTTTCGAGAGCTCCAGTGGACCAGGATGAAACTCCAATTGATGTGAATGTGATAACCATACCTAATGATGTTGAAGACAATTGGTACAACCAACTTAAAATTAAAATTGAACAGGCTCCGGATAAATATCCATTTTACTCAATAGAGAATGGGAAAGTCTACAGGTTGGCGTCTTCTACAAGTTACGACGAGTCTGATGACGGATGGAAGATTGTCGTTCCTAAAAAATTAAGACCACAAGTTTTGCACGAGTGTCATGATGACGCCACTGCAGGTCATTTAGGGATTTTCAAGACTCAGTGCAGAGTGAAAAGCTCTTATTATTGGCCACAACTTAACAGCGATGTAGCTAGATATGTAAAGAAGTGTCAGGTATGTCAGAGAATGAAAGTGGAACAAAAGCAACCAGCTGGTCTGATGGGTGCAAACCGTATGGTTGGCAATCCATGGGAAATGCTTGCAGCAGACTGCATGGGTCCATTTCCTAGGAGTACTAGAGGTTACAAGTACTTACTAGTCATCATAGATTGTTTTTCGAAATTTGTGTTAATGTTTCCAATGAGGAGCATAACTGCTGCTGGAGTTGCAAAGATTTTTGAAGAACAAATCTTTATGGTATATGGGGTACCAAAAGTGTTGATATGTGATAATGGTCCTGAATTTTCTGGAAGGAAGATGCAAGATATGCTTACAAGTTACGGAGTCAGAATATTCTACAACGCTAAGAGACATCCACAAGCTAATCCCAGTGAAAGGACAAACCGTACTATTCTGACAATGATAAAGTCTTATCTCCAGGAATCTCATAAAGCGTGGGACGCGAATCTTCACAAACTAGGATATGCCATACGTACAGCGGTTAACGAAACGACAGGGTATGCTCCAAGTTACTTGATGTTCAAAAGACACCTCACTTTGTCACCAAGGGACAATAGTGACACCATTTCCTGCGGAGTTCCTGCCAAAGCATGTAACACATCCGCTCAAGCTGAAATTAAAAGAATTCACCAAAAAGTGAAACAAAGATTAGATAAGGCGTATGGTTTATCGTCAAACCGATACAACTTACGCAGAAGAAATTTAGAATTTGAGGAAGGAGACCTGGTGCTAAAAAGAAATTTCGTCCTTTCCAATCAAGCGGAAGGTATTTCGTCAAAACTGTCATCAACTTATGATGGACCCTACAGTATTTTTAAAAAGATATCATCTATAATTTATGAACTGAATAACGAAGATGGAAGAAACATAGGTAGGTGGCACATAAGCCATCTAAAGCCGTTTGTTCCAGGATGAATCAGATAGAAAAATTTCGAGTAGAAATTTTCCAGGGGAGAAAAGGGGAGATTGTTACGGGATAATTTTCATTTCTTTTAATTTAACTTTTTTTTTTAATGAGGTAAAATAATTCTTTTATTTTTTTAAATAGTAATATGCTCTCTCTCTCTATCTTGTATCTGGCATTATCTAACTCACTCACACTTACACACTATAAACATTTATACACATAGCAGATTATAATATATAAACTTTTCAGTTATCTATCAAAACAATAATTCTATATATAACACTCACTCACTCTTACATTCAGCACATAGTCTCAATCTTAAGCCTTGCCCATAGTCATTCACTCTCACTCTCTCTTATAAACATACACACACTGCTACATTACACACACACTCACACCACTCTGACGATCTGATTCATTCGTTTATCGTTTACCTTTATTTTTATTTACTTATGTTTATCTTTACTAAACTATTATTTTCATTAGAGCATAGGTTGACTTATGTAAAACGTCAGTCAGGTTCTAGGCAGCGACCGAGTGACAACTGGCTCGGGAGTTTTTTTGTAACTCCGGTGACGCATATTTAGTGTGACGGTGACATTGCTCGTTATATACGGATTTATGCAAATGTCCCGGCGCGTCATATATGTACAAGTATAAAACTTTATAGTGCGTCGAGTTTACAACTAGGGATTGTCAAACCTACGCGTAAAGACAAAGTGCAAGTGCAATCTAGGAGCTACACTACGCCGCATCATCACACAGCTAATCCGTTAGGTATAAGGCCCCTTAGCTGTAAGTTAGTTTTAAGCCCCACTTCCTCTAAATTTAAGATTTGGACTTAACTGTGCGAGGAGTGCGATAGGGATCCAAGGAGCAAATTTTACTCCCCCGTGTTGGGCAGCTTTTGGACATACCACTGCACACATCTGTTATCGAACAACGTATTCGACGGTTAACAGAACAATTATAATGTAGAAGGTATTTTTATTTTAAGAGAATTTCTGTTAATATTATTTTTTTCAATTCAAATACATACAGCTCTTATGCAAGTTATTTTATGTTTCATTATTATTATTTTTATGAGCCCAATTTAAAGCCCACGACCCACCCGACTCCTAGCTGGGAAATTAAGGTAACAACGCAGTATTATAATAATATATCTAATATATTGAAATAAGCGTCAGGACAGATAAATTTTACTTTTAACAAGTAGACCGTGATTATATTTTCGATATTTACAAAACCAAGTGACATTTTGACATAAACAAAAATAAACAAGTCAAGTAACAGGCTTCCATAATAACATTTTTTCCCGTCTTTTTTAAGCTTACGTTTACGCGAGCGTTGCGCGTGAACGCTAGGGCGAAAAACGTTTTCCAACAAACTCAGCCCGGGCATTGGTAAAATGAACATGTGTACCAAATTTCAACTAACTCGGTGATCTTTTACTCAAGTTATCGTCATCGGTAGATTTCGTGATGGTTTTTGCGTGACGGTGATTTTGTGACGATGATTTTGGTGTTTTGTTTTTTTTTGGATTCACTGCCGGGCTCCAGAACGTGCCATAAGGAACTTGGTTCCAACAAAGTTGCTCATAAAGATGAAATAAATAAAGAAGAATGATATTATAAAAAAATGCAATTTATCTTAATTTATAACTTAACTATCATATTGAGGATCCTTGTGGTATTTTAGCGGGAGTTCAAAATACTATATATAAAAACTACGAGTATAAACTTTTTTAAAAACAGGGGAAAAACTGGCTTTCTTTTTATTATAAATAAATATATATTATATTATTCATACTATATTATTAAATAAATATAAAAATATTTATATGAAAATGACGTGTAACATTCTTTGACATTTTAATCCCAGTACTTATTTTTACCCCTTTTTATTATTCGTGAAATACTAAAATACATTTTTTATAAACTTTATAAAGTAAGGTGATTTTTCGTCGGTTGAAATAAACGTTTAATAAGGACCTCTGAGGTGGAGAGACGGGAAAAAAGAATAAAAGAGAAAATGGAAATGTTAAAAGTTGGGTTTCTTTTTTAACAAATTCTTGTAAGGGAAAAATCATGGTGTTGAATTGATAGCTGCCACCTAAGTTCAAAGTTTTCATTGACTTTCATTAATAAATAGGATATAATAAAACAAAAAAAAGAAAGCACTGGAAAATATGAATGGAGATAATTTATTAACTTTAAGCATAAGTTTAGAGAAAAAGTTATAATTTGAATATATCAAAAAATTACAGTTATTTTATAAATACTTCTGTTTACAAATATTTTATTCTCTCTCTCTCTCTCTCTCTCTTTTTTTTTAATACTTAAGAAGAGTTAGTTATAAAAATGGCAAGTTTAGTGTATCCATAAGAGCCAGCGTGGCCTTTTACAAATCTGTAGTGAAAGGTATAAAAGCGTTAAGTCCAAAAATGTAACTTTTCAGGAGAGCAAACCCAAACTGAACATTTCTCTTAAAAAAAGTTTTAAATACTTAGAGATTATATATTGTGCAGGATCAACAAATTTAGATCATTATTCCCTCGACATTTAGCTAAATGTTATGAAATTGTGAACAAGAAACCTTGAATTAACCACTCTACACTTTTTTTTTTATTTGACTGATAACTCCTTTGGACCATAATTCATAACATTATAATGGTTTTTAAGAATTTACCTTTTATCCGTTAATACTTTATTATCAGAATTAATAAGCTAGAATAACTGTTATTTCAATTCTATTATGAATATATTATATATTGTGAATTTCTCTATTTCAAAAACCTAAACCTTAGTTTGATAAAATTATAATAGTCTAATGCTGTTAAATGACATAAACAATGATCTAAGCTTGTCGATCCTGCACAATATACATTATAGAGGATGTGGATGGCCATATATAATCTCTAAGTATTCACAATTTATTTTTGAGAAATCTTCTGTTTGTTTTTGCTTTCCTGAAAAGTTACATTTTTGGACTTAACGCCTTTATACTTTTTACTACAAATTTGTACTAATACCTACATTTAGAAGTAGGCTTCTCCTGACCATCTGATTTACCACCTGCACTATGATACTCTTTTAGAGGAAAGTGGACTAATAAATTTATTTAAATATTTTCAACAATAACTTTGATTTACTTCCTACTAGAACGGGTAGGACGAACCACTTGTTCGAACCTTGCAATTAGGCCATCACTTAGGCCCTTTTTACGCCCCGTGGTGGCGAGTTCCAGCTATTTCACACATCATACATTTGTACATAGTACCGTCGAAGCGAGTATGGTGTGGTCATTAGTAAGCTATATAAGCGTGCGTCAAAGCGTGGAGGAAGAGTCCCCATAAAGGGTGTCCCTCGCCCTGCTCCGTCCTCGAACCATAGATACAATTCACATCATCATGACACGGATCGGACCCACATCAAAGAGTGGGGGAAGAGTCCCCATAAAGGGTGTCCCTCGCCCTGAACCGTCCGCGATTCATTGATGCAATTCAGAGTAGCATGGCACGGGATCGAACCCACGACCACGAGTTGCCTTGACTTATTGATAGTTGAGCGAGCACCTTAAGACGCTCGTCTACCCTGGCTCCCCTCAACCTTTGATTTAAGTCAGTCAAGTCATGTCAGTCAAGTCATGTCAGTCAAGTCATGTCAGTCAAGTCATGTCAGTCAAGTCATGTCAGTCAAGTCATGTCAGTCAAGTCATGTCAGTCAAGTCATGTCAGTCAAGTCATGTCAGTCAAGTCATGTCAGTCAAGTCATGTCAGTCAAGTCATGTCAGTCAAGTCATGTCAGTCAAGTCATGCCAGTCAAGTCATGTCAGTCAAGTCATGTCAGTCAAGTCATGTCAGTCAAGTCATGTCAGTCATGTCATGTCAGTCAAGCCATGTCAGTCAAGTCATGACATGAAATTGAATAACTCTAAACTTATTGTCTATTGTCTTCTATGGCAAAAATCATAAAAATAAATTGAGATTCTCTGGAGAAATTTAAACATGCTGAACTTTTGGTTTATAGTCATCCTTAGCTGTTGAGTATGATGTAGAAAATTCAAGTCTAAAAATTCATAGAAACCATTTACGTGCATTTACCCAAAACGGGCTTACAACACCTTTACAACAATTTTTGATAATAATTTATCTCTCTATGAATAATTTTACAACTTACCGACCAACCAAATGTAAGAGAAGTGGCTTTGATCAGGAAGCGCTCTTTGAAACTTGAGATTAGTGTGCGTCACAGCCAACCTTGAGCCCTGATCAGGTGACCAACAGATGTGCGTGACAGGTCGTTTGACAGCACAGGGATCTCTGAATACTGTCACCGTTCTAGAATGGGAACGCTCAAAAAGGTTTGGTTGTTCACAGTCCGTAAAAAATAATTCATAGATATTGATGGCGTTGTTCTGATGGATACAATTTTCCATTGGCTAAAATTAGAATAAGAAAAGCCAGAGGATAATAGATTTATACTTTAAATAATATAATTTAAAAAAAATAAAGAAGTCAAGTATTTCTACTTACTATATGAAACTCTAAAAAAAATAAAAATTACAATTTTTTTTGAAAATTTTAATTACCACAAGAAGTTGCTGAACTGTGTGGATGTACATCTCATCCTTCTCGATTTTCTTACGAAATCTTAAAGTTTGTTCTGGATCGTTAAAATTAATGTCTTTAGGCCATCCGCCTTCCGTATGGTTCATTCCACTATCGACATATTCAACTCTATCTGTATTTACCTGTAAATAAAAATCATATAACTTTCATGGGTGTGATCCTGATCCAGGGTTCTCTGATTTAAATCAATGTTTGTATTTATTCGCCGAATGTTAGAAGCATTTTTTCCCGAGAAAACAATGTGTCTTTTGTCTTTGACCTTAAGGTGAAATTATTACCGACTAAAAAATCTTGCCACTGCTAACAAAAATTTAAACTTGCTCATTTTACTTTTAGAATTCTGTATTAGCTGTAATTATTTATGGTTTCGTTTGAATAATTTATCAAGGGGCTTATTTTATCTTTTCATTGCTTTCAATGCCTAGCTTGTCACACGTAAAGCCTATTTATTGAAGTAAGTTCATGGCAAGATCACATCTATAGTTATATTTTTGTTTTTTTAAATTTCATAAAATTAGACAAATCAATATCGTACGGAAAAATCTGCACTGCCTTCAAAAGCATTTCACATTGACACATAGACTCTATATTTAACATGGAAGTGAACTGCAGTTCACTTATTTTGAACTCCAGATCTTTCATTCTTTAAAATGAAGGAGTTCAATTGAACGCTTCGTGACCTTTTTTTATAGGTACTCTTTACCAATACAAAATCATTCTATAAAATTTTAAGGCCACCCACCCACAGTCACCGATTAACAATGTTGCTTGGAAAACTTTAATACCGAAATTGCTATAAACATTTTCCAAGTGATTTTATAAACTAACAACAAACCAAAATGCATATCGATATAGACACAAGATTTATAATAAAACTTGGTTCTTACGGTTTAGTAGTATTAAGTCGTTCTATGTTCATCAGCAATTTCCATGCGTTTTTTTATTTTTGTTTTGTCACTTTAAAGAAAATTATACGTAAGATTTTCCACTCCCTTTTTCTCTATCACGTTAGGTTTATATTGTTCAGGAGTCTGTGGAACCGAGAGATATATCATATTGTGAAAAGAATATCGGTTAATATTGCTGTCGGCGTTGAATTGTAGACGTCTATTCTTATTCTTCTGCCCACCTCGAAGCTAACATTTGTCAAGTCTTATTTAAAACGGCCTTTTGTGGACGAGCTTCATAATACTTGTCTCCTACCATCCATTTACCTTGACTTTTGAATCAAATGTAAATTTATTTTTAATTTTAGCAAATGTATTCTGCATCATCTTCAAAATGTTAGTAATATTTTGTACTTTTGAGCAAATACTAATGATTCTTTGAATAATACTTTTTTTTGGTCATTTTAATTATTAATTTATAAGACGATTTAATTGAGATTAAAACTGTTTTTCTTTCTCCAGCGTAGTTTAAAAGAAGTAGTAGTATATGTAAGGAAGTGTAGTATATATGTGTGTGTGTATATATATATATGTATATATATATATATATATATATATATATATATATATATATATATATATATATATATATATATATATATATATATCCTACAATTATTGACATATTTGCATGAGCAAGTATCAAACTTGTCTATTACTGTTACAATCTGATAATTTTTACACAAATTTTTAAGCTTACAAGAATTAACTGTATATTTAGGGAAGTTCTAACAGTTATTGGAAAACACTGAAGGGAGCCGTAGCCGAGGGCCTTTATTCGTACCCGACCAACTATCAATTAGTCGAGGTCATTTGTATCTATGAATCGAAGACGGAGCAGGGCGAGGGTACCCCTAAGGGGTTCTCTTCCCCCACGCTTTGACGCTCAGATGTATTTAGCTCAATAATGACTGTTCAGTATTATGATTTAAAGTTCCCTCATTTATTGGCGTATCCAATTATTTGAGAGAAATAGGGGCTTGTGGCTTTCTAAGAATGACGTACAGGATTCCATTATAAATTACACCTCGCAAAGGAATATTAAGTGGGTATTTGCTCCCCCGTTAAGTCCGCATTTTGGAGCTTTATACGAGGCAGGAGTTAAAAGTGTTAAAACACTATTAAAGAAAACACTTGGAGATCAACCATACCTTGAAAAGGACCTAGCTACAATTTTCATCAAGATCGAAGGGATTCTAAACTCCAGACCTTTATGTCCATTATCAACTGACCCAGAAGACCTACAACCACTTACCCCAGGACACTTCTTAATCGGATGTCCCATTACTTCACTACCGGAAGATACTTATACCACTCTACCCGAGAACCGTCTCTCCCATTAGGAAATGCTACTTAACAGGGTACAGACATTTTGGCAACGATGGAAGAATGAATATCTGTCAACCCTGCAGCGCCGTAATAAGTGGATCAAGAAAACTAGAAATCTAGAAGTAGGAGATCTAGTAGTGTTAAAGGAAACAAATTTGTTGCCTCAAAACTGGCCTATGGGAAGAATAGTCGCTGTTCATCCGGGAGATGATGATATCGTGCGTGTTGTCACAGTTCGTACTCATCATGGAACCTTTAAGAGACCTGCAGTGAAGGTCATCTCATTACAATCCGCTGTGGAAGAAGAAACCAAGAGCGATCAGGAGATGTAATGACGCTCTTATGAAAGCATATCACTCGTGAATTTTAGTGGGCGGTGTGTTCAGTATTATGATTTAAAATTCCCTCATTTATTGGCGTATTTCTATTTTATCTCATTAGACTATATCTTAATCCCTTTATATAAGTATTTTATTTATCTACAGGTCAAAGTCTCTTACTATTTTCTTTACTATCTCATATATACAACTCTCACTCTTACTCCATAGACCCAGTCCCCCTCCCTTCCTTTCCTAGCAGACCTTAAGTAAACCTCAATCAGGACAGATCAAAGACCATAGTTTTTTTTATATCCAACTTCATCAATACCATCAGCAAGTTTTTCATCAAATTTCACCAATACCAGTTTTCACCAATATTCATGTCAAAAGTGTGCAGTGAATTCCAATGTCACATCAAATTATTATTTCACCTTTCTCCTGGAGTTTTTCATCCTTGATCAGATCAACACTTCATCACATGCAGACCATAGTTCATCATCATCCATCTACGCTTACACCCAGGTGCGATCTTTCCATCACTGTCACCTACATCTTTATCTACGAGCAATTCCCCATCACCATTTTTCCTTAACCATCCCCCCCCCCCCCCCCCCCCCCTTACACACCACACCACCTATCTCTCTTAATCTTAATTGCCTATCTCTCTCATATAGTAATTTATCTTCAAAGATTATATTTTATTTCAGTTATAATTAATATATTTATTTTCTCTTTAGAACTTAAGAAGGCCATGTAATTATTTTATTTTCCATTTTTTACAATTGATAATTTTGTTTTAAGTTTTCAATTACCTATCTGTTTAATGAGTTACATTATTATTTCAAATACAATCTGCAATTTATTTTATTTTATCTTTTCTTTTACAAATTTACCTTTACCTCCTCATTAGTTAAGGTTGGGCAGGAGTCGCTCGCTGCAACTCCCCCTTGACTTAACAATGACCACACTATATGCGCTTTGGCGGTACCATGTACACGTATGTTGTGGGAAGTGGCTGGAACTCTATAGCACAGGATTAGTAAAATAGGCCTAATGTGGCCTAATTGCTATGTTAGAACAAGTGGTTTGTCCTCACAAGTGGACCCTTCTAACCATTATTAATATTAGAGCAACTAAAACTCAAATTCTTCCTCTGATGATGACGATGGAGGCTAAAAACCACAGCTAAAGAAATATAAAAAAAAACTATATTAAAGGTACATACATTTTACCCGAAAATGAAAATTTTGCCTGAACCCCCTTGCTTTTCCTTTCCTTGTGAGAAAGCTAAACAATCTAATTTAACTGTTTTTTATGTGTAGTTGTACACTTAAATTATTCTTCAAAAGAAAACGAAGTTCATTTAAGGTGGTGCATTAATAAATATAGTTTAAAGAGAGCGGTTCTGTAGAACGCGAAGCACTCACTGAGGTGTATGTGGGAGTAAGGTATTCATGATATCCTTTGAACTTCTTTGTTTTGTAAATAACTCAACACGATAAAACAGAAGCAGTCTTGAGCGAAAATGTTGACTTGCCCTTGTATATATGTAGAAAATACACACACACACACACACACACACACACACACACATATATATATATATATATATATATATATATATATATATATATATATATATATATATATATATATATATATATATATATATATATATATATATATATATATATATATATAACACTGGAAGGTAAAATTCAGGAGACATTATAACCAAAAATAAGGGCCTACTGCTATTGTAAAGATCATAAATTATTAAGTTGATGTCTCTTCTTCCCTATAAAGCCAAACACACTAAAATCTTTAGAATCTTCAACGTAACTGTTATATCAGAGAAATATGTCATGTGTCAAATATATCAATGTAAAGTTTAGTTTTAGTTATTGTGAGTTAAAATATAAAATATTAATCTTATTGTAAATGAATGATAATAAATATTTGGAAATACTCGTAACTGAGAATTATTATAGTGGCGCAGTCGTTTAAATACAATGGCTAGAAGGAAAAGAAGAGATGAAAATCTAATTGAAGAAATGGAAATCACGGAAGAATGCAGTAATAAAAGTAATGTAAATCTTCCATCAAATTTCAAAATTCCCAGTTTCGATCCTAATACATCTGTATGGAGAATATTTTATCAAAGATTAAATTATTAAATTATTAAAAGTTTGTTAAGCGGTTCCTCAATAACATGTTAGATACGAACAGTATAACCATAGATCAAAAAAGTAATGAGGAACCGCTTAACAAACTTTTAATAAAATTTCGGGATGTTTTTGAACCCGGAGTCGGAAAAATTAAAAACTACAATGCTAGAGTGTTTGTAAAAGAGGGATCTAAACCCGTTTTTAAAAAACCATGCCCAGTTCCGTTTGCTTTGCTTCCTAAATTACGTTTAGAATTGAATCGTTTAGAACAAGAAAAGGTTATAGAAAAAGCTGAAAGATCGGAATATGCCACACCAATTGTCATAGTTCCTAAGAAAGATGGTTCTATTAGAATGTGTGGTGATTTTAAAGTCACGTTAAATCCTCAACTTATAGTAGATGAGTATCCTATACCCCCGATTGAAGATTTGTTAGCTAAGTTAGGTAATAACTGCATTTTTTCTAAATTAGACGTAACCCAAGCATATACTCATGTTGAAATACATCCGAAGGATAGACATTTATTAACCTTAAACACTCCACAAGGGCTGTATCGCTATTGCAGACTACCTTTTGGAATTTCTAGTGCCCCTGCTGTATGGCAGCGCACAATTGAACAAGTACTATCTGGGATAGAAGGAATTGCCATATTTTTTGATGATATTTGTGTAGCTTCCAAAACATTAAATGAACATCGGACAAAATTAGAACAAATTTTGGAACGGTTGAAATTAAATAACATACGATTAAATAAAGACAAATGTTCTTTTATGGTCGACTCAGTCGAGTATTGTGGATATAAAATTGATAGTAAAGGTCTATACAAATGCTTAGATAAAGTGACAGCCATCCAAGGAATTAAAGAACCTACATGCGTATCGGAAGTAAAATCGTTTTTAGGGTTAGTAAATTTCTACGGTAGGTTTGTTAAAAATCTATTAAATATTGCTTTTCCTCTTTTTCAACTTTTAAAAAAGGGTCATAAATTTGACTTTAATGAAGAATGTCGCAAATCTTTTAATAATATTAAGAGATTAATAGGTAGTGATCAAGTATTGGTCCACTATGATTCCCAGAAGGAGGTGATTCTAGCAACAGATGCCAGCCCATACGGGGTTGGGGCAGTGCTCTCACATGTTATGGAAGATGGGTCTGAGAGACCAATATCCTTTGCTAGTAAATCACTCTCAGAAACAGTTAGGAAATATAGCCAAATTGATAAGGAATCGTATGGAATTATTTTTGGAGTAAAAAAAGTTTTTTAAATATTTATATGGTCGAAGATTTACCCTGGTTACGGATCATCGGCCATTAGTATCCATTTTTGGATCACACAAAGGATTAGCCCCACTGTCAGCGGCAAGAATGCAACATTATGCTGTGTATTTACAGGGTTTTAACTACGATATTAGGTATCGGAAATCATGTGACCATGGGAACGCTGACGCGTTGTCCCGATTACCAGCTAAAAATGAAGAACTAGAGGAACTACAGGAATCCGATGTTTATTTGTTGCACCAAATACACACATTACCTGTAATGGCTGAGGAAATCAAATCAGAGTTAGTTAATGATGACTCAGTTAAGGAAATTATTAAAAGCCTCAGGGAAGGTTTGGAGTTGAATAAAAAAGTCAGTTTCAATCATGACCTGACTGAATTCTCTTTACAAAACGATTGTTTGTTTTTAGGATCTAGAGTCTATGTCCCACCAGTATTAAGAGGAAGGGTTTTAGCAGAGTTACATGAAGGACACCAAGGGATATCTAAAACCAAGAGCCTCGCTAGGAGTTTTGTGTGGTGGCCTAAATTAAATCAGGATATCGACGATTTAATTTTAAACTGTGAACCGTGCCAAAGAATTAGGAACAATCCGGCTAAAGTACCATTGCATAAATGGGAGTATCCTTCAGGACCTATGGAAAGGTTGCACATCGATTATGCGGGTCCATTTAAGGGGCATTATTACTTAATTATTGTGGATGCATACAGTAAGTGGATGGAAGTTTTACAAGGAAGTTCAATGTCAGCAAACAAAACAATCGAAGGGTTGGAGGGATTTTTCGTAAGGTTTGGTCTTCCACATGTGTTAGTGAGTGACAATTCGGCCCAATTTAAGGGTGTAGCGTTTACGAGGTTTTGTGCCGAAAATGGAATAGTACAGAAATTCTCGGCACCTTTTCACCCCGCCACAAACGGTCAAGCAGAGCGAAATGTGCAAACGTTCAAAAATAGCCTGTTGCGTATACTTAAGGGTCAGCAGGGAAATACAAGGGATGCCTTAAATCAATTTTTGTTCAATCATAGGAAAACTCCACATTCGGTTACAGGAATGACCCCAGCTGAACTTTTTATTGGACGGAAGCTACGATCTAGGTTAGACCTCCTGATAAAAAGGGGTGGGGAGGAAAGTCATGGCCGAAATGTAAACGAAAGAGGCAAGGAATTTCCAATAGGGGCAGCAGTAGCCATTAGGTGTTATGATGGGCAAAATAAATGGGAGTTTGGTAAAGTTAGTAAACGAGACGGTATACTGCACTATCTGGTGGAGGTGGGAGGTAAAGGTAAACTCCAGCGCAGACATGTCGACCAGTTAAGAAGAGTTGGGGAAAGACTAGTAAGCGATTAAGGGGGAAGGTGTTATATCAGAGAAATATGTCATGTGTCAAATATATCAATGTAATGTTTAGTTTTAGTTATTGTGAGTTCAAATATAAAATATTAATCTTATTGTAAATGAATGATAATAAATATTTGGAAATACTCGTAACTGAGAATTATTATATCTTATAGTAACCATAAGATTTATCGAATTTGATGCGTTGTAACTAAATATAGCCTTGTATCTGTGGATTTATTTGTCCATCCACGATGTTAAATGTTTTCTTTTTTGTTGCACTAACATTTTTGAGAAATATTCATAAGATTGCGACTAAATATAGCCAAACTTTTATACTACAGAAGTACTAATGAGCTAAGATTAATAATAATAATAATAATAATAAGCTTCACGGACATCCTTTTCAGGCAGAAGCCTCTCCTTAAGGAGGAAAGAGTCAGTTTTGAGGTTAGAAAAGTCTTTTCACTACCTTGTCCCAACACCCGCGGTCCCTAGCCACTCTACCCCAATTTTCCCCCACTCTAGCAACTATTTCTTCTCTCCATCTTAAGATAGGTCTTCCTTTCCTTCTTTTGTTTCCTCTAGGGATCCATTCCGTTGATAATTTGGCCCATCTATTATTTTCCAATCTAGCCAGGTGACCTGCCCATCTCCACTTCGTGTGGTGAGCCTCTTTCAGTAGATTCTTTAACCTTGTTGTTTTTATTATTTCTTTGTTGCTTGTTCTATCAACTCTTCTTATGTTGCACATGCTCCTTGCCATACTCATTTGCGTTGATAGAAGTTTATTTCCCATCTTCTATGAGAGAGACCATGTTTGGGCACCGTACAAAATGGTTGGGTATACACATGCAGACATTATTTTCGCTTTCAGCCTTTTGTCTATTTGACTTTTAAAAATCTTTTTTAGTGACCAATATTTTCTCCAACCTAAATCGATTCTTCTGCACACTTCCTTTTCTCTTTGATTTTCGAAAGATATTGTTTGTCCTAAGTATGTGTATTCTCGAACGTATTCTATTTTAAAATCTTTTTGCACCCTCACTGGGGCTTGAACTGAGTTTGTCATAACCTTGGTTTTGGATATATTTATTTCTAGACCTATTGACTGGCATGCTTTAATAAGTTGGTTTAACATCACTTCTAGTTCACTTGCTGATGATGATGCCAGTAATACATCGTCTGCAAAACGTAAGTTGTTAAGTTTTTGCCCAATACAGATATTCCCTTTTCGTCCCATTCCAGTTTGCCAAATGCATAGTTTAGTGCACAATTAAAGATGATTGGCGACAGTGGACAACCTTGTTTTAAACCTCTTCTTGTATGAAACGATCGTCCCATTTTGTCAAGTGCAATAGCGACCTGGTTTTCCTTGTAGATTACTTTGACGATTTCTATGTAATTTTCTTCTACTCCGTGTTCTTTTAACGCCTGCCATATACTTGGATGTTCTAAGGAGTCAAAAGCTTTCTTGAAATCAATCAGTGCAAAGTAGGTGGGTAGCTTGTATTCTGTGCTTTTTTCTATAATTTGCTGAACAGTTTGCAAGTGATCGATAGTTGAGAAAGAAGGTCTGAAGCCTGCTTGCTCTATTGGATGATTTTCATAGATTTTTCCAATAATTCTATTTTTAATTATGGCTGCAAACAGCTTATACAGGCATGGTGTTAATGTGATTGGCCGATAATTATCTATATTGCACCTATCACCTTTTTTGTGCAGTAAAATTATTTTATTTTGGTACCATTGTCTTGGAACATATGTTTCTTCGATTATTCTATTAAACTACCTTGTTAATGGTTTTATTAAAGCTAGCATGCCGTCCATAATTGCTTCATTGCATATGCTATCTGTTCCCGGGGCAGTACCTTTTTTACTTTGTTTTATAGCATTTTCTACTTCACTTTCCAGTATGGTACTTATTTTACTGTTAAAATTTGTTCTATTTGCAATATTCCTTTCTCTATCTACGGTTGTATTTCCTTTTTATAGATTCTCGTAGAATCTTGTTACCCTTTCAACAATCTCTTCCCGCTCTGTGAGAATATTTCCTTCCTCATCCTTCATTTTGTGGAACCAAACATTTTTTGTGTCGCCAATTTCTTTTTTAATGGCTCTAGTGGAACAATTAATTTCAGTATATTTTGAAATATTTTCTTCATATTTCCTAATGTCGTGTCTGATTTCTTGTCTAGCTTGTTTTCTAATTTCAGTGTTCAATTTTCTGCCTTAAAGTTTTATTTACAACCCTGTTTAGTTCTTCTCTTTTTTCTATTAACTTTTTAGTTTCGTCCGAGATTTTTTTGCTTCGTTAAGGTTTTCCTGCTTTGCAATCTTTCTTTAATAACGTCACTGTTCCTTTTATAGCTTCCTCAATTTTATTATACTCCTCTTGAACCGACCAAACTGTATTACTAATACTGTAGTCGTCCAATGCTCTTTGTAGTGCTTCTTGGTATTGGTTTTTGTCAAGGCCCGAGGTTGTGCATTTGTTTACTCCTGTACAGAACATTCTTCTCCTTGGGATGCTAAAGATGCCTTGAACAAGCCTATGGTCCGAGTTGAAACCTAGGGTCCTAATTGACTTGACAGAGTTAGTGATTGAGTTGCTCCTAGCCATTATGTAATCTATTTCATGTTTCTCATCACTAGGTGATTTCCAAGTCCATTTGTCTTCAAAAGGTACATTGCAGTAACTGTTTAAAATTTTTAAATTGTGTTTGTTTGTAAAACTTATTAGCATATCTCCTCTCTTGTTTCTTTTACCCATACCAAATGGGCCCATTGACATATCCCCTTCCTTCCTTGAGCCAACCTTCGCATTAAAATCTCCTATGACCCATAGCCTGTTAAAGGACTCCATACACCTAACCTCTTCGTCAAGATCCTCATAGAATTCTTCTACTTCCTCTTCTGAACTAGCTGATGTGGGTGCGTGCGCTTGAATCAATCCAATTTTATTGTTTTTTACCTTCATTGAGAGAGGAACTAATCTAGGTGAAATGGGTTTAAAATTTAAAATGTGGTCTTTCCAGGTGCCTTTGATAAGGAAGCCTGTACCAAGCTTGCCATTTATTGCAGTAGAATGCATTAAAATATTACCTTCTGGAGTTTCACTTATCCTATCCTCTTTCCGTCTAATTTCTGCAAGGCCGATAATGTCCCAGGATTCGTCTAGAAGCTCCCCTAATTCCACCAGTCTGTCGTTACCCAATAGTGTTCTTACATTTAGCGTTCCAATGTGAAGCCGTTTATTTTTGTCCTTTGTCTTCCTTTTACTTGCCGCTAGTCATATTGCCTCCATCCCCTTACTCTTACTGCTCTCCAATCCCGAGTCCTGATCACTTGTACTTGTATTTTGTTGTTTATTAATATCTTCCGAAAGAAGATTTCCAAGATTCACGTTCACCTCTGCGCGGCTGGGTTGTTCTGTTTCCTTACTATTTACTTTAGGATAGTATTTTTCTATATTGTTATTGTTATTTCCTTTCCACCTTTTTCCTCTAGGTTTGTTTTTAGGAATTTTGTTATTTTCTCTTGTATCACCTGTCTCATTTGCCTCTCTTTGCGGACTAGTTTTTGTGGTCTTAACTTCCGGCGAGCTACTCAAACTTTTCTTTCTCTTCTGTCGAGTTATTTCTACTCCTGACTTCAGCTCATCCAGGCTGTACAGCTGGCCTTCAATCAAGAGTTTGTCTGCTTTCATTATAACTCTCATTCCTTCTTCTTTGAAGTTTTTCATGTACGGAACCAGCTTTTCTCTAGATAGTCTGGTTTCTTTATTAAAATCCTCTTTTATAATTATGTGACTGAATCGTGATGTATTAGCTAGTTTAGATTTATTTTTCATTATATCGTTTTTCAGAGCTAATGATGTTAAGGTTAGCTTAATTGGACTGTTCACTTCTTCGTTGATATTGTATGCATTTTTTATTACGTATCTGTTGATTTTAATGCCTATTTCGTTACATATACTCGTGAAATCCTCGAAAATTTCGTTTTTTCTTCCACCATTTAGCCCGTGAACTATCAGGTTGAACCTCCGGCGTAGCCTGTCATTTCTTTCCTTTTCTTCCGTATTCATATCTTGATTTTCGAATTCATTTCTGGATCCTTCATATCTTCGTTCCTTCACTCCTTTAACTTCGTCTTTCATTTTTTGTAGTTCGCTTTCTAGATCCTGTTTCACCTGCGTCCATTCTTCTCTTACCGCTTTTATCTCGTCTCTTAAAGCAGCCATACCAGTTGACATTTTCCTGTCTATTTCGTTTATTTTGCTTTCCATAGTGTCCAATTTACCAACTTTAGAAAGTACTTCTCTCAAAATGCCTAGTTCTTCACTTGGTTGGTTTAGGTTAGACATCGTGCTGCTCTATGTATCACCACTATTTAAACTAACCCACTCAACTTTCCACTAAAACTTTTTAAAACACGTAATTTTAGCTTTTAGGCTATATATGAGAAACACTATAAACACTATTAAACGTTTTTAAACATCCAAAAGGAAACGGTTTTTGTGGATCGATTTTTTTCGCGTGTTATCACTTGTAACCTCACTTGTAACCTTGAGCTACGATTATATATTAATATGTCTGTCAATATAACAGTGTTTACATTACGAAGAGTAGTACTTGTTTGCATAGAGAAGGAAGAGCCCGTTAAAAATTAATAAAATGTCGACACTTTTTTTTTATCTTTGTAAGAAGATAAAAAAAAGAGATTATCTGCGAAGATTTTCAGCCTTGTCCAATAAGTAGTGTAGGTGCTACATAAAAGTACAAGATTTATTGTTAATTCTTGGTATCATGATACATTTGAACCACTTATTAGATGTAAAGAGGTATTATCAGTCTTGGTCAGGCAGTCGACTAGTAAACATCTCTCTATAGCCATTTACAGTCTTTTGTTAATGTGTTTTTTATTCGTTTTCTTATTTAAATTGTTTTTATAGTTAAACTTTTTGTTTAACAATTAAGTTGTTTTTAATTAATTGTTTTTAATTAAATTGTTTTAATCTAATTAAAATTGTTTGTATAGTTAAACTAAATTTTTTTGTGTCGCGCTATGGTTCTTCCTAAGGACCAGCGTGATACTCGCAATTCTGCTGTTCTCTGTTTTATCTGTAACGAAAAAATCCTGACTCTTCAGAATGTACTTTCGTGTGTTAACAACTGTCAGCGAGCTTTCCATGCCTCGTGTAAAAAAATGAGCCAAGCTGAATTTGATCTTTTGGTCTCATCTTGGAAGTGCGATTAATGTCTTAGGAATAGATCTGATGATATTCCTGTTACTCCGCGCCGTAATGGTGAGTCTTCTAATACTTTGAAATCTTCTATTATTAATAAACTAAAAGAGGGCCGAGATAAATTTACTGATAACGTTGATTCTTTAAACTCTAATAATATCTTACTCGAGGGTTTAGTGAACTCTGCACTACAGGTTGATCTTTTAAAATCTGTGTGTGATAAGATGGACACTTTATTGTCAATAGTTAATCATTTAGGCGATGAAAACAAAGAATTAAAAACAAAGATCGCTTCCTTAGAAACGCGTAGCGCCAAGGCCTTTAATATGTTTGCTGAGGTTGTTAGCCGTCCTACTAGACCTCCCCCTCCAGTTGGGTCTGGCTCGGCCAGGGACAAGCCGGCAACTGAAACTACTCCTGGTGCTAGCTCTCTTCCAACAGTCCCCACTCTCATATTTAATAAATCTGATCTTGCGTCTTCTACTATTTCTTCTAATTCACCACGTTCTCCAGCTGTTATTCAAATTAATGGCGAGGATACTAATAATCCTTTTATTACTGTGCAATACAAGAATAATGGTAATAAAGGAAACAATAGTGGTAATAAGGGAAACAATGGAACTAATAATTCTTCTTCAATTAAACCTGCTGTTCGTATTCCTCGTAATCCGGGTATAACTGGAACTAAATCCAACTCCTTTATAAAAACGGTTAAAAAACGAAAATCTCTTTTTGTCACTCGTCTGGATGCAAGTACTACTGAAGATCAATTAAAATCCTACTTACTGGAGTTAAATATGCAACTAAATGAACCAGATTTTAAGATCTCTAAACTTAAAGTACGCTCTATTCATTATTCTTCATTTCACATATTACTACCTGAATCAAAAGCTAATGCCTTAAATACTCCTGAGTATTGGCCGGTAGGGAGTCTGGTTAAAGAATTCAGAGGACTTCTAAAGCCAGGTATGCTATCTTCAGCTGTGTCTGTGGAGGACGGCGGGATTAATTAACTATTATGGCTTTTTCTATCGTTTACCAAAACGTAAGAGGGTTACGTACTAAATTAAGTCAATTTTTTTAGATCTACTGTCCTTTCATCAGCCGATATTCTGGTAATTTCTGAATCTTGGCTGAACTCTTCCTTCCTTAACAATCAGCTGTTTTCTAATAAATTTGCTGTTGAAAGAACAGATTGTGACTATGATAAATTTGGTTCTTCACTAGGTGGCGGTTCTCTAATCGCCCTACCCAATAATTTATGTTATGTTCGTCGCAAAGATCTCGAAGGAGCTTTGGAGGTTACATGGGTTGAAATTAGAGAACATAATAAAAAAACAATTTATATCGGAGCTCACTATCTTCCCGATCATGTCGACACCGCATTATTGGAAAGCTATTTTGATAACTTGTCATTAAAATTGCCTAATGACTGTCCTATATATCTCATTGGTGACTTCAACCTACCTACAGTTGACTGGAAGAACATGATTTATCATGGGCCTAGAAATAAATTTAATCGAGCCAAAATAATTTTTAATTTTTGTTCTCTCATGGGCTTGTCACAATGTAACTCCGTAAAGAATAATTGTAATGGACTTCTAGACTTAGTACTTGCTAATGAACATATTCCATCGGTATCTAGAAGCTCTTCTCCACTAGTACCTGAAGATCCTTACCATCCTACTCTTGATATATCAATACCAACGATTCGTCCAAATAAATCTTTTGAGCCTGAGGGAAAACATCGCAATTTCTCGGCTGGAGATTATTTATCTTTGTGTCATGATATGATGTCTATTGATTTCGCAGATGTATATAGTACTACTGATGTAAATAAGGCTATAGATATTTTCACTAATTTTGTTAATGATGCTATTAATCGCCACATCTCTCAGGTAAAGTTAATAAACACTAAGTTTCCTTCGTGGTTTAGCTTTACACTACAATCGTTTATTAAGAAAAAGAACTACTACTGCAGAAAATACAAACGTACCAAAGCTCAAGTTTACAATAATCTTCACTCTATTTATCGAAGAGAAGCTGAAGCTCAACTTACAATTGACGATTTATTACTGGAGGAAAAAGTGGACTCTTCGTTGAAATCGGACCCTTCTAAATTTTGGCAGTATATAAAATCTTCTAGATCAGTAAACAATATGTCTAAATCAGTGCTATACGATAATAATGTTCATGTTATTGACCCTAAAAGTCAAGCTAATTTATTTGCCAGCTTTTTTAAATTCGTTTTTGTAAATAGTTCTCCTTTTGATCCAAGTATCCTTGTACCTCCTGATCCTATTAATTGTATTCAACTTCCTGTCCTTACTATTGATAAAGTTCTCAAAGCAATCCAAAGTCTTAAAAATAAACGCTCTGCTGGTCCTGATGCTATACCGAGTTTTATTGTTAAGGGTCATGCTGAAATTTTTGCTCCAGTTTTATGTTGTATTTTCAATAAAAGTTTTGCGTCCAGGATTTTTCCTACAGCGTGGAAGATGTCCAATGGTGTGCCAATTTTTAAGTCTGGAAATAGATCAGATGTAGCCAATTATAGGCCAATAGCTCTTACTAACGCATTTAGTAAAGTTTTTGAGCGAGTGGTGCACAACGAAATATCTCCTTTTTGTTATCCTCTCCTTAATCCTAAGCAACATGGCTTCCGTCCTTCCCACTCTACTGTATCAAACCTTGTCTCCTTTTTGTCAAATATCGGACCTCAAGTATCTGCTAGAAAGCAGGTTGAATCTATCAATCTTGATATGAGCAAGGCATTTGACAAAGTTGACCATATCCTTCTCTTAACAAAACTCCTAACTCAATTTAATTTTTCTGTTCCCCTTACCCTCTGGATTTATAGTTACCTTACAGATCGTCCATGTCGTGTTCGTGTATCCTCTTCCCTTTCTGATCCTTACTTTGCTTCCTCTGGTGTTCCTCAAGGCTCCATACTTGGTCCATTATTGTTCCTCTTATTTGTAAACGATATTGGTACTAACCTTACCAGTGATTACTCCTTCTTTGCTGATGATTTCCGCATTTCCAGAAGTATCCTTGATCCCTCTTCTTGTCTTCTTCTCCAAATTGATCTTGATACTCTCGATAGTTGGGCTCGTACCAATAAAATGGTTTTTAATGTCTCTAAATCTAATGTTATTTCGTTCTCCCGTTCCTCTAATATTATAACTTATCCTTACAAACTTAACAATTCTCCAATACCTCATACTAACACTGTCCGTGATCTTGGTGTTACACTCGATTCTAGATTGTCTTTCGTTCCTCATATCTGTTCCAAAATATCCTCTGTCTCCAAATCCTTAAATGTTATCCTTAGCCTCAGTCGAGGTTTATCTCTTGATTGTCTTTTGTTCCTTTATAAATCCTTAGTGCGTCCTATACTAGAATACGCTGTGCCTGTTGTGGAACTGTTTTGGTATGACCCTGTCTAACCAGATCGAATCCATTCAGCGCCGCTTTATTCGAGTTGTTTACCTCCGCTATATGTTTCGTCGTGTTTATTACTCGTATGATTCCATGTATAAACGTCTTAACGTTGAGTTGCTGAGCAGACGGCGAACAGCTTCTGAGGCTCTGTTCCTGATCAAAGCACTCTCTAACGAGGTGCGTTGTGATGTGGTGCAGAATCAGGTGGTAATATTACCTCCTGGCCGTAGAGCTGGTAACTGGTTGTATATCAGACAACTTTCATCATTGTCTCCTCTTGTTCGTCTAGTAACTGTTCTAAATTCATTTCCCTTCAATCCTTCCTATATATCATCCTGTACTAGCCTCCGTCCAGTCCTGGAAAAGCTGGTATTATAAGTGAATAAAGTTGATCATTTTAAGCTTAAATGTTTGTTAATTTATAGATTATAAATTTTAATTTTTAGTTGTTAGTAATTTATAAAGCAATTTTACTAGTCTATCTAGGCAATCTAGTCATCTATAGTAATTAATCTATTGAAGTAATGTTTGGTGTCTAATTCTTATATGTATTTACAATATTTTTATCTTAATGGAAATATTTAATACTTAAAGCTTATCTATTATTTATCTAATTGTGTATCACCCGTTGTTTATTTTGATTTTGATTTTTACTTTCTCTTGTCCTTTAACAATTAATCAATCAATAATAAATCCTTTAATGAATTGTTGCTGCTATTACTTTTTTACAGATCATGTACATTTTTTTTACCTTTTTTATATTTTTTTGTTATGTTTTTTTATTATGAATCTAGAAGTTTTTATTATAAATCGAATTGTAATTGTAATCGATCATACTTGTAAGCTTTTGTACCGAGCGCCCTACTAGTGGTCTGCTGTCTAGGGGCTCGTTAAAAATCAATAAATAAAAAATTATTTAACTATACAAGGAGAAATATTGATTTCTAGATGATCGCATTAACAATTTATTTTTATAGTATAAAAAGCCCTATGCTAAATAAATAAAAATGAAAAATAACAAATAAAAAATCGGTCCGAGACAACTCAGACAAACTTTCTCATATACAAGTTTATAATTTCTTCGCTCAGTTTACCTCCATTTATTAATTTTCGTATGAACATTTAATTATTATTGAACATTTCATGAATATTTATCATAAAAATAACTTCCCCTGCGCGGGGAATCGAACCCGGGCTCTCTCCGTCCGCGTTTTAAGCTATTTTCTCAGGAACTAGATTTTTCCCGGGAAAACGGCTTATATCGTTAGATTCGTAATTAAATGGACTACATTTTAGAATTTTTTAATCAAAATCGTCGGAACCGTTTTCGAGAATTTTTTTTTTTTCACGTTTTTTCAGAGTTTTTGGGGGGTAGCGCCCCCAAATTTAGAGCTAAAATTCATTTCTCGATTTCGCCTCGGGGTATGATTTTTCTGAACATGTATGCCAAATTTCGTCAAAATCGGCCCAGTAGTTTAGGCTCCAGGCGTCTGCACAGACAACAGACGACAGACGACAGACGACGGACAGACATTTTTTAAAAACCACTTTTTTGGACTCAGGGGACCTCAAAACGTGTAAATCCATCAAAATCTCAAAATCGAATTTTCGCGCCATCACAATACTTTCTCTTTATATGAGAAAGTAAAAAATATGTAAAATAATAAAAAAATAAAAATGTAAAATAATAAAAAGAATAAAAATGTAAAATAATAAAAAAGTAAAAAAAAATAAAATAAGAAAATTTAAAATAATAAACAAAATAAAATTAAAAAATGTGCTGGACAATCAAAATTTCGTTCCAATATTTTCAACATTCAATGTTATATGTTGCATGGCGCTTTTGTAAACAACACCTGTTTAATAATAATTTGTATCACTTTACCGCCAGAAAGCATTCATGTGCCTCACATGTATACGATTTAAAATCATTATCAGATGCCTTTTAAAGTATTTAATTCGGATAATATTAGTATAAAAGACAAATATGTAAATAATTTATTTTAAAAAAAAAAAACCGTTCTCCAACGTTTTAATAGAAATAGTTGTACTTATAAATTGAAAAAAAAAATTGTATATCTGTGTTTAGTGATAGAACAACATTTTAAAATAAATGCTAATTTGTTTTCATTCTTAAAATTTGAAAAAAAAACTTGCCACTAAGGCGTAATATACTAGCGATTAATTAAACTGTAAAAAATATTGTCTTTTTAGTTTAAATAATATAAAATCGAAGTTAACTTACTTCATGGACAGAATATTGTTTTGTATTCTGGCAGCCTACATGGACGGGATTTTTGTAGACCCAGCTCTTCATGAGAGACCTATCAGGCCTAATATGAATATCAATCTTGGGTTTAGTACTTGTAAATTTAAGATATCGTCCGAACTCATATCGTTTCTTTGAGTAAGTATACTGAATATCCATATGAAACTTAAGTGACGAGGTTGCGTCACTGATTGCTGCCTCAAAACTGTTTAAGGACAAGGGATGTTTCAAACAGTTTGTTGTAACCATAGAAACGCCCTCTTATACTCTCAACAGCTGTTTATTTCTCTTATAATTATTTCCTCGGGATCGTAAATTCACTTTCTCTTTTTCTATTTAGCGTGGAATTTAATAATTTATTTATATAGCTCATTAATATAAATAAATATTATATATATATATATATTTTTTTTTTTTTAAATATTTGTTTCATTAGGGGACCGGCGTAGACGATAAGTTAGCGTACTCGTTTAACTCCACCTGAAACCTATTTTAGGTCTAAACACCGACATAACTGGTGATTGGATTCCTAGATGGGTGACATGTTTCGCACTGATGATCACATTGAGTAGATGTGTAAAGGGAATAATAAATAAATAAATAAAAAAACAAATAAATAAATAAATATATATATATAAGTAGGTAAAAAAGGCAGAGGCAAAACGAGGGATTGGGGATGCCCTCGATGACGTCACTCAAGGTCACATGGAGTCTCTAAGTGGATGTCAAGGTCATTCGCCCCCCGCCCCCGGTGTCGGCCCCCGATGTAAGGATCGCCCCCGCCTCGCGTGGTAAGTAGCGGCCCTCCCGGGTAGGGTGGGTCGAAAAAAACAAAGTTTGGGAAATCCAACAAATCAATGTGATAAAAACTGGCCAAATGGGTTGAAAACATGACACAACAAATTTAGGCCCCATCCGACCCCCTTTAGGTGGGGCGCGGTGGCCCCAGAGTTTGAAAATTTTGAAATTAAGCTATTTTATATATATGTATACTAATTCCGCACAACAACTCAATTATTTATGAAAAAAATGTATTATTACTTAATTCTTAATTACTTCTGACTGACGAATGAAAGATAAATACTTAAAATAATCAAATGTTCGTTAATCTGATGGCTATAATTAGACATAATATATATAGTTTGTTATATATTTTCTTAAAAATGTTGTAACTAAGTCAAGTTCCTGCAGCTACTCTGCTTATTTTTTAAACTTTGTTAAAAACAATAAATAAAAAAAAATTACCAGAACCAGTGGCGTAGGGTGTAGCCCTGTTTTTCGCAGTCTAAATTTATAAGATTGAAGTATTCTTTTGCGTTGAAATTAATATTGGGAATTTTAAAGGGCCGAACATTTTTTTTTTTTTTTTTGTTCAACTTTTCTCGACATTTCAAGGTCTTGTTCCACGCTTCAACTATATATCATCAGCATCATCATGAATTAAGTTTTCTGATCGAAGAAAGATTTTTTTTTTTTTTTTACGCCCTAGCTACGCGTCTAGTTCTGGTAATTATTTTTTACTTATTTTTTTTTAACAAAGTATCAAAAATAAGCTGAGTACCTGCAGGAACTTGACTTAGTTTTTAAGAAAATATATAACAAACTATATATGTCTAATTATTGCCATCAGATTAACCAACATTTGATTATTTTAAGTAGTTATCATTCATTGGTCAGTATTAAGAATTAAGTAATAATACATTTTTTTAATAAATAATTGAGTTGTTGTGCGGAATTAGTATACATATATATAAAATAGCTTAATTTCGAAATTTTCAAACTTTGGGGCCACCGCGTCCCACCTAAAGGGGGTCAGATGGGGCCCAAATTTCTTGTGTCATGTTTTCAACCCATTTGGCCAGTTTTTATCACATTGATTTGTTGGATTTCACAAACTTTGTTTTTTCGACCCACCCTACTCCCAGGCCCGGCCGCGATGTGCGTATCGCCCCCCACCCACGCTCCGCGATGTAAATATCGCCCCCCGCCCTCGTCCCGCGATGTAGGTAACGCCCCGCCCCCAGTTATTATTTTGAGCCTCTATACGAGGATTCTAGCCCAGATATGTCAGGGGATTCTAGCCCGGATCAGTACTAGCCCAATTTTATATACGGGAATTCTAGCCCAGATATGTCCGGGGTTTCTAGCCCAATTTTATATACGGGAGGTTCTAGCCCAAGATATGTCCGGGGATTCTAGCCCAGATCAGTACTGGTCCTGTACCCTCCATTAAATTTTTAATATATAATTATAGCATATTAAAAATCAGGTAGAATTAACCGATATTTAAGTTGGAGTACCTGAAAGCAGTAGTCTGTTGACGAAACGTCGATGTCTATGATAAAAAATCTCTTGTCTCGACCGGTATTCGAACTTGCAATCCCTCGACTGAGTTATAGGCGGCTCCCATGAACCTCTCAATTATAGGCAAACAATAAAGTTTTTCTCCCCAAGTAATCTAAGAGTAAACACTTTCTACTTTCTATTTTAATCTGCTCCTCTCCACGTTTTTTCGATTTTCCCGCTAGAGTTAATAATAATTGTAAAACCAGTATAGATACGATACTATAAATCAGGTTGGCAACGGATCTAACTGATTGAATAATGACATGTGACGAAGAGTTAACATCTCGAAAGACGTCCGGCCCCTCATTTAATAATAATTACAAAATTTTATTATAAACAAATATATAAAAAAATCAATTTATTAATTTTTTAAGCGATTATGCAAATAATAATATCTTTTAGCTCTAACATTGTTTTTTAACATTAAAACAATGAGCAAACCAGACATCGAATAATGATTACTAGGTTGTATCCAGTGTAGGCTCTTAAAATGTTGAATCCCCACCTCAGCGATTATATTAAACCATTCGTCCTCTTTTCACTTGGTCTCGCAGTTCGTTATCAACTCTGTTATACGTCTTTTACTCTCACCATAATTTACTCTATCACTACTGCGAGCGGCTACCTCTAGGTAAGCTCAAATTAGATCATTCTTTATTAATCTTATTAAATAGAAACTTTATTGAAGAACTTGTTTCATCAGTCTCAGTTATATCATCGATTTAAGAACTTGTTTCATCAGTCTCAGTTATGACATCGATTTCAAAGGATAAATGCGAAGGAAATACTGAAAACGAGTGCCCTATTTGTCTACAACCATTGATCATCCAACTCAGTTACCATGCTTTCATATATTCTGCTACTTGTGCATCAAGGGTGTAGCACGCATCGGTCAGTCTTGTCCTATGTGTAGATCTCCTATACCCCATTACTATGCTAAGCGTCCGCAACTTGTGTCTTCTAATACACCTTGTACACATGCTAGTGAAGAAACAGGAGATCAAAACAAAACAGAGTATGCACAAATTGAGAAAGAATTGCTTGCCGTTAGTTTTTCATGTTCTAAATTTCATAATTATTTATACGGTCATCAAAATGTAACTATTTTTACAGATCACCAACCATTAGTTTCGATTATAAATAAACCTTTAAACAAAATTACCAATAACAGAATCAGAAGATTAAGATTAAAACTTTTAGTTTATCAGTTTGTACTGAAATATTTACCAGGAAGCCAAATGTACGTAGCAGATTTTCTATCGAGATGTGGTTACAAAACTAATGAACGAATAGATGAATCGATGAAAGATTTTGTACACTGTGTTGGAGCTACGCAAGTAACCCTTTCAGAAGATAGATTCGATGAATTTAAGAAGAGTACCGCATCCGATCCAGTTTTAAGTTCTATTGTAAAATATTACAAAGAAGGCTGGTCAACTCATTTAAGAGAAGTCGGGGATATGTATCATTTTTATAAACTTCGTAATGACATTGAATATTATAACGGGCTGTTATATTACGATAATCGTCTGGTAGTCCCCACTGAAAAGAGAAAATTTATTTTATCACATCTTCATGAAACTCATAGTGGACTAAAGAAAATAACTGGTATAGTCAAGAATTTTTTTTATTGGCCCGGAATAATGTCTGATGTGCAAAATACTGTGCGATCTTGTAACCTTTGTGCCAAATATCAAAAATCGAACACCCGAGAACCTATGCTAAATCATGATATTCCTGACATACCATTTTATAAAATCGCTGCAGACATTGCTGAATATGCGGGCAACAGTTATTTAGTGATCATTGATTACTTTTCTCGATGGATTGAAGTGTGTAAGCTAGGAAGTAAAAACAGTGGTGCTCTAATATCAAAATTTAAGGGCATATTTGGAAGATTTGGAATTCCACATGAATTAGTAGCTGACAATATGCCGTTTAGCAGTTACGAATTTAAAGAGTTTGGAAACAATTACGGTTTTAAAATAAATACATCTAGCCCTCACTATCCTCAGAGCAACGGACTTGCAGAAAAAGCAGTGGGCATAGTCAAGAAAATGCTCCAGAAAGCAAAAGATTCTGTCACTGATCTTGAGTTACACCTTCTCAATTATAGGAATTCGCCAGTTACCAGTTTAGAGTATTCACCTGCTCAACTCTTGATGAGTAGAGTTTTAAGATCCAAACTGCCAGTAGACCCATCCCGTTTACGCCCTAAGACTGTCCATCCTAGTGTCCATAAGGCTATGATGAACAATCAGGAAAAGCAAAAAGAGTATTATGACCGTAGGTCGTAGGTGTGTGAATGAGCGTAGCTTTGAACAAGGAGAGAGGATAATGGTGCAGGATTACAATTCTAAGCATTGGGAGTTTGGGGTCGTAATTAAAAAATTATTAGCACCCCGATCATATTTAGTTAGATTAGACAATGGTAAAAACCTTAGACGTAATTCACTCCACTTAAGGAAGGATCGTCGATACTTAAGCGATCCCTCTCAAGAGACTGTAACGTTTAAGCCACAGAGTCAATCTATAGATTCTCCTACCACTGGGGTGACCCGCTCTGGGAAAAGGTTTCGTCCAGCCTCGTAGGGATTCTTAAAGAGGGAGATGTTTATAGTTAGTTGTATTATTATTTATTTTATTTATTAATTTATTTGTCAATCTTAGTTACCATGACAACCTGCTAACTGTTATTATTATGACATTGTTTACCTTTATAAAATGAGATATGTTTGAGATTTATTATGTGAAGTTTTGCATTAAAAGATCAGTTTATATAAAGACTTATTCATTATTATTACTACTATTATTATAGAATAAAACAATACTCGAGGCTAACATAGAGCACACAGCTCCAGTGGGCATGAGTACTAAGATAGCGTATAAAAAGATTATAGCAGGTGACATGATAAAACTCCCAAAAGGCTCTTACGAACTTAGTGATATTGCTAAGGAGCTCTCCAAGTACGACATTGATGTGAAGGAACAACGAAACTCGCTCACCTGTACTGTGATTAGTAAAGACAAAAAAATAAACTTTAAATCGGTAAACAATGTTGGCAGCATTCTCGGATTTGAACCGAAAATATTGGAGAAAAATGAAAGATTTGTTTCGGATACAATTGTCGACATATTTAAAGTTAATGCGCTGTCTGTAGAATGTAATATAGTCACCGGCTCGTATATAAATGGTGAAGAATCTCATGTCCTACATCAGTTCTTCCCCACCGTAGCTCCAGGATACAAGATTGTCGAAGTGCCTCAGACAGTTGTTTACTTGGAAATACTAACAAATACGCTCGAGTCAGTTAATATCGCAATAAAGGATCAAGAGGGTCGACTTGTAGACTTTCGCGGAGAGACAATTACCGTTCGCATTCATCCCAAGCGTAATGATTGACTTTAAATACCGAGCAGTTGATATTGAGGACATCAGTAGACAGCAGCACGTCATAGGGCTAACACCTAACAATCGCGAGTATTTACAGAATCTCGGCTACAAAGTTCACAACTACTACAGCAGAAACAATGGATTCTTCCACATTGCTAGACGTGGGGAAAGCGCCAAAATTCGACGACTCCATAGTAAAACTGGAGTACCATAGCCATCTACCCTATTCTTCGAGTAAATTTGACAATTCCGATGAAATAAGGATACCCTTTCAACAGCCAGACACCTATGTATTACCATCTAAAAGCTTCATTTGTATCGAGGGAAAGATGACACCACCACCTGTACATTACACACTAGTATCTAATGCCGGTGCTCATACATTTAGCGACATTCGACTTGAGCTAAATGGAGTCGAAATTGATCAGACTAGGATGCCTGGTATCACGTCAACGTTAAAGGGATATGCGAGTTTCAGCAGATCAACTGCTCAGAGACTACAGTCAGCAGGATGGATGTTGCCGACAACTGACAAGTCCTATAATCAAACTTTAGACAAGACCACAGGCGAATTTAGCATGTGCCTCCCTCTGGACACAGTCTTGGGCTATGCTGAAGACTACAAGCATGTGCTGATGAATGGTCGTCTCGAGTTGATTTTAATCAGAGTCAACAAAGACGATAACATGTTTGTACCTATAGAGTCTGATCCTGCTAAAGCACCCGAAGGAGAAGCTTTAAACAAAGTCGAAATTAAAGGTATCAAGTGGAAACTCCTCTACTGTACGCCAAATGACTCTCAAAAACTTCGCATGCTTAACCTGCTTGAGCGTAACGTACCCATATCGATGCCATTCCGTACATGGAACCTGTTTACATATCCCATTCTACCTCAGACTCAGAATCATACTTGGACAATAAAATCTAGCACACAATTGGAAAAACCTCGCTACGTTATGTTAGCTTTGCAAACAGCTCGAGTCAACGATCAGAAAAAGGACATTTACAAGTTTGATGCTTGTGAGTTGAAAAATGTACGGCTCTACATTGGAAGCGAGTCGTACCCCTATGATAATTTAAACTTAAACTTTACCAAGAGATCTTTAGCATGGCTATACGAAATGTAGCTGACTTTCAACGTTCATATTACGGTAAAGTAGATCCGCAACCCATGCTCACATACGAGGAATTTATCAGGGACGCACCTTTTGTAGTGTTAGATTGGAGCCGACAAGTCGAATCAGTCACCTCATCCTCAGTGGATATCAAATTAGAGTTTGAAACGTCTGCAAATATTCCTGCAAACACAAGTGCCTACTGTCTAATCCTGCACGATCAACTAATCACACATTATCCTCTCACAAGCATTGTAATGAAAAATGTCTAGTGGAGGGGATGGATATAAGCAGAAGTAAGTAGACACAAATCGTCAGTCATCACAATGAAAGCAGCCATTGTAGACATTGTTTGCTTCAGAGCGTCTAAGAAGTCATGCGACAACTGCAGCACACATACTTCTGCTGGCTTTATTGTTAAGGAGCTGGCCATTATAGATGTCGCTACTGGTGCTATGAGCTGGTATCTGCTTAAACCACCGTCTCCCAGCAAAGATTCTGTGACAGCACGAAGTAGGGACAACCAATGGCTGACTGAAAATTTCCACGGTTTGTCATGGGATGAAGATGGAGACATACATTACAATCGTCTTAACGACATTCTTAACATTTTGAATAAATACGAGAAAGTCTATGTGAAGGGACTTGAAAAGGCTCAATTTCTACGGTCTCGTGGAGTGATCGATACATGGGATTTGGATCTTCTGGGATGCCCATCTCTCAACGACTGGGCCTTTTGGTCGACCATGCCACGTTTATCCTGCATCAGACACAGTGGAAGCAACTTTGTATGCGCCAGGGATCAAGCTTCTAAATTGTATATTTGGTATAGAATAAAATTTTATACAGTATAAATAAACATTAATTTTTGAAAAAAAAATAAAAATAAATAAATAAACAATAAATAAATAAAAAAATTAAAAAAATGTTTCTTTTTATTAATAAAAAAAGTAATAAAACCCTTTTACCCCTCAGTATAATGAGATTCGCCAAACAGAACACGTCGTTTGACGTGTTGAAACTCGAAGATAGTGAGGACAGGCATGATGGGATAAACATTCGACACAGTCGTCTGTTTGGCTGTCATCCTATCCGTGCACTTATTTGTGCGTCATCTGGCGGTGGTAAAACGCACTTGATGGTATCACTTTTATTGCATATTAATGGTCTGAGGTTTGAAAATGTGTATCTCTACGCAAAGACATTGGAACAGCCTAAGTACAGGTATTTAAGCAAAGTGCTAAGCGGTATGCCAGAAATTGTGTTTTCCCCAACAAATGAATTTGAGCAGGTTGTAGAACCCGAGCAGGGCGGCGAAAACTCGATTTCCATTTTTGACGATGTAATGATGGAGAAACAGGAGCGGATGAAGGAATACTTTACTAGCGGTCGACACATGGGCGTCGATTCATTTTACCTATCGCAATCATATGCTAACGTTCCAAAACATTGTATAAGAGATCAATGCAACATGCTTATACTCTTTAAAATGGACGATACAAATCTCCGATATGTGTACGATGATCATGTCAACACAGACATGTCATGGTCCAAATTTCATGACTTATGCATTCACTGTTGGAACAAAAAATATGGTTTTTTAGTCATAGACAAAGAGGCGCCTTTAGATGCTGGTAGGTACCGACGCGGTTTCGATGAGTTTATAATTTTCAACCGACTGGGCGATGCATTCAGTCGTCAAAATGCAAGCAGCGAGTAAGGACGTAAAAAGACGTCTGATCAAGACGCAAGATGTCATTCGTAAGAAAAATAAACTATTGCGCTCAGGAAGAGCTCAAGTCAAAAGAATTACAGAGGAAAGCGTAAAACCCCTTATGGATCCATTGCAAAATATCGCTCAAAGTCTTGACAAAACTTTACTCATGTCAACTACATACCGACCCGACATTACTTCAATCGCTTCGAAAGATAACTCGACAGCAGCAACTCAAAGAGATGCTAATGCTAAAAAATATTCTACTGTAGCGACCCAATGGGACACTGATGAAGATGACTTTGAAAATATAGCTCCTACAATCGTTCCCTCAGACGATGAAGAGACATTTGCATTCGAACCGGAATTGGCTTCTACACAAATAGAACCCCAAGCGTCTGCTAAATCAGCAGTTGAAAACTTGTGCGGATCTCAATCTCCAGCTTTTCGTCGAAAATTTGATTCATTGATGTTAACGAGATCGCAAATTACACCGTCCCAACCATCATCAACACCACGCAAACCTTTAACATCATCGCGTCTCCTACATAGCGTCACCGACATCTCTACGCAAACCTTTAAGCGTAGCTAGTAGACGGGCCCAATCGACGCCAGTCCCCAGTTTAGAACATATCTCTCGTCACCGCAGGGTACGAAACAGTTAAATATGTTTTTGGGCGAAGTCAGCGTTTACGGCCGTCCATTTGTACAACATTTGCTCAAGGGCGAAGGATTCGATAGGAAAACAGACACAGTCTACGGTCCTAGAGTCGCCTCTAATGGAAACATTGTAATCGGCGATACTGATTTGAAGATGGATTATGACAACGTGTATGTCAAGGGAAAACCTTATCCCGCTACAGACGGTCTGTTCAATTTGCTTTTTCTCTACGAGCCTGACAACTACACAGCCGAAGACTTGGCTAATTACCAGGAAATTATCTTGCAGTCAAACGCTGCGCGACAAGGCTACTCTAGTACTAGAAATTTTAATACGTCAGGCAACAAGTATCGCAATCTTTTAAAATAATTGGTAAATCCGGATCCGCCTGCAAAGACATCAAAGACAGCGGTTAGAGGCAAAGGTTTTATGCAAGTAAGCAAACGACCAGTGGACTATGTTTATTGGAATAATGTTAACGAGCTCGTAGATCTATTGCGTCTCATCAACGCGTCTACTCAAGCCGGTAACAATTCTTATTACAATGAAATCCAATCAATATTTGATGAGCTACATGAAACCAGGGTCATAGAATCAGTTTAAGTCATGACAACAAGTGTGAAAGACGCTTAGGTCCGAAAGATACACGCTCCTGCTCGGAAACGGTTTGCTAGAAGCAGAGTCGTAATCAAGGGTGTTCTTGACAATTTATGGGAAGCAGACCTAGTCGAAATGACTGTGCCTGACCGAGGATACCGATATCTTTTAACAGTCATCGACTGCGGATCTAAGCGGGCATGGGCGAAACCGCTAAAGAGGAAAACAAGTAAGGAGGTGAGCGCGGCAATGGCTTCAATTTTCGATGAAACTGGTTTGACGCCTGCCTTATTGCATACGGACAAGGGATTGGAATTTAGAGGCTCTGAGTTCAAATTTCTTATTAAGAATAAAGGTATCAAACATTACTATACTTATAGTCCACTTAAGGCAACCATTGTCGAACGCTTTAATCGTACACTCAAAGAAATGATGTGGCGTCATTTTAGCTCGCTCGGTGCCTACAAGTGGGTGGATCATGTGGACAATCTGGTGCACACATACAACAGTAGGAATCATCGCTCTATAGGAATGAGACCTTGTCGTGACGTAGTTAAGATGATGAAAAATACACAAATTTAACTCACTAAGAAAGGGTTTATATTTTTCACCTTTTTCGTATTTATACAAAATTGACAATCACAATCACAACAATAATAAAAATATCAAAAAACTTAAACCTAGTTTTTCATCTGCTTCCATGGCAACGCCCAATGCTTTTTACACTCAAACAAAAAAATATAAAATATACAAAAAAAATCGCTTTCACGACATTCCCAGGGAAGCGTTAAACATTAAGCTGGGTAATAATCCAAAATCGGAAATGCTGCGACTTGGTCAGCCTTTTTTTAATTTTGTCTCTTGCATCAGCCGCTGCTTGTCTTCTTGGTCGTTGTATCGATTGAAGTGGTTGCCCAGGTTGAGTTGTGTCCTTCTCGTCAACAGTTGTTTGTAACTCAAGTGGGTACAAATGACCAATAGATCTTGTAAGCAATTTTCCTTCAGCAAGTTTAATCGTGGCCGTCCGCACGGCCCCATCCCGGCCTTGAAACAATTTAATAATTTTACTTAGCTTCCACCGACTTCGTGGGTTATCACCTCTAACTTGGACAACATCACCAAGTTGTGGATCTCCGGCACGAATGCGCCCTTGGTTTATTTTATACTGGTACCTTTCTCGTAAACTGGGTAGATAGATATCGGACCAAACTTTCCAAAAGTTATCAAGTAGGCTTTGGTGGCGAAGCCAGAGATTTCGCACGTCTGCTTGACATAAAGTTGGTAATCCTAAGTCTTCTAGATCAACCTCTGGTTCCTCTAGATGTGGAATCAAAAAATGAGCTGGGGTCAGCGGCCGTTCGGAGTCACTGTCGTTAATATATGTAAGTGGACGCGAATTCACGATATTCTCTACCTCTGTAAGAACGGTTTCCAACTCACTAATAGTGAGCCTCACACAACCAACGGTCCTTCTCAGGCAGTTTTTTACATTGGATATCAACCGCTCATAAAACCCACCCATCCAAGAAAGTTCTGGGATGAATTTCCACATAATTTTGAAACAAGTTTTTTCAATGACCGAATTTACTGCTTCAAAACAGGAGTTTATATTAGTTAATCTACCACCACATCTAATAATTCCCTCATTATCATAAAATAAATTAAGTTGTGTTTTTAAGTTGTTGGCGTTTAAATCTATGTAATAAGACTGTTCATAAAGTTCCCACATTGTTTTGGCTCTTTTATAGTCTTTAGGAACCAACCATTGGTCGAGCTTAATGCGCTTAAATTTACCAACTGCTCTTATAAATGAAGATGTAACTTTTATTAATAGTTTATAATCAGAATAACGTTCAAAGTTAATACCAAATGGAGCTACTACATTATTTTGAGTTTTTTCAACTGTTGCTAATGTCGGAGCCTCAGAAAAATGTTCTGTATCGTGAAAAAGTAAGTCGTCCTTTCTCAAATCAAATTTTGGCCACTGTTCAACAGGTTGGAGTAAAAATTCAGGTCCATGCCACCAAAGAGTGGAGGCTAGTATATTATTGACATTAAGTATCGGTTTAGTAGCTAAATCGGCCGGATTTTGCTCCGATGGTGTATACCGGAAAACGTAATTCGATTTTGATTTTATTTCTTTTAGTCTGTTTCTTATGAAAATTGGTTGAACTTTCTCTGAATTAATCCAGTGTAGAGTGCATTTCGAATCTGTCCACACACTAATATGCTTAACAGTCAAGTCAATATTTAATAAAACTAATTTTAAAGTTCTAACTCCTATCGTTACAGCTAAAAATTCCATCCTAGGTATGCTAATTTTATTCTTGTCTAAAGGAGCTAATCTATTTCTTGCATACATTAAATTACTACTAATTAAGCCTGAGGAAGATCTAGATAAAATATATATACAACAGGCGTATGCTTCAATTGAAGCATCACAAAAGCAATGTATCTCATAATCTGCATCCTTGAGAGTTGAAAGTCTAATAAAATTTAAAGTATGAATCCTTTCGAATTGACTTACTTTATTTTCCCATAAAGAAGTATCTGAAACAGTTTCGTCCCAGTTCTTTTGAGTGGCCCAAATTTCTCTCAAAAATAGTTTTGCCTTCAAAAGAACAGGTAACAGTAGACCTAAAGGATCAAATATGGAGGCGAAAAGTTTTAAAACTGATCTTTTACTCACTGTAGAAGATAGTTTTTATATTATTTTTAAAGCCTAAACAGTCATTTTTTGTATCCCATACAAGTCCTAAGACATCCAGCTTAGTTTTAGACACCCGCTCATCTTCTGGAATTATCTTATTTAAGCCTTGCGAGATTAGAGTGATAATTTGAGTAGTTCTATAATAATTCTCTACAGCCTTATCTTCCACCTCTCTAAATGGTGGGTCCGTTATTCCTCTCTTTTCAAGAGCGATAGGATCTTTCAAACGCATTGATGGTAAAAGCTCATTATTAAGTATTGCGCAACTATTGCGCAATTATAACTTATGCGCAATTATAACTATTGCGCAACTATTTGACGATGGAATTGTAAAAGGATGCCTTCCTGCTAAGATCCATCCTAATTTTGAAGTATAAACCGGACTTAATCTCGACTTTTTCTCCTGTTACTATATCCCAGTAATAGTCATTGCCAAGTATAATGTCTATTGGCATATCAGTGTTTTTGTCGGCTATTTTATAATTAGCGAACTTAATATCAATCTCTGTTGGGTCGAAGGTATTGGTTTTAAAGTTGCCGGTTAAAACCGGAACAACATTAGCGTAGATATCTAATGTTTCATTATTGTTTAAAAAAATTTTTAATTTTGTTAGAGTGCTTTTGATGTTATGGGCAGTGGAATTTCCAAAAGTAAACACGGAAAGATATTGAGTTTCTAATGCCGGTGCTCCTAATTTTTGTGCAAGTGCCTGGTTTATATAAGTTCGTTGGGCACCCCCGTCTAACAATATTCGAGTATAAAAACTCCCGTTCGGCCCTTTGACGCATGCAGTTGCTGTTTGCATTACAACAGATTCCCCTCCCGATAAGAGCGAGACATCAGTTTCGTTGTTACCTTCCCTCACCTCAGTTACTTGTGCATGAACTTCAGTAAATTTAGTTGGGCACAAGCTTCTGTGATGATTGTGTTTCATCTGACATTGGGCACACGGCTTATAGCTTTTACAATTTTTTATTAAATGTTTTTGTAAACAAATAAAACATCGCCCTTTAATTCTTTCTTTTCTTTCATTTACTGTTTTATAATTTTGACATTCATCACTCCAGTGGTCCAATTGACAATATAAACATTTTTTAAAACCAGCTGAAATATTTTGATTAGTTTGACATTTAGATTTATTTTTAAATTTTTCATTTGATTCTGGTGCCGCAAGGGTTTCGGTCGTCAAGTGATATTGTTTGCTCACGTCACTGTCATAAATTTTATTTGTTATTGAAACATTAAAAAGTTCGCTATTTCCACTATTTATTTCACACTCATTTTTCGTAAAATAATCTGCCTTTTCCCTCGCCTTAACAAGTCCTAAAAGAGATTTTCTAAGGTCTTTCGTGGTTGAAATTCCCATTTCATTAATTTTTATTAAAATATCTGAGGGCAATTTACTATAAATTAATGAAACAAAAAGATTCCCGTCAGTATTTTCACCTAAAGTGGTTAGAGTTCGTAAATGTAATTCTATTTTATCAATAGTTTGCCGTAAAGAGATAGTATTACTATCAGCTTTAGGTATATTTCTTAGAGCACCATAATGCGCGTGTATATTCACGGATTTATCCCCATACCTATCTTTAAGGACGTCTACAACCGTATCATAGTTCTCGGGGCAGATTTTATAACCTTCAACACAACGTTTGGCTTCCCCTTTTAATAAACTCAATAAATATGTTAGTTTGGTTATGTTTTCAAAATTTTGACCATGAACTGAGACTTCAAACGAGCCCCAGAATGACTCCCAGTCTAGGATAGACCCGCTAAAAATTGGAAGAGTTAATTCTGGTAACTTCGCAATGGGATTGGGTTTGCAATGAGAAGGACCCTCAGCAGTGATCGTATCACTAATAGCAGTTAAAGGAAGCAGAGGTAGTTTTTTAGAGTTTAGAGAGATGAAAACTTGCAGTCTCGCTGAGACGTCTGCCGCGTCCAGTAGTAACGTTTCGTACTCTCCGGCTTTCTCCTCTAGCTTCGCAGCCTCGTCCGGATCCACCTCAGATAGATCTAAAAGTTTAGATTTTAGAAGTTCTACCCGATCTGTAACAGTTTTTAGTCTAGATAAAAGAGACATACCATCATCCACAGTTTTTTCCTTCTTCTCCATGAAGTCCTCCGCTAGCTTGGTTATCTTAGTCAGATGTGCCTTTGCAGGTCCCATAGCTTGCCTTAACGCTCCTCCCGTGGACATTGTTCAATAGTCTGCTACCAATTGTGTCGTGACGTAGTTAAGATGATGAAAAATACACAAAGTTAACTCACTAAGAAAGGGTTTATATTTTTCACCTTTTTCGTATTTATACAAAATTGACAATCACAATCACAACAATAATAAAAATATCAAGAAACTTAAACCTAGTTTTTCATCTGCTTCCATGGCAACGCCCAATGCTTTTTAAACTCAAACAAAAAAATATAAAATATACCAAAAAAATCGCTTTCGCGACAGACCTATTGATGTGACCAAAAAGCATGAGTCAACAATTGTCGCACGTTTGAATGCGAGCCCTCGTATCAAACGTAAGCCGAAGTTTATTGTTGGTGACTGGGTTCGCATCAGCAAACATAAACATCTCTTTACCAAAGGATACACGCCCAATTGGACTAACGAGCAGTTTCAAATAAGTCATGTGTTTCAACGTGACGTACCTTTGTACAATTTAGTTGATTCTGCAAGTCAACCGATTCATGGCCAGTTTTACGAGGAGGAGCTAAAGAAAACAAATTATCCCGAGTATTATTTGATCGAGCGAGTTGTCTGAAGAAAAAATAATAGAGCTCTTGTCAAGTGGCTTGGTCTCCCATCCTCTCAAAACACCTGGATAGCCTTGAAAGAGCTACAAAAATAACAAGTCTCTCCCGGTTATGACTGACCATGAACCTGCACCTGCGTCGTTATGAAAACCTTCTCACGCTCAAGAGTCCTGCTAAGTTAATCTTCTTCCAGCACATGTCCATCTCTATCTCACTTGTTTATTACCTCGAGCTCTCTCCCTCCCGGATATAACCGACCCTGAACTCATCCAGTATTTTTCCATTTTGAATACTCCTCGCGTTAATTCTTCCTCCCGTTGTACTCTCCCTCTTCTTGTTTTGTATTTTCATTCGTCATCTCGACTTTAGTCTATCGTATCCTATCGAACATGGAATACCTCAAGTTAGAGTGGACATATCTGCTAGAGTCTATGAAGAAGTGTGTAGTAGTCGGGTTGACTAAAAAGTCGGCTGCTGTGCTTGCAATCCGCAGTTTGGACGGAACGACATGTTTTTTCTTGACAATGTCGGATTGGTTGCTGGTGATGCAGAGGGAAGATGAGCTGAGACATTTGTGTGCGCCACTTCGGGTGGCTCAAGGAAATTGGACAAAAATATAAATGAGTGAATAATAATAAATATAAATGAGAACACACTCACCGGTGACGGTTTTGCGGCGTGTTTGCAGTGGAGGGGCCCCTCGACGCTTTCTCTCTTCAAGCCGGGTTTTATAATAATAGTAACGATCCGGTAATATAAATAATAGTAATAAGATAGATAAATGATAAATATAACTTTAAATTAAAATAATATCTTTGACTTCCGTCAATGAAGATGGCGGTTAGAGACGCCGTGAAATTAGAACAAAAAACAACAAACAGTCTGCACTCGATCTAAAATCCGGAGGCAACTAACGGCAACACGTGACTCACCCCGGCAACTGGCGTAAGTCACGCCCACAGATAGCAGGAGACAAATGAAAAGTACGGACATCGATCAAAATCCATGGAGATCAAAACCCGCAATAGAGAAACAAAATCATAATAGAGCTGGCGCTAACACATTATATAAAGAAATGCGAAAATGCAAAGAAAAGGAAGGCTGAACCATGTGAAGATGTTATAATCAACGGTAAGCATCTTCTTTTGCGTTTACATCAGCCTACTCGTTCAATCCAGGCAGACTTGTCGTACCGTCCCTCTTGGATCGATACATTGCTATCAAGAAAACCGGAGTTTGTAACCTTGTCTGCTGTGGAAACCTTGTCCTTACTGGATAAGATCCCTCAAATTAAAATAGCGTTGGAACTAATCGTCCAGGTAAGGACGAGCGAAGAAACAGCTCCTCTTGTTCAACCGCTAACTACAGATATAAATGAAGACAGCTTTGATCTAGATGAACTTTTAAGATTAAATGTGTATTATCGACTGTACTGCCTGTTTCAGCCACCTCCGCTTAATAATCAGGTAAATTCACATTCATTTGTTTGTCAAGCATGGAGGAGTTAGCAGCTGTGCGTCTTTACCCTAAGTACCGACGTTATCAAAAGGAATACTCAGTCATTAAATTAGAAGATCCACGCGCTTACATTTTTAATTCTATTACCAAAGCAATTCGTTACCTTAAGGAAAGTTCAAAGATTTTTAAGAAACGTATCTATTGCCAAGGTCTCAATAGCCACTATACTGCTTGCATATGGAATTATGGAGTGATCCTAACTGCCAATGCGGCCCGGATACATGCATCTGCTGCTATTGTGCTATAGCACTCTTCAAAATCCAAAAAGGCTTGGAGGAATTATACCCGACAGAACAAGTAGCTTCCCCCTCCACTTAACCGCTCAGCCTTAAAACCAGTTGCTTTTCGCTCTGCAAGCATCAGTCTCATTCTAGACACCGACCTTTAACATCGAAGCATTATGACCCTGTGTGATAGTCTTAATGAAGCCGCCGACTTTAGGCGTCTCATTAATCTCCAAGATCTAATCGTTGGTAAAACTTATTTTATTCGAGCATTTCAACTAGAGAACAATGCTAAATATGGACCTGGACTGCTAGTAACTCTTGATCTGCATCGATATTATGGCACCAAAGAGCAACCTTCAGGCGAACAACTAGTAGATGAAGAAGATGTTGACGTTTTTTTTACCGAAACGGGTCAGCAAAAAATTCAGCATAGAACAAGCCAACGCTTACAACTCAGCACCCAACATGTATCTCAGGTACGGAGGCAGGATTGGAAAGGCATACAATATTTCATTTATTGAGGATAAGGCACTTACAAATCTCTCAAAGTAAAACATTTTCTATGCAAAAAATATTTATGTAACATGTAAATATTATTAACAAAATATAATGATCAATTTTATCAATGTCTTTTTTATTGTCTTACTATATTATAAGAAATCCTTTTCCTTTTATTTTATAAGAGCTAATTACATCGAAAAGTTATTTCTTAGAAGAGTAAAAAAAAAATAACTGTCCCTTAGAACCTCCCGTATATAAAATTGGGCCAGTACTGATTTGGGCTAGAAACCCCGGACATAATATCTGGACTAGAAGTCTCGTGTATAAAATGGGCTAGTGCTGATCTGGGCTAGAATCCCCTGACATATCTGGGCTAGAATCCTCGTATAGAGGCTCAAAATAATAACTGGGGGCGGGGGGGGGGGGGCGATACCTACATCGCGGGACGAGGGAGGGGGCGATATTTACATCAAGGGGCGTGGGCGGGGGGCGATACCCACATCGCGGGCGGGCCCGGGAGGGCCGCTACTTACAACGCGAGGCGGGGGCAATCCTTACATCGGGGGCCGACACCGGGGGCGGGGGGCGAATGACCTTGACATACATCGGGGGCGGGGGATGACCTTGACCTACATCGGGGGCGGGGACGAAAGACCTTGACATCCACTTAGAGACTCCATGTGACCTTGGGTGACGTCAACGAGGGCATCCCCAATCCCTCGTTTTGCCTCGGCCTTTTTTACCTACTTATATATATATATATATATATATATATATATATATATATATATATATATATATATATATATATATATATATATATATATATATATATATATAATATATATATATATATAATGTATATATAATATATATATATATATATATATATATATATATATATATATATATATATATATATATATATATATATATATATATATATCAGCAATGTAATACCGTGTTTTTGCACACTGCAATAAGGTACACAATTTGTGTTAGTGAGAGACACCAAGGGATGTGCCACGCAAGCGTGACACATAGGAACTGTTCCAACATTAGACTATACGTCACAAAGCTGTTGGCTCGGCATTACGCCATGTCCTGCATCGTTTCGTCGCGTCCGACTCATCAGGGGCCCGACGATGCCCACCCAACTCTGGACCTATACTAAATCAAGAAGATCAGATATAGGGCTTTACCAGAGACGAGCGTGCTCTCACACCGCCATTCTTGCTTGGCTGGCAAAACAAATCAGCAATGTAATACCGTGTTTTTGCACACTGCAATAAGGTACACAATTTGTGTTAGTGAGAGACACCAAGGGATGTGCCACGCAAGCGTGACACATAGGAACTGTTCCAACATTAGACTATACGTCACAAAGCTGTTGGCTCGGCATTACGCCATGTCCTGCATCGTTTCGTCGCGTCCGACTCATCAGGGGCCCGACGATGCCCACCCAACTCTGGACCTATACTAAATCAAGAAGATCAGATATAGGGCTTTACCAGAGACGAGCGTGCTCTCACACCGCCATTCTTGCTTGGCTGGCAAAACAAATCAGCAATGTAATACCGTGTTTTTGCACACTGCAATAAGGTACACAATTTGTGTTAGTGAGAGACACCAAGGGATGTGCCACGCAAGCGTGACACATAGGAACTGTTCCAACATTAGACTATACGTCACAAAGCTGTTGGCTCGGCATTACGCCATGTCCTGCATCGTTTCGTCGCGTCCGACTCATCAGGGGCCCGACGATGCCCACCCAACTCTGGACCTATACTAAATCAAGAAGATCAGATATAGGGCTTTACCAGAGACGAGCGTGCTCTCACACCGCCAATATCTGTAATAAAGCCCTATATCTGATCTTCTTGATTTAGTATAGGTCCAGAGTTGGGTGGGCATCGTCGGGCCCCTGATGAGTCGGACGCGACGAAACGATGCAGGACATGGCGTAATGCCGAGCCAACAGCTTTGTGACGTATAGTCTAATGTTGGAACAGTTCCTATGTGTCACGCTTGCGTGGCACATCCCTTGGTGTCTCTCACTAACACAAATTGTGTACCTTATTGCAGTGTGCAAAAACACGGTATTACATTGCTGATTTGTTTTGCCAGCCAAGCAAGAATGGCGGTGTGAGAGCACGCTCGTCTCTGGTAAAGCCCTATATCTGATCTTCTTGATTTAGTATAGGTCCAGAGTTGGGTGGGCATCGTCGGGCCCCTGATGAGTCGGACGCGACGAAACGATGCAGGACATGGCGTAATGCCGAGCCAACAGCTTTATGACGTATAGTCTAATGTTGGAACAGTTCCTATGTGTCACGCTTGCGTGGCACATCCCTTGGTGTCTCTCACTAACACAAATTGTGTACCTTATTGCAGTGTGCAAAAACACGGTATTACATTGCTGATTTGTTTTGCCAGCCAAGCAAGAATGGCGGTGTGAGAGCACGCTCGTCTCTGGTAAAGCCCTATATCTGATCTTCTTGATTTAGTATAGGTCCAGAGTTGGGTGGGCATCGTCGGGCCCCTGATGAGTCGGACGCGACGAAACGATGCAGGACATGGCGTAATGCCGAGCCAACAGCTTTGTGACGTATAGTCTAATGTTGGAACAGTTCCTATGTGTCACGCTTGCGTGGCACATCCCTTGGTGTCTCTCACTAACACAAATTGTGTACCTTATTGCAGTGTGCAAAAACACGGTATTACATTGCTGATTTGTTTTGCCAGCCAAGCAAGAATGGCGGTGTGAGAGCACGCTCGTCTCTGGTAAAGCCCTATATCTGATCTTCTTGATTTAGTATAGGTCCAGAGTTGGGTGGGCATCGTCGGGCCCCTGATGAGTCGGACGCGACGAAACGATGCAGGACATGGCGTAATGCCGAGCCAACAGCTTTGTGACGTATAGTCTAATGTTGGAACAGTTCCTATGTGTCACGCTTGCGTGGCACATCCCTTGGTGTCTCTCACTAACACAAATTGTGTATATATATATATATTAGGGTGTTTCATTTTTCCAAAGGTGGGATTTTCATATGACTTTGCTTACGCCCCGAGTCTAAGTGGTGTAAAAGATATATATGCAAAATTTCATGAAGATTGGATAATATTTAGAGGTTGCACACTTTGATCAGTTTTGTAAAAGTAGGCAAAAAATACGGTTTTTCAATATTAAATTTTTTTATTGGGAAAACTAGAAATCAAATACTTAAAAAAATATTAAAAGTAGACACTAAGATTAGTAGGTAATATTATAGGTAAATATTATATTAATTAACTTTGAACGATGCAATATTTTCTTTTGTTCGCTTGGTGAAAACTTTTCTGTGATGCTCGGCTACCTCAACAAGAATTTTTTTGATGTTCGTCCATGGGTGATTCCTTTAACTTTTTTATCAGATCATTTTCTTTTGCTGTATCATTGACCACCTTAAGAGCATGTACCAAGGAGCTTGCTTCTTAGAGAATCGTAGTAGATCCCAAACAATTCAACGACAATTTTTTTTTAGAAGTAACGAAATGGCTTAGGTATTTTCCTTCAAAAACTAGGTTTTAAACGATCCTCTAATCGTTTCATTTCCTTTTTCTTTGCAAGTTTGGTTTCTAAATTTTAATTAATATTTTATTTATCTGCCTGAGTAATACGTTCGTCCAAAAATTCTATCCTGCATTTGTTTCTGATGGATACCAAATAGTTTCTTAGCAGCTGTGAGAGCACTTTATTTAAAGTCTGCATCTGGGTAAGAGATCAAAAGCTCCAGCATATCCAAATAATTTTTTGGAGCCCATTGACTTACAACTGACTCGTGCCAAAAGCTAACATATATGAGGCTGACAAAAATTGTCAACCTGTTTCATTTCTTAAAATTCTGTAAAGAGGTTTTCCGTATCTCCAGATACCGTTTACAAATAAAAGTAAATGGCAAACAAAATTGAAGAGACACTTAGAAAATCCTCCTCATTTGGTCTTACATTGAGATACTAAACTCTTTCCTTTAGTTTTATGACTCGCTTATGGGAGTGTCAAAACATTGGAAGATAGAGTTTCAGTTCTAGTGACTGGCAATGATTGTGAGCATTCGCTTGGCTTACCTGTTACTCTGAAAGTAAATAGTTATTCGGGAAGTGAACCGAGTTGAGCTACTTGAAAATATCATTGGTATATATTTTGATACTACAGCTTCTATTTCAGGACTAATTCAAGGAGCATGTACCAGAATTAATAGGGAATTTGGACGAACATTGATGTGGTTGGCTTTTCGTCACACTCCCATGAACTAACATTTAAAGGCTATTGTAGCATACCATTTACTGGTCCTGATATCCAGATTTTTCGTAAGTTCCAAAGTCTGTGGGCTTCACTGGATAAGAAGTCATATTATATCACAATGCTGGATGAAGAAATTCCCATTCAACGTTTTCTAGAAGAATAACGAGTGAGAATGATAACTACATGCAAAATGTCCTAAAACAATTGAATATTCCTCAACAATAATTTAAAGGAATGAAACGGGTTGACCATTTTGTAAGCCTCATATATGTTCGCTTTTGGCACGAGTCAGTTGTAAGTCAATGGGCTCCAAAACATTATTTGAATATGATGGAGCTTTTGAGCTCTTACCCAGATGCAGACTTTAAATAAAGTGCTCTCACAGCTGCTAAGACTCTATTTGGTATCCATCAGAAACAAATGCAGGATAGAATTTTTGGACGAACGTATTACTCAGGCAGATAAATAAAATATTAATTAAAATTTAGAAACCAAACTTGCAAAGAAAAAGGAAATGAAACGATCAGAGGATCGTTTAAAACCTAGTTTTTGAAGGAAAATACCTAAGCCATTTCGTTACTACTAAAAAAGAAAATTTGTTGAATTGTTTGGGATCTACTACGATTCTTTAAGAAGCAAGCTCCTTGGTACATGCTCTTAAGGTGGTCAATGATACAGCAAAAGAAAATGATCTGATAAAAAAGTTAAAGGAATCACCCATGGACGAACATCAAAAAAATTCTTGTTGAGGTAGCCGAGCATCACAGAAAAGTTTTCACCAAGCGAACAAAAGAAAATATTGCATCGTTCAAAGTTAATTAATATAATATAATATTTACCTATAATATTACCTACTAATCTTAGTGTCTACTTTTAATATTTTTTTAAGTATTTGATTTCTAGTTTTCCCAATAAAAAAATTTAATATTGAAAAACCGTATTTTTTGCCTACTTTTACAAAACTGATCAAAGTGTGCAACCTCTAAATATTATCCAATCTTCATGAAATTTTGCATATATATCTTTTACACCACTTAGACTCGGGGCGTAAGCAAAGTCTGCATTTTTTTTTAAATTTTATTTTTTTCCTTACAAAATGAAACACCCTAATATATATATATATATTTATATAATATATATATATATATAATATATATATATATATATATATATATATATATATATATATATATATATATATATATATATATATATATATATATATATATATATATATATATATATAAAAGACATAAAAAATCAACTTTACACAATCAAACCCGAATAGACACTATGGAGATTATCGATGTCACTCCTGAAATTTAATGAACTGGGATCCTTTTTAATGCATAACATTTCCAACGTCCGTCGCTTCTGCTCATCCGACTCTTGCACTACCACTTTGACATCCTTAAAATTGAACTTATGATTTTGGCTAACGGCATGAAGAGCCAAAGCTGTAGAAGAAGTTTTCTGCGTCCGAATACTATAGTCGTGTTGGTAAACCCTTTCTTTTACCAACCTGGACGTCTCGCCATAATAAATTTTATCACAGTCCTGACAACATATCGCGTAGACCACATTAGACAGTAAGGGAACCGGAGTTTTGTTCCCTAATTTACTAAATAGCGAGCCAACCCTGTACCTATTATAAAATGCCAAACGAATCTGGGGTATTTCCCTCCGTAAAATACGTTGAATCCCTTGCGAAAGACCCTCAACGAACGGAAACTTGAAATACGAGATGGGATTGTCATCTACCGTCTGAACACTCCGATTCCGATTGAAATAGCGATGCCAACAACAATTAACCAGTTGAGTCGGGTATCTATTATTTTTGAAAAACCCTTGTAATCTTTTTCTATTTTTGTTAAGGAAACAGGGACTGCTAATATCAATTACTTTCTTAACCAAATTTTGTACACAATTCCTCTTCTGGGACATGATATGAGAGGAATGAAAATTTAAAACTCTCCTAGAACTAGTTGGTTTAATATACCAGTCCGTAAGTCTAGTCTTGTTATTTTGTTATCTAATTTATATATTTTATTCATTTTTCTAGTCATTCTGTTTTCATGTAAATGTTTATTTAAAGGTTTACCTTCAACTGTAGTCTTTGTAAGTTTCAACTTTTAAGCCATCAGCTATGTTTATTTATTTTTGTTTTTGTATGAGTTAGGCATCTTGATGTTAATACTTTTGAATTGTTTTTTGTTGTAGATCCCATGAAGAAGGTTTTGATTAAAGCCGAAACGTCGGGTATATTGAGAATGTTGTAAGGTGTTGTTTTGTTTTATGACCGATCCCTGGGTTTTTCATATATTTGTTATATATATATATATATATATATATATATATATATATATATATATATATATATATATATATATATATATATATATATATATATATATATATATATATATATATATATATATATATATATATAGTTATATCAGCTAATTATACTGAGGTGTCAACTTTAATGCAGACCCCAGCAAGACCAACCGTACATAAACTTAGGATTTTTCATTGTTCTTTGTATTTCTCTTTTAAATGTTACGCGGTAAGAATCCATGTCAGTCGTAGTTATAATTAAATACCCTTTATTGAGTTGTGTTTAAAATTGTATAGCCAATAAAGTAAAATTTGTTTTGTAAGTTAAAAATAAACTTTTTAAAAACTTAAATCTTATAAGAATCGATATAAGTGGCGCAGTCGGTAGGACAGTCAGACAAATAATCGGGGAATACGATTTTTTGGTTCACTTAGTGATTTACTGATAGTTTATTTTTTTTCTGAAGTTAGGGAACATAACTTCACCAGAATGAAATTCATCGGACTTCTACTGTAAGTACCAAATTTTTATTAAGAGGTTTTAACATTAAACCTTTGTCAATTTTTTTCATATCAATAAAATTTATTATTAATCATTTTTATAAAAATAAAATCTATGTTTGTCTTTTGAAGAGGTTAAACAAGTTTTATAAGAATATAATTATTATTATATTTTATTAAAAAAAAAAAAAAAAAAAATGAGAAACAATATTTTCCTTTTTATCATATTTAAATAAAAATATTATTTAAATAAAAAAATATTTTCTTATTTAGTATAAGAAAAATATTTTCTTATTTAGTATAAGAAAAATATTATTCAAATTAATACTAAGTATCCAAAGAATATAATTAACATTATATTTCATTAAAAATAAATTGAGAAAAAATGTTCCTTTTTATCATATTATATAAATAAAAAACATTATTATTTTATTTATAATAAGAAAAATATTATTTTAATTAAAACTAAGTAATAAAAAATATAATTATTACTATTAAATATTATTATTAAAAATAAACTGAGAAAAAATATTTTTCCTTTATATTATACTTAAACAAAAAATATTATTATTTCATTTAAATAAAAATTTGTTTTCTTGTAAGAAAAATATTATTTTAATTAAAAACCAAGTGACTTAGATAATATTAATTATCACTATACTTAATTAAAAACAAATCTAAAAAAAATATATATATTCTTCTTTATTATAAAAATTATATAGACTAAAAACTAAATTGATTAGATAATATAATTAATATTACATTTTACTAAAAATAAAATAGACATTAAATAAATACATTACATGTCAATTGATAATTTAACAAACTTATTTGACAATATATCCATAGATTGTACAGATTTAGAATTATCAGTAACAAGTAGTAGAATAATACCAACTATGACTACCACGGTTGATTACAGTTTATTAAAATTATATATCGAAACAATTCCGCATTATGACGGTAATCCACACACATTATCATTGTTTTTGAATAATGTAGGAAATTTAATGACACAATTTAATGGTAACGAGGCGTTACAAGCTTTCTTAATTAGAGCGGTTATTAGCAAGCTTACAGGTAGAGCACTTTTACTTATCGGATCTCGTATCGAGCTTAATTCCTGGGCAGAAATTAAAAAAGCTTTAACCGAATGCTTCGGTGATCAACGCGACATAGACTGTTTAGTGCAAGATCTAATTATACTAAGACCCAGTAAAAAGGACACTCCGTACCAATTCGGGATGCATTGTCAAGACGCGAGATGTTTAATCATTTCAAAGCTTAACACCTTAGATATCGATCCGGCGGAGAAACTCGTAAGAATTAAGAACTGTAATGACTTAGCATTGACCACATTTATCAGGGGTTTGCCAAGTTCCCTTCAAACAATTATTAGATTGAGAAACCCTGATAGTTTAGAAAAGGCAATGGGCCATATAGTCGAGGAAGAGAATTTCTTATATGCAACTAGACAAATGAACCAATTAAATATTTCAAGCAATACTCCTCAGCAAAAGTTTGTCCCAAATGGTTGTTACCAAAAATTAATAATTAACATTGCGTTAAAGGTTTCGTCGTCAACCTTCGCCAATGGTTTATAGTTTTATTTTGAATTTAGCGGCAACATCGATCCTGACTGACGATCTCGTCAGATCTCGGCGAATCTCGCGGTCGAGGACGAGAGTCGGACTACGGAGTTTTTTTGGAGAGAACTGATTAGCTTTTTCCCTAAGTTTGGGATTTTATGTTGAAACACCTCTTTAGAGGATTTAGTTAAGTGAACCTCTGTCTGTATAGGTTTTGCCTGTGAGTTTCTTCAGTGAAGTTGTTCAGTTAACATAGTAAATCTTTTCTTTTTTTATTATCTTCATTGGACTCTTTAAGCGTCTAATTTTCGAGAGAGAGAAGACATCCTTCCGTGTCACCCTGCCCTGAATTTCACCATCTAATTTCAACCACCTTCCGACCACCACCACCAAGCTTCTATTAAGACAAACACAGATAAGACTCGTATTAGATATAGTTATTTTATAATTTATTTTTACCAAAGACCAGCCACCTTGGGTTTAGAGGTTACACCCAATTGTGCGTTTATTTCCTATTTTTTTTATAATTTACAGCAGTTACCTATATTTCTAATTCCTTTGTTAGTTTATACCAGAAAGGTATTAACAATTTATTTTCAAGTGAGATAGGGGAGGCCTCCAATTTAATTTTATAGTAGATAGGTATTATATAAGTTTATGACCTCTAAGTACGTTTATCAACAGTTTATATTTTATTATATTATTTATTATTTGAGGGTTCATACATTTAATTATATTCAACTAAGTAGTATATTGTGTTTTCTTTTATTACATGTGTTTAGGCTTCATCCTTCTCCTTGCCAAGAGGCTCAGGGTTTGGTCATTCCCTGACCCTATGTTTCATAATTATTAAATAATTATTTTAATTATTATTTTACCATAAAAAAATGACCTGGCGCCTTAAAAACAAAATCTAACACCCACCCCACACCGCCTGAGTGTCGAAGGAACAGTCATATGGTCATACAAATAGCTGACAAGCACAGTCTTATCCCGTTGTCCGAAATAGAGGGGAGAATAAAACAAACACGGCTCCGATTCAGAATTATTCGAAAACTCCATCTCAAAACCCAAAATTGGGATACCAAGCAAATCGTAACTATCCGCCTCAAAATGGGTTTTCCCAAAACCCTCAAGACCAGAACACACAACGGCCAATAAGTCAGCAACAAAATAAAAATTTCAATCAAGCCCCATATTCCCGGCAATTCAATCAAAATAATTCTAATAATTACACCCCAACACCTATGAGTATCTCTACTCGAAATACTAATTATAATGCAATCGAAGCCGACGACTTCGGTATTCCTGAAAATGAGGAAATTAATTTGTGTCCAGATCCAAATGATACCAAAAATGAACAAGAGAATAATGATAATGAAATTTCAGAAAGCGATCATTTTTTAGGGTAAAAAGCCTCGGAAATAATTTTCAAATTTTAAACGTATCAAATAAATTTAGTGTTTTACCATATGTAATCTTACCTAAATATAATTTAAAAATTCTTATTGATAGTGGTAGCAGTAAATCATTTGTCAGACCTAATGTAGCCCATAAATATTTTAAAGATTTAATTACAGACGACCCGTATCAAATAACTACCGCTCATGGAAACTCCATAGAAAAATATAGTGCTCAAATTGACTGTGAGGACTTGTTTAAAATAAAAAACCTGAAACTTAAGTTTCATCTATTTAATTTCCACGATAATTACGATGTGTTGTTAGGTTTAGATAACTTGAAATTACTTCAAGCTAAAGTAGATTTTATTAATAATAAACTCATAACGCCTTGCACTGAAATTAAAATATATTTTAGAGATTCTGATATTCCTTCCCAAAAAATAAAAATAAAATTAAATATTTTTAGGCTCATAATAAATCTCTTTATATTATTCCTCCCAAGTCCCAAAAACTTGCAAAAGTAAAAATAAACAATATTCAAAACGGAAAAGCCGTAGTACCATGCACAAAAATCAATAACTTAGAAATTCCCAGATGTGTTGTAAATGGTAGTAATTATGAAGCATATTGTACAATTATTAACCCAACCGAAAATGCAATCGAATTTTGTCAAGTAAAACCAATATTCGCTAAACAATACGTCAAATTGAATGTCCCTACTTATAGTTTGAACAATCATCATTGTAAAAAAGTCAAGGTTAACGAATTAAAATTAACAAAAGATTATTTGAATAAAGAAAAAGAAATTGCTGTACAAGAGTGGATTCAAAAACATTCTGATATTATATTCCACGGTAATGATAAACCTTCAACATTTCCAAATTCAGTGAAAAATAATATTATGACTGTGGCAACCTATAGCCATCCTGACGTTCATAAAACAGAGGTAGAAAGACAAATTCCCAATATGTCGAAACAAAAAATAAATATGACACCAGAAATTCAATGTGAAGATAATCCGATAAATGTTCCATGTAAAGTAGCAGACGGTGAGATAGTCAATTCGCTGACAAAGCTGACTCCATCAGACATTGTCCCCGCACATTCTCATGTAGAAGTAACATCATCTCTAGGTCAAGACATAAATAAACAGCTGTGTACAGATTACTTATAGCCAAGTGTAAAGATAAAACCCTGTATACTGCTAATAGGCGTAATCGAAGTAAGACAAAGATCAAGTCCAAGAATGAAACATCTAGAGCAATGAACCCAAAAGCAATGCTTACCAAGATCCCGCATACAACAAAACAAGAGAAAAGATATCTCTTCCAACTATTAAAAGACCGAGAAAAATGTAAATAATCATTCCTTCTTGTTTGCGATTTATTTTTAGATTAAGATTATAATATTAAATACTAGATATTTAGGAAAAACTGAAAACTACTTTAAAATTATCAATTATAAACACATTATTAAAATAATAATATAATTACATAATTAGATATAATAATAATAATAGTTTAACTAGCTATCATTTTTAATAATATAAATTTTCATACAACTTATTTAGTGAGGTAGCCAGGCAATAATTAATTAAGGATATCGGTAGTATATTACTTATGAATTTAAATCTAAGTGTGCTTAAAATAATACCTCATGGAATCTTATACATTGTTCAAGATATAGATAATTCAGAAACCTCAAAATCAGTTAATAAATAGTCCATACAAATTGTGAAGAAAATACCATAGTATTTATTCCTATTATAGCCTACTGTCTTTTACATCAAGGTTTTAATCAAATAGGTTTTAAACACAGTGCCGCCCAAACTAAAGTCATCCAACTATTCAACAACAAACAAACATTGATTGTTCAGTAATCAAGAAAGATTTAATCAAATTTATTAAAGCTTGTCTATAGTCCCCACAGTTAAATATAACATTTACTTTGAAACTAATTTTTATGAAACCTTTTGTGCCGCCTTTATATGAAATACTTTAAGGAATCAGAAATTAACTTTGTTTGTACTAAAAAATTTGTTTTTAAAGATAAAACTTCGGAAATAATAAATAATTATCATGTCGGAAAATCCAACCATAGAGATATCGAGGAAACCTTAAACAAAATTAAAAACCTTATACTACTGGCCAAATCAAAAAGAATCTATTCAGAAATTCATTAATAATTGTGAAATTTGCCAAGTCACCAAATATGATAAAAGATCGTTAAAATTAGAATTTAATATCACCTTACGGCACTTAGACCGTTAGAAATACTTCATATTGATAACATAAATTTGGAAAGCCACAAATTGTTTAAAAAATTATTGACACTTTTTCAAAATATGTGCAAACTTAAATATCAGACTCAGAACAAAGTAAACTACGCCTTAGTAGCGTACAATAACTCTATACATTCAGTAACTAAACTAACTCCGGTAAATATTCTGAACGGGCATTTAGATCCGGAATCCCCCTTCAATATGACCTAAGAACAGCAGCTTTTAAATGACTACATAGAGAGTCACAGAGAAAAAATTAAACTCTTATACAATAACATTAACGAACAAAGTATTAATAATTATAAGGCTAAAGTAATTGGAAATGCAAACAAAGATAGAGAACCCCATCCAAATATACCCGAGAAAGTATAATATGTTAAAATCAAGCAGAAATAGAGCAAAACTAAACCTAAATATTAACAGGAAATCTCAAAGTCTGTTAACAAAAAGCTAAAAACAGCTTAAATAGAACCTAGACACTATAACACCAGGAAAAAATTAATTTAAGCAATATAAAAGACCTAGAGTTAAAATTAAAGATAATGTTGTTCTGGATCGCAGCACAAAATAAAAGACGTCACCAATAACTTGGGTGTAGGTGTAGGTGTAGGTACTCGCAATCAAATTGGGCCCTGCTAAACTTCAAACTTCCTACCATACATTTATCCATTATTATAATTTAAGGCCACTTTATGAAGAATATACTGCCGTGCAAAGATAAAAGGCAGTCAATATGGCAATATGGATGATTTGACATTTCGAGAAAAAAGCATCTAAAGTTTTTCAGCTGCAGCACACTTCTATGATCAATTTTTCTGAAATAATTTGTTTGGTTGCTTGAATGAGTATATTAGAATTTGTAATAATAAAAAATTATGCAATTTTACTGTCTAGTACATTATTTATGAAGGCAACTGCTTTTTGTTGTTGTATTGGTTCATTTTTTATATTCCAATTTTGGCAGTTAGTCATAATGACTGCCTTTTACCATTGTATTAACCCGTGGCTGCTTTTTTATCTTGGAGGAGTAAAAGTTGGTTTAGCAGCCAGACCATAATAACTGCTTATTTAAGTTGTATAACTATATGGCTGCTTTTTTTCTATTTGCAGCAACAGTTTCAACAGTAATTGCTGCTTATTTTTCTTAGTGTGTTTGCTTATGTTTTCTTCATCCAAAATTTGTCTGTATATAGTTCATAGCTACAATCAAGTTGTGGGTGTTACTGGATGAAGTCATGATGCATAGATGTAATAGTTATATCATTGGGTATATATCAAATATTACATGGCACATGTTCGCGCCTGTAATGTGAAATGGTGGGCTGAAAAGTTTCAATGTGGTTCTTGAATATTGTTCTGTCAAATATGTTATGCGGCGAATGTTTACCTCGCTTGTCAGCAGGGGGGCCCAGATCAGTATAACTTGTACTATTCAATACATTAAAAAATACAATAGTTTTTGGGGTGATATCCTAGAGTTGTTACAAAGAACGTTTTGCATACTTCAATTGAACCTCCTGCATTGTTTGTAAACTTGTATACGTAATATTTTTTTAAATGTATTTTGTATCTCAAGTAATTTATTAATGTTATAAGTATCTTAATTCAAAAGCGTAACATTTGAGTTTTGGTCTAATACAGGAAGTTTAAAAAACTCACCAAGTGGTTCATCAAAATTTGGTTCCTCAGAAACTACTAGCTCGTAACTAAGTACATTATCACAATTATTATTTTTATCATAAATAGGGTTTAAATTAAGCGTGACTTGTTCATTTACCTTCAAGTTGCAGCATGTATCAAATATATATTTTCTTCCAAAAGTGATCAAATCTTGTAAACATATTCAATCACTGTATTATTCACTGTATTCGGTCACTGTATATTAGTTGTTTTCCAAAGTTGTATCAGGATTATTAGACAAATTTTGAACATATTTATCAGGAAAAAAACGACACCATTATCATGGAGTGGCAAAGTACTTATTTCTGTTAAAAGTGTTTCACATTCATTTACAATCTGTTGATCAGTAAATACTTAAAGTTGTGTTTTATTTTTTTGCATGTTTTTTAAACATTTACTAACAAGTAACTTTCCTCTTGACAGCATGACGTATAATAAGATTTCAATCACTGCACAGCAACAACAACAATTTATTGTTATGTTAAATAATTAGGAAGAGTTAAAACACATTATTAATATAGAAATAAGTTATTGACAAGCCAAGTAAGTGAAATAAGTTTACATGACAGCCTTGTCTCTTCTCGATCGTAAACAAAACAACTGTAACTGTATGGAAAGGTTTAGAACATGTTGGATTTTATTCACATGTTGCAATGAAAAAAGGCAGTCGGTGGGCTGCCTGCTCGACCCTCTAGGATGGTAGGAACCAAAACAAGGTAAAAAGGCAGTGAGTGAGAAGGTTCCGAAGCTGAAGAAATGTTAAACACACTCTCTCCAACACTAAAATGCAGCTATGGCACCAGTACTGCCTTTTCCTGATGTATTAGGCGTAACTGCCTTTTAATTTTGTAATAGTTGTTAAAACAATGAAAGCAGTCAGACATTTTTAGGACTAAGAGCATTTTATATATGTTTCTGGTTGCTTTTTAGTGTTGTAGATGATAGAAAATTTCAAGACGAATCCAACGATACCAAAATGTCTATATGTGAAAAAATGGGTCTGACTGCCTTTTATCTTTGCAGGGCAGAGTGGTTTAAATTGATTAACATCTATATTACTAATTTTATTGCTTATAATATTTTTTGTAAATTCTATAATCTTACAATAACTAGTTGTGTCATTATCATAAAACAGTACTATTTGACAAAATATTATTATATTGAAAATTTAAATATTTATAATAAATATTTAAATTTTCAATATAATAATATTTTGTCAAATAGTACTGTTTTATGATAATGACACAACTAGTTATTGTAAGATTATAGAATTTACAAAAAATATTATAAGCAATAAAATTAGTAATATAGATGTTAATCAATTTAAAACTAGATTTAGAAGAGGTGCTATAAACGGGTTAGGAAGTCTTATAAAAGCCATTACCGGTAATTTAGATGCCCAAGACGCTTTGAAGTATGATAAAGTCATAGAACACATCAAGACTAACTAGCTAATTTTACAAACCCAACTGAATGCTCAATACTCTATCAATAGACAAATAATAAATAATTTTAATAACACCATAAAAGACATTCAGTATAACACTATAGAAATGAGGAAAAATATTAGATGTTAAGGATGTAGTTAGTAAAAATAATCATGTTTATAATATTCTTATTGTTAAGGACTTATTAAATCAATTGCAAATTTTATATAGTACCATTGTAAGTATTTTACAAGATGTAGAAACATCATTGACTTTTTGCAAGCTTAAAGCCTTGCATCCCAGTATCATTAAAACAAATGAATTCTTTGATGGACTTAAAGAGATTCAAAGTCACTATGGTTCAACCTTGCCGCTTGAATTAAAATATGAAAATATATTAAAATTTGAATCCCTATTAAAAGTAGATTGCAAAGTACAGTCTAGCGAGATTATATACTTTTTAACATTACCGATTAATGATGACGAAACATACCAATTGTATTACTTACATCCTCTTCCTACAAAAAACAAACATAGATTTGTAACGATAATTCCTGATATCAAGTACTTGTTGAAATCTGACAAAAATAAAGTAATTAAACCTCTAAATATTATGTGTACCAAAAATGAAGTCTATCAATGTACAATGTCACTGCTGTCGCATAGACATAGTAATTGCGAAGAAGAAATAATGATAAATAAAACTGCTAAAGCTTGCACCTACTTAGGACTTACAGCAGAGAAAAGTCATGTGGACCTCATACCTGAAATCAATCAAGTATTGTTAGTATTCCCTAACAAAGATGAGATAGTCGTTTCCACCGACTAAAGAACAGAAAGCAAGTCTCTTCAAGGTGTATTTTTTAATAAATCCAGGTAGTGACAAGATATATTACAGAAATAAATTACTAAACTATGTTTCTGTTAGCAAAGGGCAACCTGACATTATCAGACCCTTAAACATTGAATTAAATGAACTAACTTCACCAAACTTCACGGTTAACCTGAAGACATTAAACATCAAGGATATAAGTATCAACCCCGTCATGTCAGCAGTTGCGGAGTTACCTCACATCACTGGTCATCATACAATATTTTGGTCATTCTATGTTTTCCTAATTATCTTAATTGCTATCATCGTTTTCCTTGTATTCAACCAACTTAGAAAAATTACAAGTTCCATTAGCCATCAGGAAAATATCCAGGACCCAGAACCGACCACTTCCGAAGGAAGTCCGATTCTTAAGCCTTGTTCGCACTTGGCAAGTAATTTAGTCAAGTGGCGAGTAATTTAGTCGAGTGGCGAGTAATTTAGTCGAGTTGCGAGTAATTTAGTAATTGAGCTAGTAACTCACCAAAAATCGTTCGCAGTTGGCAAGTAATTTAGTCGAGTGGCGAGTAGATTAGAAACTGAGCTAGTAGCAACGCCAAAAATCGTTCGCACTTGCACTTTACTAAGCTGTCTAGTACATTAGTAGCTAGTGTATTTGCAACATGGACAGGCAACGCAAAAGATTAAATAAGCTAATAATGCTTATTGCAATGTCTATTTTAGAAGAAGTTGAAAAAGAAATTAATATGTCAAAAGCAAAAAAAAGTATGGATACAAAAATGGATTCAGAGAAGGGATGAATTAGGAGGTACTACTTCTCTTCTCAAAGAATTGGCATTAGAAGACACTAAAGAATACTTCGGAACTTTGAGAATGACTGAAAATTGATTTAATTTTCTGTTGATGAAAGTGCAGTCACAAATTCAACGTAAGGATACCTATTTTAAAAGTGCAATTCCTGCAAAAACAAAATTGCAGGCAGTCTACTTTCTTGCAACTGGATGTAGTTTAAGAACGCTTACACATATATAAGTTATATATATATATATATATATATATATATATATATATATATATATATATATATATATATATAGTAGTCGTTAAGCCCGAAGTAAAGGGTTCAATTTTATAGATAAATAGTAAAGTAAAATGTGTTAATTGAAAATTAACAGTAAAACCAATGTAATTTACTTTTATCTACAATTGATACGAAATATAAACATTGTATCTCTGTTTAGAGGCGTAGAAAGTGATTATTTACGTACTTGTATTCATTGCGCATGCGCATCTCATAGTTCTGAAGAATTCCTCTTCTTTACCGCCCTAGGGTGGTATATATATATATATATATATTATAAATGAATTGGACATACTTGTGTCATTTTGTCAGTAAGTTATTATTTTTAAACTTCAAATATATGCCAATACTACGAATTTAGTTTAAATAGTTATTTACGCACCGAGGGAATAAAAAAGGCATTGTACCCTGAGCGATATAGTTTATTCCTGAGGCAATTAGAGTTTGTTCCTGAGGCAAATCCGAGGGACCCATAATGTTAACTCCCGAGGCGGAGCTGAGGGAGTTAATTATCGCTCGGATACAATTGATTTTTACTCCCGAGGTGTGTACAAGATTTTATGTACAGAAGGGAGAAAAAAATAATTTAATAATATCTAAATTTTAAAGTATTTTATTAAACAAATAGTATTTTTTTTAATATTTATTTTAAACAAAAAAAATTAGATATACATATGGATTAGTTTATCTACATTTAGAAATTATGATTTTACCTTTAACTTGTTTGTTTGTTTTAGTGATGAATCACCATGACACCTTTGTGGAGGTTACATGACATGTCTGAAGATGACATTATAGATTTCGACATTAAACAATAATTAATAAATTAAATTGTGAATTTATCACCAAATGTTTTTACTTGTGCTTTAACTCTTTAACTCGGGCAACACTGATAGGAATCATGAGAGTTCATGATTCCCTTATGTTCCGTTACTCCCTGTTCAACCTAACTGGGTGCAATAAGTAACATTCCCCCTCGTACACTAAGGAGAAAAGTTCACTTTTCTCCTCTCTGTAGACAATGGTATTTTTAAAACAACAAAGAGATTAAAAATATACTATTATCACTTTGAAGTTGTAATCCGTAAACACAAAATAATAGTGGACTTACTGAATCCCCTTCTCTATTTTTAAGGGGGCTAAGGGGCTTAATAAAAGATATACTAATTTTACCTCGTTAAAATTCATATCAAAAGACAAAGCATAACAAGATTAGAAAAAGTATTTTTAGACAAAACAAAAAAAGTCGAAATATGTTTCGGGGGAAATAGTGTGCCTCTTTAAGATATTATTATAAGTTGGGTCTCAAATGTCTTAATGAGTGCCTGAATTAGAATTCTTCCATGGAGTCCACACTCAAATCGTATAAAAGAGTTGCAGTTATTGTGCGGTGGTTAGGTTTAATATATTTAATAAACAGGTCAAGTGTGTTCGAGTCAGCAGACAGCGAGGGTCCGTAGGCCTCACTATATAGTTTTAAGTAGTATAGTATAGTATAATAGTTTAAGTAGTACCCCATTGATGGTGTTTTTTAAAATGCTAAAAAGCTTACTTTGAACTATCCTATGGGTCTGATATTCTCAAAACACATAAACAAACTTCTGATAAAGTATTTTTTTGCCACTGAACCAGTCTACAACCATATAAATACATCGTAAAGATCATAGTTATAAAAAAACGTATTTTGTCAACAAAAAATAAAATAATATTTTTTTTTAAATTTCCAAAAAGTGGTATCTTTACTTTTGGTCGAAGAATGTTCAGGAATTTTTTCAGATTTTTTGCACTTCACATAAGCGAGATAGAGAGGGGGGGGGGGGACACGTTTCACACCCACTTCAAACTTGCCTACGCTCGCCCTATCAAAGTTATATCTGTTTAGGCTCCGCCTAATCTTGCATGTTTTAGCTAGTAATCTTTGTATGTATGCCTTTTAATTTATAAAACTTATTTAGTACTATACCTTACTTTGTTCTTAAAACTAATTTGCACTATTCACCACACTTATCCACGATCTTCAATCCAAGGAAACAAATTTAGCATGAGCATGATGCACGTAGCGTATTTATTTACAACAACAATAATATGGAAGGTTGCAAGCAGGTTTACTAGAGCCTCCTTCCCCTTTCCAGCACACTCTACATCATCGACCCACCGGGTGTAACCTCCACCACACCACGTCAACCTAGGACTCAGCTACCACTAGCGGTTTCCAATCAAACACCTTCAGTGCTGATTTGGGTAATCTAGGTCGCCGGAAACCTACCGAAGGTGGTTACCATTATGTGTCAGCCGACGTGAGTACGTGCTTCTAATTTAGCTCTTAATTTATTGTTATTTTTATACTTCTTTAGCGACCGGCACCCTTCTAACCTACTTCTTTATAGCTAATACTTCTGCATTAACACCTTTCTTGCGTCTGAGTAGAGTTTGGAGGTTTACTGGCTCAGCACTGTGCAGCCAAACCACGAGTTAGATATAGTGGATATCCCGACGTCTTCACCGCTCATCCCTACGGCTCAGGCAGTGTCGACGTACCATATCTACCATTTAAATTATATTAGTAGTAGAGTGACCTGGCCCGTCACTCATTTATTTATTTATTTTAGACTTTTATTTGGATATTATTTATTTACCCTTTTGTTTTTTGTTTTGGATTATATCGGAAGATAACGTCAACCAGACCAGTAGGAGAGACCCAGATTCTGGTCTCAACATGGCCGCTTCCATCAGGAAGAAACTTCAAGGACTGGTTGAGGATATTCGGGAGATTAGAGATCAGGGGAAGACCGCCATCTCCGACCCCACTCAGGTCCCGATGTTTAGAGGTATGATGACCACTCTCACTAATTTATATAGCACATACAGCTCACTCTATACGGAGCTTTGTGACTTAATCGAGGAGGATGGGTCTGAGTCTGTTACTGGGACAGACCACCTTCAGCGGAGTGCTGCCAAGAGGTACATGCATGAGGCAAATTCCTATGTCTTTACAATTAGTGAAACTACCGCCGTTAAGGCTAGCACTAGCGCCTCCTTTGCCAATAGCACCTTATGCGGCTCTTCTAGGGCCAGGGCAAAATTACCCACCATACCCTTGGTAAAGTTCGATGGTGACCGGTCCAAATGGACTCGGTTTAGGGATCTGTTTGAGAGCTTAGTCATTGGGGATGACCAGCTGTGGGATGTAGACAAGTTTCACTACCTTGTCGCCTCTTTGGAGGAACCTGCTTCGTCTACTATTGCCAAACTTCCAATTACCGAAGCCAATTTTAACATAGCTTGGCAATCCATAAAGAACATTTATGACAATAAACGCCTATTGGCTGGGAATTATCTGGACAGCTTATTAGACTTGAAGCCCCTCGTAAAGAAGCCGGCCCCCGAGGTGCTTAGTAGCAGACTCAGCTTTCTATCTGAAACACTGGCTGCTATCCAACAATTAGAAATTCCGTTGTTAGCAGACTTTATCTTATTCCAACTATCCTCCCGCAGCTTAGACCCTGACACCAGAATAGCCTTTGAGAACCATAACAATCAGGAGTTCCCTAGTTTCGACAATTTGGTCGAATTTGTTCGTAAGCGCTGCAATGCAGCCGAGCTAGTATTTACCCCAACTAAATCCGCTTCCGAGCCCTCAACTAAAGTATCCTCTTATCAATTTAAATCCCCTAAGAAGACCGTGTTAGTGTCCAACATCCAGACGCCTAGCCCTAAACTTCCAGCTAACCGGTCTACGGCCGAACGGCCGGCAAGGCTCTCCCCATGCTTTGTGTGTGGTGGGCCTCATTTCCTTAGTAGCTGCCTTAAATTTTGTAACGCATCCTTGGATACCCGGCATCAATTGATAAGCAATTGGCAAGGGTGCCGTAATTGTTTTCAAACCGGGCATGCCTCCCAGCAGTGCTCGTCGAAATGGAGGTGCCGATTTTGCAACAATAAGCACCATTCTCTCCTTCACCAATCGTCGAGCAAACCATCGACCACCCCTGCAGCTAACCCTGACCAAACTCAGATTGCAACTTCCAAAAACAATAAAGTTTCCCTTAATTCAACCCTCTCTCAAGTAAACACCATGTTAGGTACTGCACTAGCTATACTTTGCTCCGGTAAAAAGTCAACTACTATTAGGCTGGTGATAGACTCTGGCAGTCACACCTCATTTGTCACTCAAGAATGTGCTCAACGACTAGGCCTTAAGGTTGAGCGTTGTGACACCAACATTTGGGGTATAGGCGAAACCCCTCTTTCTGGGTTTAAAGGGCAAGCACGGTGCACCCTTTCTCCCATTCATTCAAAACCAGACTCCTTGTACGTGTCAGTTATCGTTGTAGATAAAATAACTTCCCCTCTTCCTGGGTTTGACACCCCAGAAGAAAATTGGAGTTCATACTTAGCATATGATTTAGCAGATCCCCAGTTCTGGAAGACTAGGCCAGTCGACTTCCTTCTGGGTTGTGATCTCTTCGGTGACATATTAACTGGCACAATCATTACCATTCATCCGGACATGCCCAAGCTGTTGGGCACTATATTTGGACATGCGGTTTTAGGTCGTATAGGTGTTTTAGAGGAAGCAACTCATTTGTGCAGTCTGCACGCTGAAGCTTCCAGACAACCTTCTAACTTAGAGTTAGATTTGCAGCGTTTTTGGGCATTAGAGGAGCCGCCCACTGCAAAAGCCAATAACCCCGAGGATGAAAAGTGTGAGCAGCTATTTAGGGAAACCACCTATCGCCTTCCCTGTGGTCGCTATGTGGTACGCTTACCCTTCAAGTCCTCGAATGTTCAGTTTCCGGGCTCGAAGGGTGTGGCACTTCGCCGGCTTGCGCACCTTGAAAGCAAGTTGGAACGAAGTCCCACACTAAAGCTCAAATACCATGACTTTCTAAAGGAATACTTAGAATTAGGTCATATGACACTTGCCAAGCAGTCGGGGAAGATGTTCATCCCTCACCATTGCGTGGTGAAAGGTGACGGATTGGACATAAAACTAAGAGTAGTATTCGACGCAGCCGCTCGCACCTCCTCTGGATCACTTAACGATGTCCTATGCGCAGGTCCCAAGTTGCAAGCTGACCTTACCGTCATCCTCCTGAACTTTAGGCAACCAAAATTTATCTTTACTGCCGATGCTGTCAAGATGTTTCGACAGATCCTCGTACATCCTGATGATAGGGCTTTCCAGCATATTCTTTGGCGTTTTAACTTAGGCGATGAAGTTCAGGATTATGAGTTAAACACCGTGTCCTATGGAGAGTCTTGCGCGCCCTACTTGGCTCACCGAGTAGTACAACAACTGATAACAGACGAAGGCTCCGAATACCCACTAGCAGCTCATGCCTTGTCGGAAGACATGTACGTCGATGACGTAGCCACCGGTGCTGACACCTTGGAAACAGCCATCAGGACTGCGCAGCAAATCGTTACCCTTATGGGAAAGGGCGGCTTTAGCCTGAGCAAATGGGCTGCTAATGACCCCAATATTTTAGATGCCATCCACAAACAGGACTCTAACAGTCATGCCGCCACTGAGACAATATCACTCGAAAACTCCGACACTGCCTCCATAAAAATCCTTGGACTCCAATGGGAGCCGCAGGCAGACGAGTTTATGTATTGCATCCGACCTCCCCCCGTTAATAGCACTAAGAGAGGAGTATTATCTGCAGTGGCGCAGATATTCGACCCGTTAGGTTATCTCGGCGCCACTGTCGTCATGGCAAAGGTGATCATTCAAACTGCCTGGAAACGTCAGTTAGGTTGGGACACTGCGTTCCCTCCAGACTTGCATGATCAGTGGAAAACTTTAGTGGAAGAACTTCCTCTTTTGAGCGCCCTCAGGATCCCGCGTCGGGCTCTTTCGGATAATCCTATATCCCTTCACCTTATCATATTTGCCGACGCCTCTGAAAAGGCTTATTGCGCCACAGCCTATCTCCACGCCACCTACTCCTCTGGGGTAACCACAAATTTAATTATGGCCAAAACAAAGCTAGCCCCAGTAAAGACAGTCTCTATACCTCGACTTGAACTCTGTGCAGCTTTACTGGCCGCTCGTCTATTTCAATCACTTGAATCCTTTTGTAAGCGACTGCCTCTGAGTCCCTCCGTTAAATTTTTTTCGGACTCAACAGTCGTCCTAGCTTGGTTAGGAACACCTACTTTCCAGTTAAAAACTTTCGCCGCCAATCGTGTCGAAAAAATACTAGAACTTTGTCGTGGCAACACTTGGCACCACGTAGCCTCGGAAGACAACCCCAGTTATTTAGGTTCTAGGGGAGTTCCTCCGAGCAACTTATTACGTAATGATCTTTGGTTTCATGGCCCTCCTTGGGCCAAACTTAATCCCGAGCTGTGGCCTTTACATCATTCACCCACTCTTCCCGAGGAGATCCCTGAATTCAAGAACCCCGTTGCAGGCTGTTTATTGCTTACAGGTTCAACTGCTACACCCCTGTTGATAGCTTGGATGGAACGGTTTTCCTCCTTCTCCAAGATGATAAACTCCTTCGCTTACATTCTACGATTCGCAAACATCCGAAACAGCGCCCAGGCTCATCATAGGGGACACTTAAGCTTGTCTGAGGTACGACAAGCTACTACTATAGCTATAAAAGCCATACAGGCTTTCTATTTTTTCAACTGCCCCACCATTGTGGCCGCCAAGGATTTACACCCCTTCCCGAAGAACCTAGCCGGGTTACACCCTTTCTTCGACGAGGCGGGTCTGTTGTTAGTAGGCGGCAGGTTAACCTACTCGCAGGTATCTTGGTCTTGCAAGCACCCCATTATTTTGCCTGCTAAAACTCACTTCACCCGGTTGCTGTTGGAGCATTACCACAAGTACCTCCTTCACCCAGGACCCACGGTCCTGCTAGCGGTACTCCGTACCAAATACTGGGTCCTGGGCGCCAGAAACTCAGTCCGATTCCTCACCCGTGCATGCGTTTCTTGTCGCAAACTAAAAGCTCCCCCCTGCCAACCCATAATGGGAGAGCTCCCCGCCTACAGGTTCCGCGAGGGACGTGCCTTTCTTCACGTCGGTACAGATTTCGCCGGACCTTTGTTCGTGCGAGAATCCCTTCGTCGGAAATCTCCAAACTATAAGTGCTACATGTGTGTGTTCGTGTGCCTGAGCACCAAGGCTGTACACATAGAGCTAGTTACTGCTCTAAGTACAGAAGCATTTCTAGCTGCTCTTGACAGGTTCATTGGTCGCCGTGGTCTTCCCGAACGAATTTTCTCCGATCATGGCACAAACTACGTAGGCGCCTCAAACTCTTTAAAAGAACTGTACACATGGTACCGCAACCCCTCTAACCAGTCAACACTTCGTTCTCATTGTTCGCTACGGGACATTGACTGGTCCTTCACGCCCCCGACAGGGGCGTCGTTCGGAGGAATTTGGGAGAGTGTGGTTAAGGCTGCCAAGCTTCTTCTTCGAACTATATACGGCGAGAATCGACTGACCTTTGAGGAGCTCTCCACTTGGTTGATTAAGGTTGAGGCTATCCTGAATTCCCGTCCTATTTGCCCACTTTCTAGCGACCCTAGCGATCTTGCATACCTCTCCCCTGGCCACTTCCTTATAGGTTCCCCTCTTCTGGCTGTTCCTGAACAATCGCTCATCGGTTTGCCGGAAAACCGTCTTTCTAGATGGCAGCTAGTCAGCCAAAAGGCCCAGCACTTTTGGAAACGTTGGCGTGCTGAATATTTGACTAGCCTTCAGGAGAGGACGAAGTGGCGCAAGGCTGGTACAAATCTTCAGGTAGGAGATTTAGTTATTATCAAGGATGACAACTGACAACGCTGCTCGTATGCACTGGCCGATGGCTAGGGTCTGCGACGTACACCCCGGCCTTGATGGAGTAGTGAGAGCCGTGTCTGTCCAAACACCCTTTTCAACTTTGAAACGCCCGGCCAATAAACTCGTTCCTCTTTTCTTACCCGAACATTCCAGTAGTGAGAGTCCTTCGATTGGTGAGTTATAGCTGGGAAAAATCATTAATGATTTTTAGTAGGCGGTATGTTTAGGCTCCGCCTAATCTTGCATGTTTTAGCTAGTAATCTTTGTATGTATGCCTTTTAATTTATAAAACTTGTTTAGTACTATACCTTACTTTGTTCTTAAAACTAATTTGCACTATTCACCACACTTATCCACGATCTTCAATCCAAGGAAACAAATTTAGCATGAGCATGATGCACGTAGCGTATTTATTTACAACAACAATAATATGGAAGGTTGCAAGCAGGTTTACTAGAGCCTCCTTCCACTTTCCAGCACACTCTACATCATCGACCCACCGGGTGTAACCTCCACCACACCACGTCAACCTAGGACTCAGCTACCACTAGCGGTTTCCAATCAAACACCTTCAGTGCTGATTTGGGTAATCTAGGTCGCCGGAAACCTACCGAAGGTGGTTACCATTATGTGTCAGCCGACGTGAGTACGTGCTTCTAATTTAGCTCTTAATTTATTGTTATTTTTATACTTCTTTAGCGACCGGCACCCTTCTAACCTACTTCTTTATAGCTAATACTTCTGCATTAACACCTTTCTTGCGTCTGAGTAGAGTTTGGAGGTTTACTGGCTCAGCACTGTGCAGCCAAACCACGAGTTAGATATAGTGGATATCCCGACGTCTTCACCGCTCATCCCTACGGCTCAGGCAGTGTCGACGTACCATATCTACCATTTAAATTATATTAGTAGTAGAGTGACCTGGCCCGTCACTCATTTATTATATGTATTTATAAATTTAGTTACCATCCTTTCTTAATCTGTTTCTCTGTGTGTCTGTCGCTACTTTAATTCATTTAGACTAACTTTATGTTTCCAATTTTTATACTTAATCTTATTGATATTCACTAATGCTTGCTACTTGCCTAATATATAATTATTGCATTGTGTACTTATTATTATTTTTATTTAATTTACTATCCGCCTTATTTTCTCCCGGCTTTAGCTTTCTACAGGGATTCTCTCCTCTGGAGTGCTTGGTTCCCTATTCGGTACCCATATCCGAGTCTACCTCCTATGGGCCGAAACAATATCCAAAGAATTATATATTTTTGTAATCAGCTCGACGTACCCTTTTATATGATACCCCTCACGTTGTCGAAAAAAAAAAATTAACCCTTAAGTTTTTTTACCCTAATTTTTTTGAAAAATTTTTTTTTTTAAGTCACTATATTTTTAACATGTGTGGGTAGGTACAAGACATATATACAAGCCAAATTTCAAAGTCATCGGACGAAAGGTGTAGCCGTGAGAGCAGGCGACGGACGGACGGACAGACAAACACACGCAGGAAAATATAAGGGCCCTTGGTTTTGCCTACGGACCCTAAAAATGAATGAAAACAATATTTAAAATTTAAAATATTAAAAATTCAATTTGAAACAAAGACAAATTATGAAATAATCAGTATATTTTTAAATAGGCATAATGAATTATAGAACTTTTTATAGTTGCTTATAATAATAATTACTGGTTTCGCTTGGCGTAATTCTTAGATTTTGATTTCTATTACACCATTAGTACATCATTGCTTCGAATCTAAAAGTGTTAAATGAATTTTTATTAAATGGTTAGAATATCCCTACTGCAGGATGCCACTATTGTCACTTTAGGAACGAGTTTTTTTCGCTCTTTCTTTTACGTCAAGATTAATGCATCATTAGGTTATTACTAGATAGGGGATCCGGCCAGTAATCAACTCGATGTGATCATCAGTGTGAAACATGTCTCACCTCTCTGGCATTCCAACTCACCAGATACGTCTGTGTTTAGCCCTAGGTTTCAGGCAGGTCAGTTGAGAATACGATAACCACTCAGTCCTCATTAAGACATTGAATTAAAAAAAAGAAAACTCATCGTTGAGTCCGATAGAAGTTCTTTTAATAGTGGAAAAAAGTATAGTTGATGACTAGCTCTTTCAACAAGCTAAATTCTAATCACAAAAGCCCTATTCTTTCTATCCCTTTTGTAGTTAGTTTTGGTAACCCAATGAATTCAATTTTTTGTTTGTCTTACTTGAATTGTGTTCTTTTCCTTCATAAATTTCTAGTTCTTCCTAATGAAACCCCCAATCTTAGGAAAATGAACGGGCTAGATATACTTCGGAGCAGCTTCATTGCGTTTGGAAGATAAAAATTCATATAAATGCGTTTGTTTCACCTTAATATAATAAAAGGAACAAAACTTATAGCTAAAATAGTACATTGCCCGTCTAGTGCGGAAAGTAGCATTTTGCATGCGAGTGTGGAGCGATAGCGATGGTAGTAAAACAATACGAGCAAAGCAAAATGCAGTTTTCGCACGAGTTGCGTACCGTACTTTATCTACGATTGTTGGATTTTAATAATAAATAGGTACAGTATACATAAATACACTTTAATTAAACAAGCAGCCAATTAGTTTCGTAAAATGTAAACAAACATACTAATCGTCTGATAAGGTGAAGAATTCTTCATGAAACGCGCATGCGCAATGAATCAATTATGAAACGTGTATGCGCAATGAATACAAATAAGAAAAGAATCACTTTCTACGCATCTAAACAGAGATAAATGTTTATATTTCGTATCAATCGTAGATAAAAAATGTTTTATATGTCCGCCGATTATGCTTGTTAATGAACTTGTCCTATTTGGTTAATTGCTGGACCCTTTGTGTTTACTGGAAGCAAATACTCGCCCAATTTGTTTAATATTACATACCATGAATCAAGGGGCAAACTATTTCCGTCGTTATAGGTAGTAGGTTGTTATAAATTATGTCTTTCTTATTCATACTTTTATCTATTCTTAAATACAAGTATATGTTGTTTTCACAGTCATTTTCCAATAACATTACCTCCTTATAATTCTACTTTTTTAATAATTTCTTAAATTTTGTAATACTATAGTTTTTTATTACTTAATGAACAAATAATTAAACTCATATTTATTAAAAATGTATCGTACTATTTAAACTCATTTTGTTGTCTGAAATATACTCTTAGTTATTCTTTTATTTTATTTAACGTTATTATATTTTTATATCATTGTATTGTATATATAAAAATATATTTACACTCAATTTTAGTTAATTTCCATTTTTAAAGCAGTTTGTTTGCTGAAAAGTATCAGGTTTTTTTGCACGAGCCACGTGATCGGGACGGACGATGGGTTTTTTGTTTCCCTGCCACTAGGTTTTTGATATCCCTACAATTTTTTTCTATCCCTCTTACTTAACTTGAGATAACAACTTCTCTGCATAAAAAGGGAGCAGGAACAAAAAACTGTTTTAAATTAACATGAAAAAAGAAGTTTGTTATTTTACAAGGATTTTAATACAATTATCTTTTGAAATGTTCTATGCTAAGGTAAAAGAGTCAGGGCTGTTAGAACAATGATTTTCAAGCACTTATTCACGATGAAAAGTCCAAGAGTTTTTAATTAATACCTATTCTATTGTCTAAAGTGGTATTACCATTGTTTATAAAGCTTTGCAAAATAACTTTTATTACAATAGTATTCAAGATTAATAAATTTGACAATATTGATACTACATTTTAGCATATGACCTAAAAAATTTACTCTTCTCTAGTGAAACCTATAACAAATAATTTTATAAAATAACGTATATTAGTTTTTAGGTACATATAATTTAGGTATAGAATAATTTCAAGATAAAAATAACTTTTTATATATTACGTTTTTAAATTTTCGGTTGAATCGTATGTAATTTTGATAATATAATTGTTATTGTTATATAATATATAATGTTAGTGAAAAAAAAAATAGTTCCGAATTTATTTACTTCACATAAATGACAACCATCTAGAGTCTAGAGAGCTGATCTTAAACCTATAAAAGGACAAATCTTTGTACAACGGATCTCCCCAACACCAAATCTAAACCGTGCCATCGATATATTTGGAATAATATAAATAATATAATCGATATATTTCCTGTTTTGCTGTCATTCAATGTTTATCTCTTATTTATAAAAATTACAAATTTAAAATCCGTCAAAATGAAGATTGCGTAAGTATGGGATATGGCAAAACAAATAAAATAACTTGCGGATTTTTTCCGAACTAACTTTCCATACGGCATTCTGATTAAAAAAAATTAAATTCTGCTGAAAGATGGCTAAAAGTATTAAAATAATGGATTGTCATCGTGTTCTGAGCTATGCTAAAAGTTTCAAATGTCTAGCTATTCGGGAAGTTAGATATTAGAGAATTAGAAATCGATTGCCAGATTTGTACCGGACAAACAAACAAACAAGAAAGCAAGCTAATAAAAACGTAGTAAAAATAGGGATATTATTGTTTAGCTTCAAGCAGTTGAAATAGTACATTAAGTTTCTAGTGCGGAAAGTAGCGTTTTGCATGCGAATGAGGAGTTCGCACCCGAGCGATAGCTATGGTAATAAAACTACACGAGCAAAGCAAAATGCAGTTTTCGCAAGTGTTGAGAACCGTACTTTATCTACGATTTTAATAATAAATAAAAGAAAAATAATAGTTGAAGCGAGCGTAGCGAGCTTCCTACATTCAACGAAATATGTTCCGTGTCTGTCTGTCTGTCAGTAACGTTCACGCGTGTGACGATAACTTGAGTAAAAGTTGACCGATTTAGTTGAAATTTGGTATACATGTTCCTCTTACTAATACTCAGGCTAAGTTCGTTGGACAGCGTGATCCGTCCAAGAGTTCGCGCGCAACTCTCGCGTAAACGAGAGGTACAAAAATTAAATTGGAATTTCAGGACGGGAAAAGATTCTATCATCATCTATTCGATGAGACGAACATTATTTTCAAATAACATTTTTTAGTAAAACCAACAGCGACAACGCTATGAATTAATAAAGATCGCTAAAACTATTAAAGCGGACCTAAACGTTTATAATAGAGAAAACAACCTTTTTACCGATATCTTACGTTCTAACGTAACGATTTTAATAAAACTTCATATACACCATCTAATGCACAATTGAAACAGGTATGCAAAATTTCGACTTGATACAAGCAAAATTCTTAGCGTAGTGACGAGATACATTTATAATAATTGTTTAAAAGCTACCGCGGGTGGTGAAGATTGTTATAGTCGTATAGAGTATAGGCTTGTTTAGGAAGTAAAGCTTTGTACCGAGTACCCCCACTCTTCCCCCACACTACTCTCTTCCACTTATCTACAACTATGACATTTATCATGATTAATAAATTTCAATATTCAGTATTTCATTGCAATACGCTCGCTTCAATTATAGAGCCACGCGATGCCTAGTTACTTTAATTAATCAAACAGAAAATTAGTTGTGTTAAATGTAAACAAACACGCTAATCGTGCGATAAGGTGGAGAATTGTTCTTTATTTCCGCACTAGTGCGAATAAAGAAGAAATGCGAAGAATTATGAAACGCGCATGAGCAATGAATACAACTACGGAAAAAATCACTTTCTACGCTTCTAAATTGAGATAAAATGTTTATATTTCGTATCAATCGTAGATAAAATAATTTTTTACCTGAAAGCCTCCATATCCCTTACCTTTGGTTGCTGAATCCTTCTATAGTCCTATTCTACCCCCACTTTGTACTGTTATTTTAAGTAATAACGCTTGTAAACGAAATGTGTAGCGTAGTAGTCTTTCACTCACTATGCTAACACTTACACTATTATATAAGATAATATAAATAAGATAAGATTATATAAATATAAGATAAAATAAAAATATATAAAATATAATATAAAGATAAGATTATATAAATGTCGAAAAGCGTATACGTTTAATTATATAAAATTATGGTAACAGTATTGCTGTGTTACTTTCTATATTAACCTCTCTAGTCATAATTAAAAAATATATATAATTTTATTCATAACTATTTAAAAATTAAGTAAGAAATTGGAGAAAAGGTTTTGAAATTCAACCGTGAAATTTCCAAATATCAGAAAAATCGTTTTTAGCCCTAAAGTCTGTCAGGGTAACTCTATATATTTTTATCTGAACGTTAACTACCAACAACTTTACTGGGAAAGAGACATTGCTGGAAATGCCAAGTAAAAAGTATAGGGTAAGGAGAAAGTTAAGGGAAAACGCATTGCTCCTAAGTGGAAGGAAATGGCCTGAGGCTGGTCCATGATTGACTTACCCAATACAATTTTAGTCTTAGTTTAAAAAAAAACTCATCTCATGACGGTTTACCTTAGACGGTGTTCTACGAAATATTCACTTCTATATATTAGGCCTATTTCTCTTACTGTAAATACAGCACTTAACAATTATATCCAGATATTAAACAGAAAAAAACAAACGAATTAAACTGAAGAGGACAAAATTAAAAATTAAATCCTGATATCATTTCAGTTGTCCTAGGGGGTCCTCTATAGCTCATTGCTATGGTGTTCGTTTGGTCACGCAGGAGGTTCCGGTTTCGATTAACGACTCCGACAAGGGGCTCATTGGTATGGTGTTCGTTTGGTCATGCAGGAGGTTTCGGGTTCGATTACCGACTCCGGCAAGGGGCCTGACACTCGATGTCCTCCCAGAATCACCATATAAATGTGGAGTGGTGACTAAACGGTTGCATATGTCAATTGTAAGGTTTATACAGCGGATAAAGCGATACACTAACCCCGTGCCATGCATTGCATAAGCCCTTTGGAAGGTCTAGGGCCTTCTCAGGCTTTTGCACCATGGAGTTATTTAGTTAATATATTTTTATACTTGTAGGTAAGGGGAAGGAATCCCTCAGTATTATAACAAAAATTGAAGATGTACCCATTCATTTCATAAGTATGTGTAGGTGGATCCTTTTAGGGTAAAATAAATTTGTTTAAAACACTTTAATTAGGTTTCGGCAACGTTTCAACCATTTACCGGTCATTTTCAAGCCTCGATATTTTCATTTTACATGAATTGTAAAATAGTTGGCATCGTCTTTATTTCACAAAAGATTTTTGTGTCGTCCATACTATACATCCATTATATGTTCGGTGTATGTTTCTATGTTGTTAACATCCATTGTGTAGGCGCTCCTTGCTGTTGTTGTTGGTTCTGGTAAGTTGGATCTCCAGAAGTCTACTTCTCTATGATTTTTCTAAGTGTACCCATTCATTTCATAAGTATGTGTAGATAGATCCTTTTCGGGTAAAATAAGAAGTTGCCGAAACCTAATTAAAGTGTTTTAAACAAATTTATTTTACCCGAAAAGGATCCACCTACACATACTTAATTGAAGATGTGTTAAGCACAATGTTGCTTAAAGTCTGGGCAATTCTCTAGCAAGTATTGGATGATTGTTTGCAAGGAGCGATGGGACGGGGCACCATCTTGCATAAACGTGTAATTTAGTGTTTGATCTTCATTTTCAGGCAACATTGTGCTTAACCTTAAAACATCTTCAATGTTTGTTATAACACTGAGGGACTCATTCCACTTACTTACAATGACCCCCCCCCCCCCCTCTCCACTTTCCCTTATGGTAATTTATTCTATCAAAACTATAATACCAGATAACGATTCCTACCCGAACAACGATTTTTTTTAAGACCTTATTTCAAACCGTCATTGCATGGCTTTCATCCAATAGTTTTTTAAGTTATAGATATGACATTTAAAGTAAAAGAATGTAGTTTTCAGACCCCGTAAACCCCATATCTCTATCTATTACAGAAGCTGAGCTATAAGTGTTCAAAAAAGTGCGTTATTTTGGCCCACCCTGTATTTAAAATAAAAAGGTTTTAATCTCAACGTTTTGCTGAATTACTACTTGTAGATGGATATTACCAAGAATATCAACATCAATAGTCTCCAGAAAGAGATTAATAAAACGGTGACAGAAGACCCTCGTCGAAAAGCCTCATGCTAAAGATTTAATTTTGTTAATATTACACCAAATTCTTCCATCAAATATAAAGAATTAAAATATTTAAAATAGAAAAGTGATAATCTGAACGTTTTGCCTTATTTAGTTAGTTTAATTGCCCTGGCTGAGTGACTGCTTGGAGGTGTATGCTCATTAACTTAAATGGCATTAGATAAAAGTACATTTTGCGCGTCATGAGTTGTCTTATTTAGTTAGGTTTATTGTCCTGGCTGAGTGACTGCTTGGAGGTGTATGCTCTTTAACTTTAATGGCATTAAAGAAAAGTACAGTTTGCGCGTCATGAGTTGTGTTATGTAAAAGAATACCGGTAATTTAAGCAGTTTAAACCAAAACCAAGTTCTTGCTTAAGCCGGGTAATCTTAGGCATAAAAAAAAGAATCGTAGGTTCAATTACAATAAAACCATTTAAAGACAAGACTTCAACAAATCAAAAATTTATTTAAATGTGATTTAAATAATAATAAAAAAAAGACTGAATTAATAATAAGTTTGGGTAAATTAAAAACTAAAATAAAATCCCTCTGTTTACAGAAGTTAAAATTAATAATTTTGTGTGAAAGAACGAATATGGCTAGATATAAAAGATCTTATAAAAGAGTCGCATTAACTAATATAATAAAAACTGGAGCTAATTGTAAATAAAGAGTCGTTAACTTTAATCGGCAAAAGTAAAGTATAAATTAACATATACTTAATGAAAAGAAAAATTTACCTTTTTTAAAGAAATATTACCAACAAAACAAATAATATTAGTGGGTGGCTAGTGGCTAACAGGTGAATTCTGAAGAACAGACGACCATGCAGATAGGTTGTAAATCCACGGAAGACGTCGTTGTTATGTGCCTTCCCATAAGGATCCGTCGACGGACGGCCGGCGCAACCACGAGAACGTTGGGAAAAGTAATCCCGAATAAAACGGCCGTAGGTAGCTCGGTAATAACGGCGTTAAGAAAATAACTGACCCGATGAAATAAATGTCCAATTATTCATGGATCAAACACCATTACACGACAAACAAATACAAAACGGGTACTAAACAGGTACCGAAAGGTACTCGTACCCGAACCATCAAACGTGATGGGAGACGGGAGAGAGGGTCGATGAGCGAGGGCTCGTATATAACGTTAAGACGGATCTCTCCAGACTGAAGGCTCGATAGCAGCGCTGGAATCTGGGGAAAATAAACTGCACGGCGGGCATCAAAGTTCACTGAGATAAACACCCTCTGAACTAGCCACCACACTACCGGAGTAAGATTAAAATATAAACATAATTAAATCAACAAAATAATACGCAATTTTTACTTAAGACTAAACATTCCGCCCACCAAAATTGCGGAGGAACAAGAAAAATAAAAAATTACTTACAAAGGAAAACTTAACCTTAAAGTTACAATTGAAAAACCTAATGAGTCACAATCGGGTGTTTGGAAAGGAAAAAAAAAATTAAATAATAATGACTAGTCAGAGTTGGAAGGAAGTAATAGGGCAATTTTAGAAACTGGACGTACATACTCTCCATTCACAGTTTTAACTTTCACTACCCTTACAATCCCATCCTTGCCAGGATACACTTTACCACTCTTGCGGTCGGCCAATATGCTGGTGAGACGTTGGATTCTTTTAGAAAAACCAAAGTACCCGGACATAAATTCTTGTAAGCTGTCTTGTCGACCCATTTGACTCGTTGTTGAAGGCTGTTTAGATAATCGAGCCTCCATTTGTTCCATATTTGCTGAAGGCATCGACTTAATAGTTGCCATCGAGATAAACGGTTTGCCGCTGTATCGGTGAAGTCGTAATCAGATGGTGCAACCATGGCGTCTCCAATAAGAAAGTGACCCGGTGTTAAAATGCTGTAGTCATCTGGTGAAGAGGATTGTGCATACAATGAACGAGAGTTTAAGATCGCTTCCACTCTCGCCAGTAAAGTCGATAACTCTTCAAACGTAAGAGGATGATTCCCCAAGACGCGGTTGAGATGATACTTCGCTGATTTTACGCCGGCCTCCCATAACCCTGACATATGAGATGCGGTTGGCGGCGAATAAACCCAGCGAATTCCTTGCTTATCTAGGTGTTGATCAATTCTCTTCAAGTTAGAATTGTCTTTTATCCACTATTATAATTCCTTGAGGCGACGATCGGCACCAACAAAATTTGTACCGTGATCGGATAATATCTTGGAGGGGAGTCCTCTGCGTGCAATAAATCTGTCGAGGCAAGCCAAAAAGGCATCTGTAGTTAAGTCTGAGACTAAGTCTAGATGGACCGCTTTCGTGCTCATGCATATGAAGATACACATGTATGATTTCATTACCCGACTTTTCCTCAATCTAGATTCTCTTATTAGGAACGGACCTGCATAGTCCACGCCAGTGTTTAGAGATGGACGGCCTTGTTTAAATCTGGATGGTGGTAGGTCTGCCATATAAGGTGTTAAAGTTGTAGGACGTTGCCGACGGCACTTGAGGCACTGATGGATTCTCTGTCTGGTGATTCGTCTGCCATCAATTACCCAATAATGCCGATTCAACAATGAAAGCAGAAGAGTTGGACCTGCATGTAAATATCCCTCATGAAAATAATCTATAATAAGATACGTCAGATGACACTTGCTAGGAAGTAATATGGGATGTTTAGCGTCATAATATAACGGACTAAACGATAATCGACCGCCCACCCTCAGAACACCTAGGGGGTCGATGAAAGGTGATAAGGATTTTAATTTGGATTTATGGCTGAGATTCTTCAAGACTAAATCCAATTCTTCAGCGAAATAAATTTCTTGGACTATCTTGATCAGATGGTGCAGCGCATCGTTTCTTTCTGAACGACTGACGAGTTTGTCCAAACATCTATTATCTTTTGGAGTACGCAGATTACGAAAGTATCGTAACCAACAAACTACATAAGATTGTAGTTTAACAATAGAGGAATGTTGTTCCATGAAAATTATCCGTGGATCATCCGAGGCTTTAGTGGAAAGAAGAACGCATTTGTTGACAATTTGTTCAGGTACCTCCACCGGAGAGTCAACAACAGCTGATACAGGCCACTTTGAAGGATCTTCCAGTAACCATTGTGGGCCAGACCACCATAGTGCGTTATCCACTAATTCTCCTGGAGGCAGACCTCTCGAAGCCAGGTCGGCAGAGTTTTTCTTCGTATTCACGTGGTACCAGTTGGAGACCTCTGAATGTGAAAGAATTTCAGTAGTTCTGTTGGCCACAAATATTTTTAATGTATTTGGTGGAAGGCGTAACCACGACAAAACTATGGACGAGTCAGAAAAAAGATGCTTTGACGTAATATTTAAAGACTCAAGGAAACTGGAAAAGATTTCGATGAGCCGAATCAATAATAGAGCAGCACAAAGCTCTAATCTCGGAATGGAAATTGTTTTTATCGGCGCAAGTTTAGTTTTCGACGCTAACAGCCTGATATCCGTTTCTTGATTTGAATAAGTTATTCTTAGTTAAAGAACAGCGGCGTAACCCTGATGAAGCATCGGCAAAGCCTATTAATCTAGTTATTTGAGGAGATGATGAAAAGAGGCATCGAGGAATACGGATTGAATCTATATCAGTCAATTGACAGACAAAATCTTTCCATGGACCAGCTAAGGATTCTGGAATGGGGTCATCCCAATCCAGCTTGTGATTCCATAGTTGTTGAAGAAAAGACTTAGCTTTGAAAACCACTGGTGCTAAGTAACCTGGTGGGTCAAAAATTCTTGCAACAGCCGATAAAACAGTTCTTTTAGTTAAAACTAGCTGCGGTATTTGAATCGCAAAAAAAAGGCAATCCGAGCGTGGGTCCCATTGCATTCCTAATATTTTTATGACGCTATCGTCAGGAGATGAGAAAGGGACTGTCTTACAACTATCCCTTTCGTCAACAGAATCGAAGAGTTCATGATGATTACTTGCCCATTTTTGTAGTGTGAAACCTCCCTTTCGCAACAAGTCTATGAGCTCCTTCTGTATCTACTGAGCATTTTTAATGGTAAAAACACTAGTCAAAATATCATCCATGTACGTTGATTCAAGAATAACTTTAGATGCTAAAGGATAATTAGCACCCTCATCACTCACTAATTGTTTGATAGTTCTCTGCGCGAGGAAAGGGGCAGGTGAAAATCCAAAGGTAAGACGGTTCATCTCGTATATAGTAATGGGTTCAGAAGAATCAAATCTAAAAATCATTTGCTAAAACACTTTATCATCCGGATGCATGAGAATTTGTAAGTACATTTGTCGAATGTCAGCGGTTAGTGCAACAGGGTATTTACGAAAATTAAGTAAAACGATACGGATGTCCAAATGAAATTTTGGGCCCGTATACAGTTTCTCGTTCAAGGATCCTAAAGATGTCTTCATCGAGGCGTCGAAGACTACTCTCAACCGTGTGGTGGTACTGTCCTTCGTTACGCCGTGGTGAGGTAAGTAGTATTTGCCTTCTCGAGTAGCTTCTGACATGTAACCTAAAGATAAATATTCTTTAAGCACTTTATTATAATCTTCTTTCAAGGAAGTATTTTTGTTAAGTTCATTAAAATTCTTTCAAGGAAGTATTTTTGTTCAGATAAGGCTCATTAAAAAAATTAAAAAAAAAAAAAAAAAAAAAAAAATGTTTGTATTCGAGATTATAAAATCTGCGTAAAGCAATTCGATAGGACTTTCCAAGCAAAATCTCTGAAGACTTAAAAGGAAGACGTATGATGTAACGTCCTGTAGAATCTCTGGAGTGAGTTTCCTTATAGTGTTTTTCACAGAATTCTTCTTTTGGAGACCCCGCGAAGGATGATGGTTTCGCTACATCTTCAATTTATTTATTTATTTATTTATAATTTTTTATGAGCCCCTAAACAGCAAAATAGCCACAGGTAGGGCGCTCAGAAAATAAGCGATAACTAGCATAGACAAAAAAAAAATAGCAAAATTAACTAAAGTAACAGAAATAACAATAAATAAAATTAAAAGTTAAACGTTGGTAAAAAAAAAAAAATAAATAAATAAATAAGCTAAATATTAAGAGCAAGTAACAATAAATATATAAAAACTGAACAAAAAAATAAATAAATAAAATAATAATTGCAGATCACTCAATAAAAATAAAGGGACAAGTAGAACGTATTTTGGACAAGCACAAGTAATTAGGACAAGAGACTAAGGAATTGATGGACGACACACAACGTACAAGAGGACAACTGTCTGATAACTCCTTTATATACAGAGGACGACCAGCTCGCCTTCCAGGAGGAAGAACTACAACTTGATCCTGCGCCAGGGAACAGACTGTCTTACCAGACAGGCAGTTCACCAAGAATAGAACCTCGTAAGCTTTGCGCCTCTTATATAAAGGTTCCAGACTGAGGCGGTCACAGAGAGAATCATACCCATAGAAGACACGCCGGTACATATACTTTATATAACACATGCGAACAAAACTGCGCTGAATGTTCTCAATACAATTAGACTTAGTTAGACCATACACATTCCACACAGGAGGCACATATTCGAGGACTGGACGGACTATAGATTTATACAACAGAAGGAAACAATCGAGAGAGAGATCATGGGAGATCCTGCGTATTAGACCAAGCCGTTGGTTAGCCTTGCAAATCATAGCATCGAGCTGACCAACGAACCTAAGTTTACTATCCAAGATAACACCCAGATCTCTCACTGAGGAAACACGGGGAAGAAGGATACCATTTAAGGTGTAGGGAAAGAACAACGGAGAGGAGGTGCGACAGAAGGAAATCACCTGACTTTTGCCTGCATGAATCTCCATATTGTTAAGAGAGCACCACTGACAGACTAGATCGATGCTTGCTTGCAATTGATGACTAGAGCTAAAATGATCAATTTCAAGAGAAATCTTTAGGTCATCGGCATAAAATTCAAAAGCACAGACGTGAAGACTCTTGCCTAAATCGTCGACATAAATATTAAATAGGAGAGGACCTAGAATAGAGCCTTGGTGGACTCCGGAGGAAGCAGTGTAATAGGGTGAGGAATGATGACCAAGGCGGACGGCACAGGTACGAGAGGAGAGATAGGATTGGAACCAGAGGAAAAGAGAAGGAGCCAAGTTTAAAGTAGAGAGTTTAGAGAGAAGTATTCCATGATCAACACGATCAAAGGCCTTTACAAAATCGAAGTATATAGCATCGACCTGCGATCCTTTGGAGATAGAACAGCCGACACGGCTGACGAAAGAAACCAGGTTAGTACAGGTGGAACGGAAAGGACGGAATCCGTGTTGATGAGGACTAAGGAGAGGATCAATTTGAGGAGCAAGGTAGGAATGGATAATACGTTCAAATACTTTACAAAAAACATTACAAAGTGATATAGGACGGTAATTACAAACAGAGGAACGGACACCGGATTTAAAAATAGGAACTATTAACGCTGAGTTCCAAAGAGAAGGAAAAACGTAAGAGTCCAGACTCCTATTAAAAATATATTCCAAAACAGGGGAAAGAAGGAAGGCACAAGCTTTAACAATAAAGGCAGGGATATTGTCATTTCCTGTGCTTTTAGAAGGTTTAAGGAGGTTAATTGCACTATTGACATCACTTAAGGTGATACGGGGGAACTGGATATAATTGATAGAGGGACTAGTAGAAGGAGGTGAGGGATTAAAGGACGAGGATTTAATAAACACAGAACTGAAGTGATCTGCAAGAACATTGACTAGAACAGAAGGATCGGACTCCAGAGAGTTGTTAACAACTAGTTTAGGACTATCATTGTCTACTCCTCGCAAATTGTTATTTTTTAATTTCCCAAAAATTTTGTAAAAGGGGTTCTAAGGATGACTCAGAATTTAAAGTCAATAAAGCTACCGAGTTACTAGAAGGGCAGGGATTTGTAGGTCCCATGACAACCCAACCAAAAATATTGTTCAAAGCATAAGGTCCTCCTTCACAGGTTCGATAAATATCTCCAGTAAAAATTAATCCAAAACCATTTGCACCGATCAAGAAATCAACTTTATCCGATTTCCAAAATGTCTGATCAGCCAGTTTAAGATGAGTAAATTGTTCTCTGATCTGAGGGACTGCTGATAAGGGCATATGTCCAGTAATGACTGGCGTAACTACAGCCGTAATAAGGATCTCAGGTGTTCTTAAGCTCTGAGGAATCATTTTGCAGACTGTTTGATGTCTTCCGCCTTTGATTGGTTGATTTCCAAAACCACTTAATGTTTGAGAGTTTCGGACAAGTTTGAGACCTAATCTCTGAACACAAGATGTTGTAATAAAGGAGCGCTGCGCACCGTTGTCAATTAAAATACGGATGTCATGATAAGATCCACCGCAATCTTGAATACGTCCAATGGCCGTGCCCAATAAAACATAAGATTCTCCAGTCGAACAATGAGATACAACCGAACGTTGAAGACCGACATCCTGATCGTTGACGGGACGAGATAAATTCGAACTCTCGCTTTTGTTTGAAGAGTTTTCAGTCTTTCCCGCCGCGTTGTTAGTTGGCACTGGAACGGATTTATTTTGATTTCCTGGTGATTTTTTCCCTGATGAAAAATGGAGCAACGTATGATGATTGGACCCGCATTTCTGGCAGCGTGATTCTGAAGTACAGTCGGAACGATAGTGATAATTCAGACAATTAAGACAAACTTTAGTTTTTAAAGATCGGACCTTTTGAAATCTTTGGTTAGGTGTTAGTTTAAGGAAATTGGAGCATCGAGACAGTTTATGTTTATTTCGACAAATTACACAGCTATCATCGTTTTTATCCTGTGATTCTGTGGATACAAACACCTTCCTATGACCCTTTGCACTTTTAGAAGATCCGCTGTTACTAGATTTATCTTGAATCCCCGAGTTGATAGCTTCGGACTGATAAAGATTAGCTTGTCTGTGAATAAATTCAACCAAATCTGAAAATGTAGGTATTTCATCCTTTGATAATTGTTCCGTTTCAAATTTTTCTCTAGATCGTTGATCCAACAATCGTAGAATATATGTCATCAAAATAAAACCTTCGCCGTCGGTGACGTGTAAATTTTTAAAAGCAATAGCACTTTGAATGACATTGCTTGAGAAATCTTGTAACACGGAAAGGCCTGCGCGCCCTATCGGGTTATAATTAAATATTTTTGCTAAGCACGTAGCGGCTTGCACACGTTTATTGTCAAATTTCGTCTTCAACGTATCCCAGGCTTGAGAGTAACCCATTTCAGTAATAGGTATTGCTGATATAGTCTGAAGAGCGATACTAGTCAAAGAAGACTTGAGGTAGTGAAACTTTTGAACAAGAGATAAATCCTGATTATCATGTATCAGGGATACATATGTATCTTTATAAGATGACCATCTATAAATATCCCTATCGAACGTAGGTATGTTTATGACTGGGAGTTTTAGACTAAAAATATTTGTCGTAGATGAGTTTAAAGTAGATTCTAATTTTTCATCTGGTATGTGCAATGACAAGGCTTCATAATATAACTCCCTAGTTTTCGTAACTAAGGTTTTTATTTCATCGCCCACTTTAGTGTCTTTTAAATATCGGGCGTATTTTTTAGCTTCCATTGAGTATTCAGTAAATTTTTCAAAAGTTGCATCGAGCCGTGAAAGGCGAGCATTAAATAATTTAACCTTTTTAGGTTGATAGTTTGATGCAACCGCGTCATTGCCCTTATTAACTGTAAGTTTAATATCTCTATACAGATCATCAGTCTCTTCTATTAATTCGGTCAACTTATCTCTATGTTCGAAGTTTTCTTCTGGTACCTGTTTCGCAGTCGTCATGACGATAATTTATTTAAAAATATTAATAATATAAAAATAAATAGAAGCCAAATTATTGTAGAAAAAAAGGACCCAACGTAGGGTGAATCAAAAAATTATAAATATAATCAAAATAATAGTTTGTTATATATCTGGTTCACAAAAGAAATTAAAGTGTGAAAATCCAAAGATAAATAAAATCTAATCTAATACATATACCGAAGGTCATCTATAAAATCTACTGCAATTTATATCAGGCAATAAATCCATCCATAAAATATGTTCCACAAAAAAAGTATTGAAAAGCAGTTAATGCTCAAGAAAAAATATCCCCGTAAACAAATACAATAATAATAATTGATGGTGAGTATGTACCAGTTTAAAATCAATAAAAAAATTAAGAAGGGGAATAAAATACAGACTAATTAGCCGCTAGAATAAAAATAATTAAATAAAAAATTAGGCTGAGCAAATCGCCGGAAAAGAATACAATTATGTATTATATTTACGATATCGGAAGATCGTAATTGATTCAAGTAGAAAAAATAAAACATTCCCTGAAAAGAAGAATAATCAATTTAAATAAAAAGGAAAAAATAATGTTTAATTATAATAATGTTAATTTTGTTAAACCGATGAATAAAAGAAAGACCTGAAAACATCCTCTTTCAAAACAATAATACTAAGAAAAAGGTAAATCTAATTAAAATAAAAACTCTGACTAGGTACACTAGACTGTGACGAATATACAAATTAAATTTATATATAAATGTACCTCGCCATCTTGTCTCCTAAACACCTCTCAACCACTACGTTGGATAAAAATCAGTACTGGCTTTTCACTCGCTACACTCACACTAGTTTACCCCCTATAGTAATTGGTAATATTTATTTCAAACCATCTTTAAATTATAACTATATTTTTGAATATTTCCAAGAACTGCTCTTATCTCTATTAAACCAATACCCAGATGAATTAGTAATTATTGGAGGTGATTTCAACGCGAGAGTGGGGGAATCAAATTTATATCTACCATTGGAGGAAAATATTTCCAACTTATATAGATTTAGGACAGTTATGGATTGCAAGGAAGACACCCGTGGTAGGGCGCTGACAGATCTTATGGAATCCTGTGGCTTTGTACTGTGTGGTCGCACATTATCAGACAGGCCGGGAAGTTTTACAAATTTTACTGCAACAGGTGCCAGCACCGTAGATCTCATCTGGGCTAAACTATCCGGAATAGATCAAATTAAAGACTTAGAAGTTTTGCCAAATTTTCCAATAGTAAATCACCTACCTTTAAAACTAACCCTGTTTTCATCTGCAACTACAGGTATATCCTTCAAAAAAGAGAAGATAACTTATGAAAAGGTTGTGTGGGATGATAATTCGAAAATACCTTTTATAGAGTATATGAAAAGCTCTCCATCAGTGGCGCTGGTGGAGAATATGTCTGTAGATGTCCTATATGCAAACTTAATTGATTCAATAAAAACGGTTGCCGAAAGGTTAGAGTTAAAAAAAACCATTACCTATACTCCGGGCTCGATATTTTATAAATCGAAACCATGGTTTGACGACGAATGTCGAGGGTTTAAGAGAGTATTAAACCAAAAGCTTCGTAAATGCAAGAAAGAAAAATTTGTAGAATCAATTAAAACAGAAGCATACAAAATGTCAAAAGAATTCAGAAAAATAATTCAGGAAAAAAAGAAAGAATATAATGATAATGTTATTCAATCTTTAGCTTATGTTAAAGACAGTAAATCATTTTGGAGAACTATAAGGGGGTTTAGAAAACACACAACGGCAGGAGCCCTAAATATTGGAATCGAAACATGGGAAAGCTATTATTACAAGGATTTACTGAGCTGTGATGAAAACGAAAACCCACCTGATTATTCTAACCTTAATAATACAGTGACGAGTCCAGGCCAGGATTACCTCCTAACATCAGATATAACCCAAGAAGAAGTTCTACTTGCTATCAATTATTCTAAAAACAACTCTACCCCAGGAGCAGATGGAGTAACATACGAATTTTTTAAGCATTTACCCCAAAATTGGATATTGTACATTACCGTTCTGTTTAATAAAGTTCTAGACTCAGGAATTGTCCCTGTGGAATGGTCAAGAGTTATAACCACTCCTATCTACAAAAAGGGAGACAAGGAAGACCCTAACAACTATCGAGGTATTTCACTCTTAAACTGCACGACTAAGCTATTCACTTATATAATAAACCAAAGACTGACACGGTGGTCAGACACACACACATTCTTTAGTTCCAGACACCCAGGCAGGCTTTAGCAAAGGAAAGAGCTGCCTAGACAATATCTTTATATTAAATACTGTTATTCAAAACCACCTTAGACTACCTAAACGTAAAGTTATCGCTGCCTTCGTTGATTTTCGAAAAGCTTTCGATAGAGTTAAGCACAGCAATCTATTTACGAAATTGTTAGGAATAGGTGTAAGCGGAAAGATTCTAAGACTTATAACAAATCTCTATCGAACGGCTCATAAACAAATTAAATGTAACAATAAAATGTCAGACAAAATAGATATCCAACGTGGCCTGCTACAAGGGGAAACACTATCACCCCAACTTTTTTACCTCCTCATAGCTGACATAGAACAGTTTTTTAAGCTAAAAGGTGCTAAAGGCCTTGGTATCAGTGGTACGGTAGAAATAATACTATTATTATTTGCTGATGATCTGGTAATATTCTCGGACTCGGAAAGAGATATGAATCAGAAACCATCACTGCTATTTGAATACTGTGCTTTGAATGGCCTCGAAGTAAACCTGGAGAAAACGAAAATTTTAAAATTTAGTAAAGGGAAGCTTTCTAAAAACTCACCGAAGATATTTTATAACGGGAAAACCCTAGAAGAAGTGACTAAGTTTACTTGCTTAGGAGTTAGTTTCTCTAAAACAGGTGTATTCGAGTCGGCAACAAAACAAGTCAGACCTATACTGTCTAATTAATAAAAATTATTAAAGCTTAGAGAAAATAAACTAATAAAAAAACTTAAAATGGTAAGAAAGAAAAGAAACAAGTGATTGGGATTTCTTCAAACCCACGAAATCAAAATTATATTGAACTACCTATAGCAAAATCATAAGTGGTCAACCTGTACAATTTTCCACACAATTTAAACCAAAAATTGTTGATAGAAAATTCACCCAGATTACCAACCGTTACAGAGGTGTATGCTCTTTAACTTAAATGGCATTAGAGAAAAGTACAGTTTGCGCGTCATGAGTTGTCTTATTTAGTTAGTTTTATTGTCCTGGCTGAGTGACTGCTTGGAGGTGTATGCTCTTTAACTTAAATGGCATTAGAGAAAAGTACAGTTTGCGCATCATGAGATGTCTTATTTAGTTAGTTTTATTGCCCTGGCTGAGTGACTGCTTGGAGGTGTATGCTCTTTAACTTAAATGGCATTAAAGAAAAGTACAGTTTGCTCGTCATGAGTTGTCTTATTTAGTTAGTTGTATTGCCCTGGCTGAGTGACTGCTTGGAGGTGTATGCTCTTTAACTTTAATGGCATTAGAGAAAAGTACAGTTTGCGCGTCATGAGATGTCTTATTTAGTTAGATTTATTGCCCTGGCTGAGTGACTGCTTGGAGGTGTATGCACTTTAACTTTAATGGTGTTAGACTCATAGGGTACAAACCTTATATGATTTTCTATAATTTCTGGTTTCCAAAATTACAAAAAATAACCCAAGGACCACCTTTAAAAAAGGAAAATAAATACTACGAACAAGAATTGATAGCGTAACGAACAAGCATAATATAATTGAGATAAAATAATTTACGTGTGGCACACGCCACGCGGTATAAGTTACCAGCAGTTGTTTTACAAATGAGAAAGTTTAAAAAAATGAAAAATGAAGTTAAACCAGATATATTGTCTGCATTCGTTCCGAAACCGAATACAGACTATAGATCGGAAAAAATGGAATTTAAGGTAAGTGAAGCTTCTTTCACACACGCATTCACACCAGTTAAGTTAAAAGTTAAATTTATACACAAAAATTGTTTCACACCAAAACAATCATTCACACTGAAGTTAAATTAAATACATGAAATTTTATATATATAAAATGGACTTAGCCGTGGTGACTTGTCTACGCTGACGCTGCGACCTAGGCTGCAAGCTGCTAGTCCCACGTCTTCTACTGTCCGACTCGAAGAGATGAGAAGATGCGAAGTAAAATTAAGTGATGCTGAGGGCCCTGATGCTAAACTAATGAAGTTAAATTATTTAAACATTAATGAAATGAATGGTGACACGTGCACGTGTCGGTCGCTTTTTTACAAAGCGATGAGAACCGTCTTCTGCAGATTTTGGAGGGTGAATGCGTATCGCAGGATACGGATTCCTTATCTTGCTACGCAATTAAGTAAGGAAAATCTTGCGTAGGATCATATGTGTTCGAATTCCAGTGAAAGTGATGCCTTTTCCGAACACGTTCGAAGAAAAGAGGAGGTTGCATCGTGGTTTCCTGCGAATCTTACGTTATTTACGTTAACGAAGAAATGAGTTTAAAATGTAGAAGTGATATGTCCGTTTGTTGCTAAAATTGCAATTTTTTACAAAATAATAAAAAACATAAATAATAAAGTAAAATAAAGAACAACTGTTGGTCTCCAACATACCGCCTACCAAAATTTACAAAGATAATTTTTAATTCTTTAGGAATTCAAAAACAAAATTAAATTAAAATTTAATTTTAAGTTGCTCTAAACCAGATTTTCTATCCGGAGGAAAATCCTCATCTAGCATAAAAAGAGGAATGAGTTTATTGACTGGACGTTTCAGCGTGGAACTACAAGATTTAACTAACGCAACCCTTACAACACCATCATGCCCTGGGAAAACTTCTAAAATTCTGCCAATTGGCCAACGCAAACGAGTGCTGTGCTCTCGTTGATCAAGACGAGATCCCCCTGTTTGTAATTATATGCGGGTTTGCGTCATTTTACCCTCTCTTGTAGAGAAGTAAGATATTCAGTTCTCCAACGCTGCCAGAAATGTTCTGATTTTTGAAAGACCAGTTTCCATCTGGTAAGACGATTTTCTGGTACCTTCAACAGAGACTTCTCGGGTACGGAAATTAATGGACAACCTATGAGAAAGTGTCCAGGAGACAAAAAGTCAAGATCAGAAATGTCGTTGGACAGAGGACAAAGGGGACGAGAATTAAGGATGGCTTCGATGCGAATTAGCCAAGTCGCCAGCTCCTCAAAAGTCAAAGCATTGACGCCATACACCGAACGAAGTAATCTCTTGACAGACTAGTCACCGGCCTCCCAAACTCCGCCGAAAAACGGGGCTTACGGAGGAGTGAAGCTCCACTTTAACTCCTTTTGAGCACCGTACAACCTTAAGGAATCTTGATTTTCTGGAGAAAAATACCAATGGTATAATTCTTTCAATTCGTTAGCTGCACCGACAAAGTTGGTTCCATTATCGGAAAGAATCCGCTCTGGCAAGCCTCGCCTTCCAATGAATCTGTCCAATGAAGCGCAAAAGGCTTCTGTACTAAGTGCAGATACAAGTTCCAGATGAACGGCTTTAGTACTTAAACAAACAAAAATACACAAATATGCCTTATATGTATGAGCCTTTCTACGTAACGACTCCCTAACAAAGAAAGGACCAGCAAAATCAATACCAACATGAAGAAATGCTCTCCCTTCGCGGAACCTAACAGCAGGTAGATCACCCATAACCGGTTGAATAGAAGATGCGTCAAATTTTCGGCAGCTCACACACTGACGAGTGACTTGCCGTACCAAATTTCTGGCTCCAGTAATCCAAAATATTCCTCGAAGAGTAGCCTACAATAGTGAAGGTCCACAATGACATAAGGTGCGGTGATAGTGTTCTACTATTAAACGAGATAAGTGCGCCTTGCCCGGTAAAATATAAGGATGTTTAGATTCCCTCGACATGCTAGAAAATTTGAGGCGACCGCCTACCAACAGAACACCCGCTTTATCAAGAAAAGGACTCAAACTAATCAACTCCTTAGGCATTGAAGTTTCAGAAGAAGGAATTTTGCCACCAAAATAGAAATGTCTCTGAACTAGCTTTACGGCTATTCGCTTTGAACTGACTACCTCTTCCTCACTCAATTCGGCTGAGTCCGAACATAACTTCCGACATTTATTTACAAAACGTAAAACATAAGCTAAAGTACGGACGATTCTATTAAAGGTAGAAAAACGATCAAGCAAATTTACTAAAGAATATTCCGGAACAGAAGTAATTAATGTAGAGCAGGGAACATCCTTTAATTCGGGAACATCAAATTTAAAAGGTGAACTTATCACCGGCCATTCAGAAGGATCAAAGATTGCCCATTCAGGACCGTTAAACCAGAGTGTATTACCTAACATCAATTCTGGGGTGACGCCCCGGGAACCTAGATCACTAGGGTTATCACAAGAAGCCACATGTTGCCATTCACCTGCCGACGTTAATTCATCATTTTTTTCCACACGATTAGCAACAAAAGTTTTTAAACGATGAGTTGGCGTTTGCAACCATGAAAGGACAATCATACTGTCAGAGAAAAAGAAAACTTTGGGATTAGAAGGAAGTCTGTTACAAAAATTGCTTAGATTCTGCCATACGCGACCAGCAAGCAAAGCAGCACAGAGTTCCAGACGAGGAATAAACAACCTTTTGACTGGCGCAAGTTTGGTTTTAGCAAACAAAAGATGTACCTGAACACACTTTTCAGATACGGATCTTAAGTAAGCCGCAGCACAGTAAGCAGTCTCCGAGGCATCGGCAAAAATTGACATTTCAACAGAACCAACGTTCGGAACAATCCAACGGAGAATACGAAGTTTGCCTAACAAAGGCATAGTATTAACAAACTCTAACCAACGTTCCTTTAAGTGTTGAGGAAAGTCTTGATCCCAAGTCAATTGAAGTTTCCAGGATTCCTGGATTAAAATCTTGGCCAAGACCACCGAGGGACCGATGTAACCAAGAGGATCATATATCTTTGTCATAGCCGATAATACTGCACGTTTAGTACATGTTTCCAGTGGTAAATTTATTTTATACGAAAATGAATCTAAAGTGGGGTCCCACTGAAGACCTAAAATTTTAATAGAGGTGTCGTCACTAGCACTCAATGAAACAGGTTCCAAACCTGAGGTTTCCTGTGAGTTACATACTTCTAATAATTGAGGATGGTTAGCCGCCCACTTTCCTAAAGTAAATTCGCCTTTACCTAGTAAGGCAATGACGACGTTGAAGCTCTAAGGCTTCAGGCAATGAATTTGCACCTGTAACTAAATCATCAACATACATATCGTTAAGCACGGCAGCAGCAGCTAAAGGAAAGGCAGAACCTTCATCTTTCGCAACTTGTCTCAACGCACGAATAGCTAAGTAAGGGGCTGGTGCTGTTCCATAAGTTACAGTTTGCAGCTCATACTCCTCAACGGCCTCTTCTGGAGGAAAGCGCCATAGAATATGTAAATAAAGCCTATCCTGAACATCTATTAAAATCTGTCGGAACATCTTTACAACGTCCGTAGTAAAAACATATTTATGAAGACGAAAATTCAAAGAAATATCAACCATGTTTGTTTGCAATTTGGGACCAACTAATAAGTGATCATTTAAGGAACCACTCGAAGTTCGAGCAGCTGCGTCAAACACTACTCTTATCTTAATATTGTCCTTATCTCCCTTAAACACACAATGATGAGGAATAAACACCTTGCCTGGTTGTTTGGCGAGTTGCATGTGCCCCAGGTCTAAGTACTCGCGCATGAACGAATTATAAGATAAACGAAGTTCAGGTTTCCGTTGCAACATGGACTCAAGATGTTCCAGCCGACGAAGGGCTAAGTTTCGAGTACCGAAAAGCTGAGGATTTTCACATTTAAATGGCATTCTCACAACATAACGACCTGTGGGTAAACGATAATGTGTAGTACGGAAAAGATCTTCACACCGCTCATCATCAGGATTAAGAGAGTTACTAACTGCGGGTTCTTCCAATTCCCAGAACCGACATAATTGATCATTTAATAAATCTGAAGATATTTCAGCATTAACGATAAGAGCAGGATAAGAAAAAGCTTCAGAAATGTCTCTGACACGCCCCAGAACAGTAAAACCAAAAATAGTACCAAGAAGTTTTGGCATATCAGGCACCGATATCAATTGACCTGTTAAAATATCAGGAAATAAATCGCAACCAATTAAGAAGTCAATAGGTCGTGACTCCCAAAATTTGGGATCAGCCAACTCAAACTCAAGATAAGGCTGCCAGAAACCTTCATCAGAATGAAATCCAGGTAATGCTGAAGTAATAGTAACAACCAAAGCAGTGGTTGACAATTGAGGATAAATAGAATGACTAGGAGAAAGTGAACAACGAGTTCGACCTTTAAAGCCAGGTAGCGGAGTTTCTCCAATACCCCAAACACCTGCAGAATAAATATCGATATCCAAACCTAAACGTTCGGCGAAAGAACGAGTGATAAAAGAAAAGTGACTACCAGAGTCAACAGCAAGTCTGATAGAATGTAATTTACCCTTAGGATCCAATATGTTACACACGACCGTTCCCAACATAACTTCTAACTGACCCGAACCAACAGTGTTCAATGAAGCAGGTTTACGTGTGTCGGGAGGTGACACGTTTTGTTCGTGTGATGAAGTTACATTGTCTGACGGGGACGAAGAATTGGAAGATCCAACCTTTAAAGAATTTTGAGGAGTAGTAAAGCCGTGAAGTAAAGAGTGATGTTTGCGTTTACAAAACTTACAAAAGTATTTGGAGGTACATTGAGACGTATCATGACCAAAATGAAGACAATTCCTACAACCTTTCTATAATCGTAATAAGCGGTGGCGTTCTGCCACAGAGACACTACTGGATTTAACTCAATTCATCAAGAGATGAGGTCCTTTGCAGATGCAACAACAACTCTGCGTTCTTCGATAAGGGCTAGAAGTGGCTTGTGACGATGGAGAAGTTACCTTAACTGGAGATCTATTGTTAGAACTAGCCATTAAGGCTGACTTGCCAGATGACATAGATCTGGGTTGCCAAGGCTTACGCAACACTTTCTCCTCCCTGACATCCTTTACAAGAGTAACTGAAGACAATCCACTCGCCAACTCAGCGGCTGTACAACGGGACCTAAGATACTTGACAAATTGGTCAAGAGTAGGAAATGTTGCTGTGTTTTGCAACTCAAATTGTTTCCGGGTGTAGGGATCCAAACAACGACTGGCTAGATAAAAATACATGAAGTCTAACCTTTCCGGAATGTCCAATAATTTAAAAGCAGCAATATTTTCAGAGATGTCGGACACCAGCTTGGCGAGCACGACAGCATTAGGTTTAGATGTCAGTTTTTTAATGTCCAACAGTTGGTCAAGATAAGCTGTGGCAAGGAGACGCTTGTTGTCGAAAACTTCCTCCAACATGGACCAGGCCACAGAAAAGTTTGTTTCATTTACAGGAATTTGAGCGATCACTGTTAAAGCCGAGGCTTCAAGGGAACGAATTAAATAGTGAAACTTGTCAATGTCCCTTAATTGAGGATCATCCTTTACCAAGCTTGTAAAGGTGTCCTTGAAACGCGGCCAATGCTTCCTATCACCTTTAAACTTGGGCAACTCTAAAACAGGAAGTTTGGTTTTATGGTATGGAGCTGTTGTGTTGTTAAGGACACTAGTGAGATTACCAGCGGAGGATGTAGACGGCCGTGCCTTCGACTCATTTACATTAGCTAAATAGCCATTACTTTCATGGAAGTAACGTTTGGCGTTTGATCTCATCGCATGATCGGCAGCAGTCGCCGCGGACTCGCCAGACTCACTAACACTGTCACAGAGTTCCTGATACAATGTATCAAATTGCTGATATAAGCCCTGGATAGAGCTCATCATACCAATAAATAGCCAAACTTGTGTGGGGTCCATAAGACATTTTTTGCCTTGATCTCTGATCTCTCTTAAATCTTCTATTAAAAGAGTCAGCTTCCTACGAACCGACTCAGCGTCAAATTCCAGTTCACCTAACATGGTGATAGAGATCAGACAAAAAATATAAAATATAAGGAAGGAAAAAAAATTAAATAAAGTAATATTAAAGTGTAAACCAAATAGAGTTCAAACTAAGTACAACACTCCAACGTACTGAAGAATGACACCAAGAAAGTTGAAAATTGATAAACTAAGATTTTCAAAAATAAAGAAAATAAAATAAATGTTGACTCAGGAATCACCAAGACCAAATAAATGGCCAAATCAGATTAAATGATAAATTAAGAAACAAAAAAAAAAAATCTTTGTACAATCAAATAAGTTCAATGCTTAAACAAGAAATGAGTACAAGTTGATTGTACGATAAATGAAAACCAAAGAAGCAAGTTGACGTTTATAAGAAATCCAAAAAAAATAATTTTAAATTAAATCATAAAGTAAAGTTGATTATACGATGAATAAACACCAAAGAAACAAGTTGACGCTTGTAAGAAATCCAAAAAATAAATTTAAATGAAATCATAAAGTAAAGGTAACTACACTAAATGTGAACACCCAAAACACAGGTCAAAGCTTGTGAGAGAACCAATAAAATTTATATAATAAATACAAGTAATTGTAAAATTAATGTATACCAACACCAAAGCAAGTCAAGCTTGAATGAAATCCCCAAAAAAATAATTAAATTAAATTATAAGTACAAATGATAATTGTACAGTGAGTGTAAAACACTAGAAACAAGTCTAAGCTTGCAAGAGAACCAAAATAAGTTTTAACTTAAGTATAAGTACAAGCAAGTGTACGAAAAGTGTAAAAACACTAAGGACAAGTTGTAGCTTGCCTAGAAAACCAAAATAAATTTAAATTTAATTAAACGTACAAACAATTGTACAAAGAGTGCGAGGCACCAAAGAAACAAGTCTAAGCTTGTAAGAGAACCAAAATAAATGTTAACCAAAAAAGTACAAACAGGTGTACAAAAAAAGTGTAAAGACAAGTTGTAGCTTGCCTAGAAAACCAAAAAATAAATTTAAATTTAATTATAAGTACACCAAGTGTACAAAAGTGTGAAACACTAAAGGGACAAGTTGTAGCTTGTCAGAAATCCAAGAAATAAATTTAAATTTTATTACACGTACAAGTAAATTTACAAAGAGTGCGAGGCACTAAAGAAACAAGTCAATGCTTGCAGGAGAACCAGAAAATAAATTAATATTTTATAATTGAGGATATCCTAAAAATAACCTCAAGCCTAGGCAGATGATTAAAGATGAAAATCAGTATGCAGAAAACCAAAAGACACTTGATATATAAAAAAAAAAAACAAAAAAAACATTAATCAAATGTAGCTTAAATTGTAGCTTTAATGAGCTTAAAGGCCCCAACAAAAAAGGTAAAATTAATCAAGTGCCTAAATGACCAGAATGAAAAATAATTAATTGTTAATTAATTAAACGCACGTGTCCAACCAAAGTTCAATTATGAAATGGCAAAATTACAAAAAAAAATCTGTTTCTAAACAATTTTACTGCTGGTAGAAATTTCGAAAAAAAAGTAAATTAGGTAAAGAAAGAATAACGAGTAAATTAAATGTCCAGGTGAATTTAATAAGAAAATTATTCAAAGAAATGAATTATAAAGAAATTAGGTAAAATAAATCCTAATAAATGAGATACAAATACAGGTCACCTAACAAGGAACAAAGTTCAAAAACCGACCTATAGCATAGGATACATAAATTCACCGGAAAAAATGCTACCAAAAGTTCGTAATGAAAGGAAATGAAATAACGAGAAAGAATAAATTGAATTTAGATTGAAATTGACAGATGTGAAAAATAGCAAAGAAGGGTAATTAAATTGAGAGAGCTGATAAAATCCGACCCAAAGCTAGACCATTATGTTAGACTCATACGGTACAAACCTTATATGATTTTCTATAATTTCTGGTTTCCAAAATTACAAAATATAACCCAAGGACCACCTTTAAAAAAGGTGATAATAAATAATAAAGAAAATAAACTTATAAAAAAACTTAAAATGGTAAGAAAAAAAAGAAACAAGTGATTGGGATTTCTTCAAACCCACGAAATCAAAATTATAATGAACTACCTATAGCAAAATCATAAGTGGTCAACCTGTAAAATTTTCCACACAATTTAAACCAAAAATTGTTGATAGAAAATTCACCCAGATTACCAACCGTTACAGAGGTGTATGCTCTTTAACTTAAATGGCATTAGAGAAAAGTACAGTTTGCGCGTCATGAGTTGTCTTATTTAGTTAGTTTTATTGTCCTGGCTGAGTGACTGCTTGGAGGTGTATGCTCTTTAACTTAAATGGCATTAGAGAAAAGTACAGTTTGCGCATGAGATGTCTTATTTAGTTAGGTTTATTGTCCTGGCTGAGTGATTGCTAGGAGGTGTATGCTCTTTAACTTAAATGGCATTAGAGAAAAGTACAGTTTGCGCGTCATGAGTTGTCTTATTTAGTTAGTTTTATTGCCCTGGCTGAGTGACTGCTTTGAGGTGTATGCTCTTTAACTTAAATGACATTAGAGAAAAGTACAGTTTGCGCGTCATGAGTTGTCGTATTTAGTTAGTTTTATTGCCCTGGCTGAGTGACTGCTTGGAGGCGTATGCTCTTTAACTTAAATGGCATTAGAGAAAAGTACAGTTTGCGCGTCATGAGATGTCTTATTAAGTGAGGTTTATTGTCCCGGCTGAGTGATTGCTTGGAGGTGTATGCTCTTTAACTTTAATGGCATTAGAGAAAAGTACAGTTTGCGCGTCATGAGTTGTCTTATTTAGTTAGTTTTATTGTCCTGGCTGAGTGACTGCTTGAAGGTGTATGCTCTTTAACTTAAATGGCATTAGAGAAAAGTACAGTTTGCGCGTCATGAGTTGTCCTATTTAGTTAGTTTTATTGTCCTGGCTGAGTGACTGCTTGGAGGTGTATGCTCTTTAACTTAAATGGCATTACAGAAAAGTACAGTTTGCGCGTCATGAGTTGTCTTATTTAGTTAGTTTTATTGTCCTGGCTGAGTGACTGCTTGGAGGTGTATGCTCTTTAACTTAAATGGCATTAGAGAAAAGTACAGTTTGTGCGTCATGAGTTGTCTTATTTAGTTAGGTTTATTGTCCCGGCTGAGTGACTGCTTGGAGGTGTATGCTCTTTAACTTAAATGGCATTACAGAAAAGTACAGTTTGCGCGTCATGAGTTGTCCAATTTAGTTAGTTTTATTGTCCTGGCTGAGTGACTGCTTGGAGGTGTATGCTCTTTAACTTAAATGGCATTACAGAAAAGTACAGTTTGCGCGTCATGAGTTGTCTTATTTAGTTAGGTTTATTGCCCTGGCTGAGTGACTGCTTGGAGGTGTATGCTCTTTAACTTAAATGGCATTACAGAAAAGTACAGTTTGCGCGTCATGAGTTGTCTTATTTAGTTAGTTTAATTGTCCTGGCTGAGTGACTGCTTAGAGGTGTATGCTCTTTAACTTAAATGGCATTAGAGAAAAGTACAGTTTGCGCGTCATGAGTTGTCTTATTTAGTTAGTTTTATTGTCCTGGCTGAGTGACTGCTTGGAGGTGTATGCTCTTTAACTTAAATGGCATTACAGAAAAGTACAGTTTGCGCATGAGATGTCTTATTTAGTTAGGTTTATTGTCCTGGCTGAGTGTTTGCTAGGAGGTGTATGCTCTTTAACTTTAATGGCATTAGAGAAAAGTACAGTTTGCGCGTCATGAGTTGTCTTATTTAGTTAGTTTTATTGCCCTGGCTGAGTGACTGCTTTGAGGTGTATGCTCTTTAACTTAAATGGCATTAGAGAAAAGTACAGTTTGCGCGTCATGAGTTGTCTTATTTAGTTAGTTTTATTGCCCTGGCTGAGTGACTGCTTGGAGGTGTATGCTCTTTAACTTAAATAGCATTAGAGAAAAGTACAGTTTGCGCGTCTTGAGATGTCTTATTTAGTGAGGTTTATTGTCCTGGCTGAGTGATTGCTTGGAGGTGTATGCTCTTTAACTTTAATGGCATTAGAGAAAAATACAGTTTGCGCGTCATGAGTTGTCTTATTTAGTTAGTTTTATTGTCCTGGCTGAGTGACTGCTTGAAGGTGTATGCTCTTTAACTTAAATGGCATTAGAGAAAAGTACAGTTTGCGCGTCATGAGATGTCTTATTTAGTTAGGTTTATTGCCCTGGCTGAGTGACTGCTTGGAGGTGTATGCTCTTTAACTTAAATGGCATTACAGAAAAGTACAGTTTGCGCGTCATGAGTTGTCTTATTTAGTTAGTTTTATTGTCCTGGCTGAGTGACTGCTTGGAGGTGTATGCTCTTTAACTTAAATGGCATTAGAGAAAAGTACAGTTTGTGCGTCATGAGTTGTCTTATTTAGTTAGGTTTATTGTCCCGGCTGAGTGACTGCTTGGAGGTGTATGCTCTTTAACTTAAATGGCATTACAGAAAAGTACAGTTTGCGTATCATGAGTTGTCTTATTTAGTTAGGTTTATTGCCCTGGCTGAGTGACTGCTTGGAGGTGTATGCTCTTTAACTTAAATGGCATTACAGAAAAGTACAGTTTGCGCGTCATGAGTTGTCTTATTTAGTTAGTTTTATTGTCCTGGCTGAGTGACTGCTTGGAGGTGTATGCTCTTTAACTTAAATGGCATTAGAGAAAAGTACAGTTTGTGCGTCATGAGTTGTCTTATTTAGTTAGGTTTATTGTCCCGGCTGAGTGACTGCTTGGAGGTGTATGCTCTTTAACTTAAATGGCATTACAGAAAAGTACAGTTTGCGCGTCATGAGTTGTCCAATTTAGTTAGTTTTATTGTCCTGGCTGAGTGACTGCTTGGAGGTGTATGCTCTTTAACTTAAATGGCATTACAGAAAAGTACAGTTTGCGCGTCATGAGTTGTCTTATTTAGTTAGGTTTATTGCCCTGGCTGAGTGACTGCTTGGAGGTGTATGCTCTTTAACTTAAATGGCATTACAGAAAAGTACAGTTTGCGCGTCATGAGTTGTCTTATTTAGTTAGTTTAATTGTCCTGGCTGAGTGACTGCTTAGAGGTGTATGCTCTTTAACTTAAATGGCATTAGAGAAAAGTACAGTTTGCGCGTCATGAGTTGTCTTATTTAGTTAGTTTTATTGTCCTGGCTGAGTGACTGCTTGGAGGTGTATGCTCTTTAACTTAAATGGCATTACAGAAAAGTACAGTTTGCGCATGAGATGTCTTATTTAGTTAGGTTTATTGTCCTGGCTGAGTGTTTGCTAGGAGGTGTATGCTCTTTAACTTAAATGGCATTAGAGAAAAGTACAGTTTGCGCGTCATGAGTTGTCTTATTTAGTTAGTTTTATTGCCCTGGCTGAGTGACTGCTTTGAGGTGTATGCTCTTTAACTTAAATGGCATTAGAGAAAAGTACAGTTTGCGCGTCATGAGTTGTCTTATTTAGTTAGTTTTATTGCCCTGGCTGAGTGACTGCTTGGAGGTGTATGCTCTTTAACTTAAATGGCATTAGAGAAAAGTACAGTTTGCGCGTCATGAGATGTCTTATTTAGTGAGGTTTATTGTCCTGGCTGAGTGATTGCTTGGAGGTGTATGCTCTTTAACTTTAATGGCATTAGAGAAAAGTACAGTTTGCGCGTCATGAGTTGTCTTATTTAGTTAGTTTTATTGTCCTGGCTGAGTGACTGCTTGAAGGTGTATGCTCTTTAACTTAAATGGCATTAGAGAAAAGTACAGTTTGCGCGTCATGAGATGTCTTATTTAGTTAGGTTTTTTGCCCTGGCTGAGTGACTGCTTGGAGGTGTATGCTCTTTAACTTAAATGGCATTACAGAAAAGTACAGTTTGCGCGTCATGAGTTGTCTTATTTAGTTAGTTTTATTGTCCTGGCTGAGTGACTGCTTGGAGGTGTATGCTCTTTAACTTAAATGGCATTAGAGAAAAGTACAGTTTGTGCGTCATGAGTTGTCTTATTTAGTTAGGTTTATTGCCCTGGCTGAGTGACTGCTTGGAGGTGTATGCTCTTTAACTTAAATGGCATGAGAGAAAAGTACAGTTTGTGCGTCATGAGTTGTCTTATTTAGTTAGGTTTATTGTCCCGGCTGAGTGACTGCTTAGAGGTGTATGCTCTTTAACTTAAATGGCATTACAGAAAAGTACAGTTTGCGCGTCATGAGTTGTCCTATTTAGTTAGTTTTATTGTCCTAGCTGAGTGACTGCTTGGAGGTGTATGCTCTTTAACTTAAATGGCATTACAGAAAAGTACAGTTTGCGCGTCATGAGTTGTCTTATTTAGTTAGGTTTATTGCCCTGGCTGAGTGACTGCTTGGAGGTGTATGCTCTTTAACTTAAATGGCATTACAGAAAAGTACAGTTAGCGCGTCATGAGTTGTCTTATTTAGTTAGTTTTATTGTCCTGGCTGAGTGACTGCTTGGAGGTGTATGCTCTTTAACTTAAATGGCATTAGAGAAAAGTACAGTTTGCGCGTCATGAGTTGTCTTATTTAGTTAGTTTTATTGTCCTGGCTGAGTGACTGCTTGGAGGTGTATGCTCTTTAACTTAAATGGCATTAGAGAAAAGTACAGTTTGCGCATGAGATGTCTTATTTAGTTAGGTTTATTGTCCTGGCTGAGTGATTGCTTGGAGGTGTATGCTCTTTAACTTAAATGGCATTACAGAAAAGTGCAGTTTGCGCGTCATGAGTTGTCTTATTTAGTTAGGTTTATTGCCCTGGCTGAGTGACTGCTTGGAGGTGTATGCTCTTTAACTTAAATGGCATGAGAGAAAAGTACAGTTTGTGCGTCATGAGTTGTCTTATTTAGTTAGGTTTATTGCCCTGGCTGAGTGACTGCTTGGAGGTGTATGCTCTTTAACTTAAATGGCATTACAGAAAAGTACAGTTTGCGCGTCATGAGTTGTCTTATTTAGTTAGTTTTATTGTCCTGGCTGAGTGACTGCTTGGAGGTGTATGCTCTTTAACTTAAATGGCATTAGAGAAAAGTACAGTTTGCGCGTCATGAGTTGTCTTATTTAGTTAGTTTTATTGCCCTGGCTGAGTGACTGCTTGGAGGTGTATGCTCTTTAACTCAAATGGCATGAGAGAAAAGTACAGTTTGCGCGTCATGAGTGGTTTTATTTAGTTAGTTTTATTGCCCTGGCTGAGTGACTGCTTGGAGGTGTATGCTCTTTAACTTAAATGGCATTAGAGAAAAGTACAGTTTGCGCGTCATGAGTTGTCTTATTTAGTTAGGTTTATTGCCCTGGCTGAGTGACTGCTTGGAGGTGTATGCTCTTTAACTTAAATGGCATTACAGAAAAGTACAGTTTGCGCGTCATGAGTTGTCTTATTTAGTTAGTTTTATTGTCCTGGCTGAGTGACTGCTTGGAGGTGTATGCTCTTTAACTTAAATGGCATTAGAGAAAAGTACAGTTTGCGCGTCATGAGTTGTCTTATTTAGTTAGTTTTATTGTCCTGGATGAGTGACTGCTTGGAGGTGTATGCTCTTTAACTTAAATGGCATTAGAGAAAAGTACAGTTTGCGCGTCATGAGATGTCTTATTTAGTGAGGTTTATTGTCCTGGCTGAGTGATTGCTTGGAGGTGTATGCTCTTTAACTTTAATGGCATTAGAGAAAAGTACAGTTTGCGCGTCATGAGTTGTCTTATTTAGTTAGTTTTATTGTCCTGGCTGAGTGACTGCTTGAAGGTGTATGCTCTTTAACTTAAATGGCATTAGAGAAAAGTACAGTTTGCGCGTCATGAGATGTCTTATTTAGTTAGGTTTTTTGCCCTGGCTGAGTGACTGCTTGGAGGTGTATGCTCTTTAACTTATATGGCATTAGAGAAAAGTACAGTTTGCGCGTCATGAGTTGTCTTATTTAGTTAGTTTTATTGTCCTGGCTGAGTGACTGCTTGGAGGTGTATGCTCTTTAACTTAAATGGCATTAGAGAAAAGTACAGTTTGCGCATGAGATGTCTTATTTAGTTAGGTTTATTGTCCTGGCTGAGTGATGGCTTGGAGGTGTATGCTCTTTAACTTAAATGGCATTACAGAAAAGTACAGTTTTCGCGTCATGAGTTGTCTTATTTAGTTAGTTTTATTGTCCTGGCTGAGTGACTGCTTGGAGGTGTATGCTCTTTAACTTAAATGGCATTAGAGAAAAGTACAGTTTGCGCGTCATGAGTTGTCTTATTTAGTTAGTTTTATTGCCCTGGCTGAGTGACTGCTTGAAGGTGTATGCTCTTTAACTTAAATGGCATGAGAGAAAAGTACAGTTTGCGCGTCATGAGTGGTTTTATTTAGTTAGTTTTATTGCCCTGGCTGAGTGACTGCTTGGAGGTGTATGCTCTTTAACTTAAATGGCATTAGAGAAAAGTACAGTTTGCGCGTCATGAGTTGTCTTATTTAGTTAGTTTTATTGCCCTGGCTGAGTGACTGCTTGTAGGGGTATGCTCTTTAACTTAAATGGCATTAGAGAAAAGTACAGTTTGCGCGTCATAAGTTGTCTTATTTAGTTAGGTTTATTGCCCTGGCTGAGTGACTGCTTGGAGGTGTATGCTCTTTAACTTTAATGGCATTAGAGAAAAGTACAGTTTGCGCGTCATGAGTTGTCTTATTTAGTTAGTTTTATTGCCCTGGCTGAGTGACTGCTTGTAGGTGTATGCTCTTTAACTTAAATGGCATTAGAGAAAAGTACAGTTTGCGCGTCATGAGTTGTCTTATTTAGTTAGTTTTATTGTCCTGGCTGAGTGACTGCTTGTATGTGTATGGTCTTTAACTTAAATGTCATTAGAGAAAAGTACAGTTTGCGCGTCATGAGTTGTCATATTTAGTTAGTTTTATTGCCCTGGCTGAGTGACTGCTTGTAGGTGTATGCTCTTTAACCTTAATGGCATTAGAGAAAAGTACAGTTTGCGCGTCATGAGTTGTCTTATTTAGTTAGTTTTATTGTCCTGGCTGAGTGACTGCTTGTATGTGTATGGTCTTTAACTTAAATGTCATTAGAGAAAAGTACAGTTTGCGCGTCATGAGTTGTCTTATTTAGTTAGTTTTATTGCCCTGGCTGAGTGACTGCTTGTAGGTGTATGCTCTTTAACTTAAATGGCATTAGAGAAAAGTACAGTTTGCGCGTCATGAGTTGTCTTATTTAGTTAGGTTTATTGCCCTGGCTGAGTGACTGCTTGGAGGTGTATGCTCTTTAACTTTAATGGCATTAGTGAAAAGTACAGTTTGCGCGTCATGAGTTGTCTTATTTAGTTAGTTTTATTGCCCTGGCTGAGTGACTGCTTGTAGGTGTATGCTCTTTAACTTAAATGGCATTAGAGAAAAGTACAGTTTGCGCGTCATGAGTTGTCTTATTTAGTTAGTTTTATTGTCCTGGCTGAGTGACTGCTTGTATGTGTATGGTCTTTAACTAAAATGTCATTAGAGAAAAGTACAGTTTGCGCGTCATGAGTTGTCATATTTAGTTAGTTTTATTGCCCTGGCTGAGTGACTGGTTGTAGGTGTATGCTCTTTAACTTAAATGGCATTAGAGAAAAGTACAGTTTGCGCGTCATGAGTTGTCTTATTTAGTTAGTTTTATTGCCCTGGCTGAGTGACTGCTTGTAGGTTTATGCTCTTTAACTTAAATGGCATGAGAGAAAAGTACAGTTTGCGCGTCATGAGTTGTCTTATTTAGTTAGTTTTAGTGTCCTGGCTGAGTGACTGCTTGTATGTGTATGGTCTTTAACTTAAATGTCATTAGAGAAAAGTACAGTTTGCGCGTCATGAGTTGTCTTATTTAGTTAGTTTTATTGTCCTGGCTGAGTGACTGCTTGTATGTGTATGGTCTTTAACTTAAATGTCATTAGAGAAAAGTACAGTTTGCGCGTCATGAGTTGTCATATTTAGTTAGTTTTATTGCCCTGGCTGAGTGACTGCTTGTAGGTGTATGCTCTTTAACTTAAATGGCATTAGAGAAAAGTACAGTTTGCGCGTCATGAGTTGTCTTATTTAGTTAGTTATATTGCCCTGGCTGAGTGACTGCTTGTAGGTGTATGCTCTTTAACTAAAATGGCATTAGAGAAAAGTACAGTTTGCGCGTCATGAGTTGTCTTATTTAGTTAGTTTTATTGTCCTGGCTGAGTGACTGCTTGTATGTGTATGGTCTTCAACTTAAATGTCATTAGAGAAAAGTACAGTTTGCGCGTCATGAGTTGTCTTATTTAGTTAGTTTTATTGCCCTGGCTGAGTGACTGCTTGTAGGTGTATGCTCTTTAACTTAAATGGCATTAGAGAAAAGTACAGTTCGCGCGTCATGAGTTGTCCTATTTAGTTAGTTTTATTGTCCTGGCTGAGTGACTGCTTGGAGGTGTATGCTCTTTAACTTAAATGGCATTAGAGAAAAGTACAGTTTGCGCGTCATGAGTTGTCTTATTTAGTTAGTTTTATTGTCCTGGCTGAGTGACTGCTTGTATGTGTATGGTCTTTAACTTAAATGTCATTAGAGAAAAGTACAGTTTGCGCGTCATGAGTTGTCTTATTTAGTTAGTTTTATTGTCCTGGCTGAGTGACTGCTTGGAGGTGTATGCTCTTTAACTTAAATGGCATTAGAGAAAAGTACAGTTTGCGCGTCATGAGTTGTCTTATTTAGTTAGTTTTATTGCCCTGGCTGAGTGACTGCTTGGAGGTGTATGCTCTTTAACTTAAATGGCATGAGAGAAAAGTACAGTTTGCGCGTCATGAGTGGTTTTATTTAGTTAGTTTTATTGCCCTGGCTGAGTGACTGCTTGGAGGTGTATGCTCTTTAACTTAAATGGCATTAGAGAAAAGTACAGTTTGCGCGTCATGAGTTGTCTTATTTAGTTAGTTTTATTGCCCTGGCTGAGTGACTGCTTGTAGGTGTATGCTCTTTAACTTAAATGGCATTAGAGAAAAGTACAGTTTGCGCGTCATGAGTTGTCTTATTTAGTTAGGTTTATTGCCCTGGCTGAGTGACTGCTTGGAGGTGTATGCTCTTTAACTTTAATGGCATTAGAGAAAAGTACAGTTTGCGCGTCATGAGTTGTCTTATTTAGTTAGTTTTATTGCCCTGGCTGAGTGACTGCTTGTAGGTGTATGCTCTTTAACTTAAATGGCATTAGAGAAAAGTACAGTTTGCGCGTCATGAGTTGTCTTATTTAGTTAGTTTTATTGTCCTGGCTGAGTGACTGCTTGTATGTGTATGGTCTTTAACTTAAATGTCATTAGAGAAAAGTACAGTTTGCGCGTCATGAGTTGTCATATTTAGTTAGTTTTATTGCCCTGGCTGAGTGACTGCTTGTAGGTGTATGCTCTTTAACTTAAATGGCACTAGAGAAGAGTACAGTTTGCGCGTCATGAGTTGTCTTATTTAGTTAGTTTTATTGCCCTGGCTGAGTGACTGCTTGTAGGTGTATGCTCTTTAACTTAAATGGCATTAGAGAAAAGTACAGTTTGCGCGTCATGAGTTGTCTTATTTAGTTAGTTTTATTGTCCTGGCTGAGTGACTGCTTGTATGTGTATGGTCTTTAACTTAAATGTCATTAGAGAAAAGTACAGTTTGCGCGTCATGAGTTGTCTTATTTAGTTAGTTTTATTGCCCTGGCTGAGTGACTGCTTGTAGGTGTATGCTCTTTAACTTAAATGGCATTAGAGAAAAGTACAGTTCGCGCGTCATGAGTTGTCCTATTTAGTTAGTTTTATTGTCCTGGCTGAGTGACTGCTTGGAGGTGTATGCTCTTTAACTTAAATGGCATTAGAGAAAAGTACAGTTTGCGCGTCATAAGTTGTCTTATTTAGTTAGTTTTATTGTCCTGGCTGAGTGACTGCTTGTATGTGTATGGTCTTTAACTTAAATGTCATTAGAGAAAAGTACAGTTTGCGCGTCATGAGTTGTCTTATTTAGTTAGTTTTATTGCCCTGGCTGAGTGACTGCTTGTAGGTGTATGCTCTTTAACTTAAATGGCATTAGAGAAAAGTACAGTTCGCGCGTCATGAGTTGTCCTATTTAGTTAGTTTTATTGTCCTGGCTGAGTGACTTCTTGGAGGTGTATGCTCTTTAACTTAAATGGCATTAGAGAAAAGTACAGTTTGCGCGTCATGAGTTGTTTTATTTAGTTAGTTTTATTGTCCTGGCTGAGTGACTGCTTGTATGTGTATGCTCTTTAACTTAAATGGCATTAGAGAAAAGTACAGTTTGCGCGTCATGAGTTGTCTTATTTAGTTAGGTTTATTGTCCTGGCTGAGTGACTGCTTTGAGGTATATGCTCTTTAACTTAAATGGCATTAGAGAAAAGTACAGTTTGCGCGTCATGAGTTGTCTTATTTAGTTAGGTTTATTGCCCTGGCTGAGTGACTGCTTGGAGGTGTATGCTCTTTAACTTAAATGGCATTAGAGAAAAGTACAGTTTGCGCGTCATGAGTTGTCTTATTTAGTTAGTTTTATTGCCCTGGCTGAGTGACTGCTTGTAGGTGTATGCTCTTTAACTTAAATGGCATTAGAGAAAAGTACAGTTTGCGCGTCATGAGTTGTCTTATTTAGTTAGGTTTATTGCCCTGGCTGAGTGACTGCTTGGAGGTGTATGCTCTTTAACTTTAATGGCATTAGAGAAAAGTACAGTTTGCGCGTCATGAGTTGTCTTATTTAGTTAGTTTTATTGCCCTGGCTGAGTGACTGCTTGGAGGTGTATGCTCTTTAACTTAAATGGCATTACAGAAAAGTACAGTTTGCGCGTCATGAGTTGTCTTATTTAGTTAGTTTTATTGCCCTGGCTGAGTGACTGCTTGTAGGTGTATGCTTTTTAACTTAAATGGCATTAGAGGAAAGTACAGTTTGCGCGTCATGAGTTGTCTTATTTAGTTAGTTTTATTGCCCTGGCTGAGTGACTGCTTGTAGGTGTATGCTCTTTAACTTAAATGGCATTAGAGAAAAGTACAGTTCGCGCGTCATGAGTTGTCTTATTTAGTTAGGTTTATTGTCCTGGCTGAGTGACTGCTTGTATGTGTATGGTCTTTAACTTAAATGTCATTAGGGAAAAGTACAGTTTGCGCGTTATCAGTTGTCTTATTTGACAGCGCGGGAAAAAATAGTGTAGAGAGCCAATGAGAGGTTAGGATTTTGAATTCTAGAACATCAGGCCAACTAGGCAAAGAAAAATGCCACTGGCCCCACCCCTCCCATAGGCCTAGTAACTTTTTTTTTAACGTTTAGGTTTACCAATCTGAGTGTTAAAAGTTACAGCTCGCACACGCGCATACTGTAGGCTGTATATATTACTCAATGAAGTTCACAGTCTATCCAAACATATTTTAGAACCGTCCACCGTCCACCGGCTGTTTGACTCTAGAAGAGCTGCTTACATAAAAGAGTTTAGTTACCTCAACCGTTTAGGCACTGATAACCTATTAAGCTGTTCAAAGTGTTTTGTAGAAATAAATTATTTGTTGAGAGATTTTTATATACTTAGATTTAGGGACTTGACTAACGAAAATGCACTTCTTCAATTTAATTTACTACGTTAATATGTTGAAAGAGTTTTGCGGAAATAAAATATTTGTTGAGAGACTTTTATATTCCTTTGATTTAGTGACTCCACTAACGATTCATTTTAATGTTAAATTTAATTTTTTGATTGAATTTTAACATTTCAATGTGAATAAACTAAAATAATTAGCACATTAGCCAACGATAAATACTACTTGCTTATTAATTACAATTAATACAGTACTACCAAGGCAATTAAAGCAAACTTTAGTCAGAATTAGGGGTGATTGAATAATCCGATTTATTTTGAATTCAGTTTAAATTTTAGTAATACATTCAACAATCAATACTCTGCTTTGCGTTCCCCAGTATCATGTTATATTGGAACATGTCTATGTTTTGAGAGATAAAGCACAGACCAGTCTTTCTCCTTTCTTTAAAAATATTTAAATGATGATATAATTTCCAAGGTTTTAATCTACTTAACTTGCTTACAGGTAAACTAGTTCAACTTGATAATTGTCAGTAGTTTACCTATAAAAGTTAGTAGTATTGTCAAGATTTAAAATAGTTTAGAATAACATAAAAAGTTCACAATAGTCAATGAAATGATCAAGAGCAGAGTTGCTAAGAGGTTCGATAAAATCATATATCGGCAGTCGATTAGAGAGAGAAATGGCAAGAAAGCTGTGTTAGCACGAGTTCGGTATGAGGAACAAGGGGTCCCGACTACCAGACCAAATAACTAGTCTTTTAAAGAGGGTTTTCCACTCTGGCACTGCTAAGCTTTCTAAACGTCATTATCGCAACTTTGAGACCTACAAGGAAAATATCCGGTCTCGGAAAAATATAAGAAATTAAAAGCTAAGGAGGAGAAAAGGCCGGGTGTAGTGTGAAGGAGCGAGGGTTGTCCAATTGCTACGAATCAAACAAGAATCGGATAAAGCTAAATTCTGCTGTGACCATTGTCGTCTTTCAGACCCTTTCCTCAAAACCAAACTCTCCATTAGCGTTTCCTTCCAGTGTCTACTAACCGGCAGAAATATAATCACCTCCTCCGCCTTTCTATTATTAGAAATACAAAAAAATTCCATTACAGTGTATGTAATTCCTATAAAATTGAATTTGGAAAAAGTTAAAGAATAACGATTTCGACAAAACCAAATACTCAAAATATTTCCAGACTATGTTGCTATCGTGCAACGGCCACTATCAGTAAACCAATTACCCTCTTTGTAACTCGCTTATTTTTACTTTTGTACACTATACTTTTATTAGTTTCTCTAGTAAGAAAATTAATTAAATTTCTAGTATGATAATATTCTTACTAATTAAGTTTCTTTAGATGAGGTTTTGAGGAAGGGCTTTGACTTATAATTCACCTTCTACTCCGTTTCGCATTCACATATTCCAGAAAAGAAAATATGACTTAATTATTTGTATTCTAGCTTAAAATTAAAAAATTACAAAGTAACTTTATGCACACATGACCATTCTAACTAATAATTGTCAATGATTATTTAAATTAAAATTTTCAGATTAGAAATAAACCTATAACGATTTCTATTGGTCATAAATATATTTGATAATACTATTTCGTATATAACTAATTGTACAATTTGTTTTGTTTCTTTCTTTTACGTCCAGATTAAAATATCATTAACTTATTACAGGATGGGGAATTCGGTCACTTACTTATCTAATCGATGTAATGATCAGTATAAAACTAGTCTCACCTCTCTCGGATTCCAACTCACCAGATTTATCTGTGTTTACACCTAGGTTTCAGGCGCCGGAGTTGCGAGTGCGTTAACAACTCGCCTAACGCCGGTTCCCTTTGAGGAAACTTGTTAAGGGTTTCGAAGATCCTTCTCGAAACCGTTATGCCAAGAGTGATGTGTCTGTCCATCAGTCGCTCTTTGGTTCACATCTCCCGAATCGATTAAGCTTAAATGTTTTTATTTTTAATTTTCGAGTCAGATATCAAATGAATGCTGCTGCTGAGTAGGTTACAAGTATACAGGGTGGCCACGATAAACTGGCTCACCCTGTTATCTCTTTTATTTTTGAAGATAGAGAAAAAATGTAAATGGTAACTCACCTTGGATTTTCGCGTAGTTTTATAATATGATTTCCAAAAATATTTTTATCTTATAGTTTCGACGGTATCTCTCTCAACTTTGTAATTTTAAATGGTAACCTATATTTTTTATATTTTTTTCTTAAAATAGATTGCTTTAGAAGAAAAATGAACCTTGAACCACCAAAATCGGTTGAGAATTGACAGAGATATTGAGTTTTCAATGTAACAAAAATGCCATCTAAGTATGTAAAGTACTGTAATAAAAGAAACCTCAAATTAAACGAAATGATCTTAATTCTGTTTATTTCACTTATTTGTGTTAGTCGAATGCATTTACTGATCAAAAGTCAAATCTTTTTTCCATTCCGTTCCAAAACTTTAGAGAAAAGGAAGATTGTCGACACACTGATCAAAAGAGGTCATACTAACGATGTTCCTGTATGGAATGGAATGAAGGTTTTACTTTTGATCAGTAAATGCATTCATCTAACCTAAATAAGTGAAAAACAAAGTAAAATAAATTGAATTAAGATTTTTTTTTTTTTTTTTAGATTTAGTATTTTGCATACTTAGATAGCATTTTTGATATATTGAAAACTGAATATCTCAGTCAATTCTCAACCGATTTTGTTGGTTCAAGGCTCATTTTTCTTCTAAAGCAATCTTTTTTAAGAAAAAAATATAAAAAATATAGGTTACCATTTAAAATTACAAAGTTGAGTGAGATACCGCCGAAACTATAAGATAAAAATATTTTTGGAAATCTATACACTATAAAGCCGCATGGCTAACTCACTCACTCACTCACTGACATTAATGTTTACCCACTTCCAGAAGAGCTAGAGACTTGAGGTTTGCGCCATTCGACGCGCAATGTCCGTATTGTGAACCAAAATAAGTATAAAAAATTTACTTTTCCTACTCCTTCCCCCCCTAAAAAAATAAAAATGGCCGACTTGATTTTTTAGCTGTTTTGGGGCTAATTGCAGCTAAACGGTAAGTCGTATTGGAAAACGGACAGCACCAGCGGTAACTGATTTTAAAAAATCTACAACATTGGTTCTATGACTTTTTTCGTACCTTTATCGGTTGTACCCTAAATAGTGATAATTTTGAATTTTTTTTTGTTTTCATTGTTTCAATTTGTTTACTTTGAATGACCGTATTTTTTACAATTGTAGACCGATTTTATTTCTGATTTGGGCGCTTAAATCTCACACTAATGCTCTTTAAATTGAGTATATTATATTTTATTAGTTCATCCTATTTGCTGAGAACGAGAGAGTACACTTTTTCTTGTGTGCCGTGTCACGTGACCACTTTTTTGGTTTTTAATATTGTGTCGTATATCATTTGAAAGGCCTTGATTTGTACAATAAAGCTATTATATTTATTTATTTATTTAAAATGTTGTACATGTACTTTTGTACCGATTTTTAATTTTGTTGTAGGTTAAAGGGTTTGAATAATTTTTTGTTATCAGGTTATTTTATTTATATTTGTTTATTAGTTAAATTAATGCCCTTTTGTATTGTTTCTATTTTTTAAATATAATTTTGGTACCTTAGGCCTTAGAGTACAGAGGTACAACTGTCAAAGTTAATCTTTTATCATATGATGTATATCGTTGAAAAGCTCTTGAATAGTGGATTAATTTTCGTTACGTTCTATTTTGTGGTATTTTTAGTTTTGAGGGGGGTAAAATTGAACAAAAACTGTTTAAAAAGCGGTTTTTACGATTTCTTTTTTTTTTTTTTTTTTCTTCTTCTTTTTTATCAAATTTATTATATGTGCGTTAACAGTTGGCACATGTTGAGGGCTTTGTTTCTCCGAAAAATCTTGGTTAGTACCAAAGTTATTAAATATTTACTGGAACAGTGCCGCGCCGTAAGAAGACAGAGACGGGAATATGTCCGATTTTCCCATCCCCTCTCGTTGCTCCTGTCACCCCACCTTACTCAATCCCCTCTACAACTCCACAGCCTAAGATACTAGCTCACTTTCTTACCTTTGCACTGTTTTATGCAAATTATAACTGTATAATTATCCCACTTGGCTAAAATACCACAACATTACCACCCACAACCTCCTACAACATTACCAGATCTTACAAGTACCTGGCATAATATATCTACCTGGCCACTCGACGGGCAAAGGCTGGCCGCAGGCCAGCCGAGACCGGCGAGTCTATCTACTATAAAGCCGCATGGCTAACTCACTCACTCACTGACATTAATGTTTACCCACTTCCAGAAGAGCTAGAGACTTGAGGTTTGCGCCATTCGACGCACAATGTCCATATTGTGAACCAAAATAATTATAAAAAGTTCACTTTTCCCACTCCTTCCCCCCCTAAAAAACTAAAAATAGCCGACTTGATTTTTAAGCTGTTTTGGGGCTTATTGCAGCTAAACGGTAATTCGTATTGGAAAACGGATAGCACCAGCTGTAACTGATTTTAAAAGATCTACAACTTTGGTTCTTTGACTTTTTGTCGTATCTCTATCGGTTGTACCCTAAATGCTGATAACTTTGGATTTTTTTGTTTTTTATTTTTTTCTATTTTTGACTTTGAATGGCCATATCTTTTACAATTGTTGACTGATTTTATTTCTGATTGGGGTGCTCAAATCTCACAGTAAGGCTCTTTAAATTGAGTATATTATATTTCATTAGGTCATGCTATTTGCTGAGAACATGAGAGTACACTTTTCTTTTGTGCCGTGTCACGTGACCACTTTTTTGGTTTTTAATATTGTGTCGTATATCATTTGAAAGGCCATAATTTGTGCATTAAACCTATTTTATTTGTTTATTTTTTAAAAATTTTGTACCCGTACTTTTGTACCGATTTATAATTTTGTTGTAGGTGAAAGGGTTTAAATAATTATTTGCTATTAGGTTTTTTTATTTATATTTATTTATTAGTTAAATTAATGCCCTTTTGTATTGTTTGTTTTTTAAAAATATAATTTTGGTACCCTTAGAGTACAGGAGTACAAATGACAAAATTGAATCGTTTATAATATAATATGATGTATATCGTTGTAAAGCTCTTGAATAGTAGATTAATTTCTGTTGGTTCAATTTTGTGTTGTTTTTTTTGGGAGGGGGGGGGGGTAAAATTTAAAAAACTGTTTATATAGCGGTTTTTACGTGTTGTTTGCTGTGTTATTTGTTTATTAAATAATGTCCGACCTTCCCATTCCCTCCCGTCACTCCTGTCATCCCCATATTACTCAATCCCCTCTATAACTCCACAGTCAATCGCTTTCTTACTTTGCCCTGTTAGTTTACTTAGTCATTTTTAGACTGCGAATAATTATAATTGTATTATTAACCCACCTCCTAAAACATTACGAGATCTTACAAGTACCAACTACTATACAAGTGCCTGGCAAATATGTACCTGGCCACTCGACGGGCAAAGGCTGGCCAAGACCGGCGAGTCTATACACTATAAAGCCGCTTGGCTAACTGACTCACTCACTCACTGACATTAATGTTTACCCATTTCCAGAAGAGCTAGAGAGTTGAGGTTTGCGCCATTCGACGCGCAATGTCTATATTGTGAACCAAAATAAGTATAAAAAGTTTACTTTTCCCACTCCTTCCCCCCCTAAAAAAATAAAAATCGCCGACTTGATTTTTAAGCTGTTTTGGGGCTTGTTGCGGCTAAACGGTAAGTCGTATTGGAAAACAGATTGCACCAACGGTAACTGATTTTAAAAGATCTACAAATTTGGCTCTATGACTTTTTGTCGTACCTCTATCGGTTGTACCCTAAATGGTGATAATTTTGGTATTTTTTTGTTTTTATTTTTTCAATTTTTTTACTTTGAATAGCCATATCTTTTACAATTATTCAATGATTTTATTTCTGATTAGAGCGCTCAAATCTCACAGAAATGCTCTTTAAATTGAGTATACTATATTTCATTAGTTCATCCTATTTGCTGAGAACTTGAGACTAAACTTTTCCCCGGGTACCGTGTCACGTGACCACTTTTGGAAAATTGAAGAACTGTTTATATAGCGGTTTTTGCGTGTTGTTTGCTGTGTTATTTGTTTATTAAATTATGTCTGACCTTCCCATCCCCTCCCGTCACTCCTGTCATCCCACATTTCTCAATCCCCTCTATAATTCCACAGTCAATCGCTTTCTTACTTTGCACTGATAGTTTACTTAGTCATTATTAGACTGCGAATAATTATAACTGTATTATTAACCCACCTCCTAAAACATTACCAGATCTTACAAGTACAAACTACTATACAAGTGCCTGGCCACTCGACGGGCAAAAGCTGGCCGCAGGCCAGCCAAGACCGGCGAGTCTATATACTATAAAGCCGCAAGGCTAACTGACTGACTCACTCACTCACTGACATTAATGTTTACCCACTTCCAGAAGAGCTAGAGACTTGAGGTTTGCGCCATTCGACGCGCAATGTCTATATTGTGAACCAAAATAATTCTAAAAAGTTTACTTTTCCCACTCCTTCCCCCCCTAAAAAAATAAAAATGGCCGACTTGATTTTTAAGCTGTTTTGGGGCTTGTTACGGCTGAACGGTAAGTCGTATTGGAAAACAGATAGCACCAGCGGTAACTGATTTTAAAAGATCTAAAACTTTGGTGCTATGACTTTTTTTCGTATCTCTATCGGTTGTACCCTAAATGCTGATAACTTTGGATTTTTTTATTTTAATTTTTTTCCATTTTTGTCTTTGAATGGCCATATCTTTTACAATTGTTGACTGATTTTATTTCTGATTGGGGCGCTTAAATCTCACACTAATGCTCTTTAAATTGAGTAAATTATTATTTCATTAGTTCATCCTATTTCCTGAGAACATGAGAGTACACTGTTTCTTGTGTGCCGTGTCACGTGACCACTTTTTTGGTTTTTAATATTGTGTTGTATATCATTTAAAAGGCCGTGATTTGTACATTAAAGCTATTATATTTATTTATTTTTTAAAAATGTTGTACACGTACTTTTGTACTGATTTTTAATTTTGTTGTAGGTTAAAGGGTTTGAATAATTTTTTGTTATTAGGTTATTTTATTTATATTTGTTTATTAGTTAAATTAATGCCCTTTTGTATTGTTTGTTTTCGTTAAAATATAATTTTTGTACCTTAGGCCTTAGAGTACAGAGGTACAAATGTCAAAGTTAATCTTTTATCATGTGATGTATATCGTTGAAAAGCTCTTGAATAGTGGATTAATTTTCGTTACGTTATATTTTGTGGTATTTTTTAGTTTTTAGGGGGGTAAAATTAAAAAACTGTTTTATAGCGATTTTTACGATTTTTTTTTTTTTTTATAAATTTTATTTTATTAAATTTATTATATGTGCTCTTATATTTCAATAGTTCATCCAATTTACTGAAAACTTGATACTAAACTTTTTTCTGTGTACCGTGTCACGTGACCACTTTTTTGGTTTTTAATATTGGATTGTATATCATTTGAAAGGCCTTGATTTGTACATTAAAACTATTATATTTGTTTATTTTTTTAAAATGTTGTACTCGAACTTTGGTACCGATTTATAATTTTCTTGCTGGTTGAAGGGTTTAAATAATTTTTTTTTTTAATAGGTTATTTTATTTATTTTTTCAATTTTTTTACTTTGAATGGCCGTATCTTTTACAATTGTTGACTGATTTTATTTCTGATTGGAACGCTTAAATCTCACATTAATGCTCTTTAAATTGAGTATATAATATTTGATTAGTTCATCATATTTGCTGAGAACATGAGAGTACACTTTTTCTTTTGTGCCGTGTCACGTGACCACTATTTTGGTTTTTAATATTGTGTCGTATATCATTTGAAAGACCTTAATTTGTACAATAAAGCTATTATATATTTATTTATTTTTTAAAAATGTTGTACACGTACTATTGTACCGATTTTTAATTTTGTTGTAGGTTAAAGGGTTTGAATAATTTTTGTTATTAGGTTATTTTATTTATATTTGTTTATTAGTTAAATTAATGCTCTTTTGTATTGTTTTTTTTTTTTTTTAAATATAAGTTTGGTACCTTAGGCTTTAGAGTACAGAGGTACAAATGTCAAAGTTAATCTTTTATCATATGATGTATATTGTTGAAAAGCTCTTGAATAATGGATTAATTTTCGTTACGTTCTATTTTGTGGTATTTTTAGTTTTGAGGGGGGTAAAATTGAAAAAACTGTTTATAAAGCGGTTTTTACTATTTTTTTTTTCTTCTTCTTTTTTATCAAATTTATTATATGTGCGTTAACAGTTGGAACATGTTGAGGGCTTTGTTTCTCCGAAAAATCTTGGTTAGTACCAAAGTTATTAAATATTTACTGGAACAGTGCCGCGCCGTAAAAAGAGACAGAGACGGGAATATGTCCGATTTTCACATCCCCTCTCGTTGCTCCTGTTACCCAACCTTACTCAATCCCCTCTACAACTCCACAGCCTAAGATACTTGCTCACTTTCTTACTTTTGCACTATGCAAATTATAACTGTATAATTAACCCACTTGGCTACAATACCCCACAACCTCCTGCAACATTACCAGATCTTACAAGTACCTGGCATATATCTACCTGGCCACTCGACGGGCAAAGGGGAGACCGGCGAGTCATATTATAAAACTAAGCGAAAATCCAAGGTGAGTTACCATTTAAATTTTTTCTCTATCTTCAAAAATAAAAGAGATAAATGGGTGAGCCAGTTTATAGTGGCCACCCTGTATATATGTATAATGTATATATATATATATATATATATATATATATATATATATATATATATATATATATATATATATATATATATATATATATATATATATATATATATATATATATATATATATATATATATATATATATATATATATATATATATATATATATATATATATATATATATATAATATATATATATATGGTATATATATATATATATATATATATATATATATATATATATATATATATATATATATATATATATATATATATATATATATATATATATATATACAGGGTGGCCACTATAAACTGGCTCACCCAGTTATCTCTTTTATTTTTGAAGATATGCACATAGATGCAATATTACACAGAGATCTGTCAAACGAAGATATTGTAGTCATAGAGCTAAAAGTGGGGAAAGACTTTAATGTCATCGCTATTAGTGCATATTTTGACCGAACAGAAGATATTGAAAATGTATTGAGGAAATTAAAAATAATTACTGACAGATTTATAAAGAATCGTGTAATAATTGGAGTAGACAGTAACTCACGGTCCACTACTTGGTTCGACAAAATTACGGACGGCAGGGGGAAGATTCTTGAAAATTTTCTTGCGGAAAATCAACTCATTATAATTAACAAAAATGATGGAAACCCTACTTTTGAGAGCAGAAGGGGCAAGAGCAATATAGATCTAACTATTTTTACAATGCAGCTCGTGCAGTATTTATACGACTGGACTAATCACGATGAAGAGAGTGCCTCCGACCACAGAATCTTAACGTTTAATATTAACCTAAGAGGATATGTCGAAGAATATCAAATGCCATTAGTTAAAAAGTACATAGTACAAAAAGCTGATTGGGGAGAATTCGATAATAAGATCAAGTCAGGATCCAAGGAGACGCTTAAAACTAGAACCAATATAATTGCCGAGGACGAGAATATATACTTTTACCTTAGTGAATTAATAAGGGATTGTAGCAATGTTGAGCATATGGTTAAGGATATAAATAAAATAATATCTAACGCTTGTGACGCAAGTATCCCCAAATATAGAAAAATATGTACAAATAGAAAAGGAAGGAGAGTACCGTGGTGGTCAAAGGAATTATCAGAAACTAGGAGAAAACTTAGAAAAGTAAGAAAAATGTATCAAAGAACTAAAAACAATAAAGAGTTGAGGCAAGATCGAAAAAAAATCACAGGGAAGTACTTGCGTCCAAGTACTTTTTAGGGTTTTGTAAATGATTAAGCATACCCGTTATGTAATTATGATTTTTTTTCTTCGATCCTAAGGGTCCCGGGTTCGATCCCCCGGGAGGTCACAATATTTTTTATAGGTAATAACGACAAGATAAATTACATTTTTTAGGAAATTTTCATCGCCCAACCATACGGTGTAACCATGAATCATTTCAAAATTAAAGACCAGCCATTATATAAAATTTGGGGGGGGGGATTTTTTTGGGGGTATATTTCGATTTAAAAATTTAAAAAAGCAAATATATATTTGTATCCTACTCTTCAGCAGCTTTCATTTGATACCCAACTCAAAATTTTTAAAAAATAAAATTTTGGGCGCACTCCAAATTTTCGCGCACAAAATTGGTAATTTTTAAAACCTGGGAATGAACTCCCGGAAATATCATCGCCTCACTATAAGGTATTAGTATGAATTATTTCGAAATTTTAGCACCAGCCGATC